>SNQJ01S0001643.1:154535-208444 GCA_010110895.2 Picea sitchensis
TCCCCTTCGTCCAAGGATTTGACTGGTAAAGTCTACGAAGGTATACATACCCTACCCCCCTCTGGATTTGAACCTGTGACCTCTTAAGAGGAAACACATGTTCTTAACCATTAGGCCCACTCAGGCTGTATAATAATAAGCTATTTTTAAGGTCACGACCAAGCCAGCACACCAAATTGGTGTATGAGACCCCCTTGTTTGGAGAGCAACCTACTTAAAATGTTATACACTTTGTAGTGGGCTCAAGATTGTTTTTTTCTAAATAAATTCAATTTCTTTGCAATTTTATTCAAATATTCATCTATTAAAAAAAAATAGTTAGAAAGTGTTTGTTTTATGGATTAATAATAATAATAAAATTTAAATAAGTAACTCCAACTTAATCCTAACTTTATTATGTTATCTTTTTAACTACTTACATAATACTTGTTAAAAATCTATACTAATAATTAATATTAATTTAATTCAAACATTGTATTCTTCTTTCTTAACCAATTAAATACTAATTTTAATACATGATATTTTTAGGCCTTAATAATTAATAATTATTTATTAATTAATATTTTAATTAATAATTAAAATATAATGCTTATAAATAATAACTAATATATTATATTAATTATTTTATCAAATTAAATAATAAACTTATAATATATAAATAATAATAATTTGATATATTAATTACTTTATATAAATTAAATAATAAACTTATAACATATAAAAATTTTATACAACCTAAAATATATAAAGTACAAAACTATAGTGTTATTAAACTTTAAAACAAATGCTAAGACTTGGCAGCCTATTCTGGAAATGGGAAAAATGACGGCTTTAGACATTAAAACTTGAATCCAATAACACATTAGAACATGAATCCAAGCTAAACTGAGCATGCAGAGGGAGTTCCAACACTACATTAAATAAAGTTGGCAAATCAAACATGTTTTATTTTCTAAATAACTATCATTATATAAATCGAAATCAAACTTAATAAAATTTTAAAAAAACTCACAACACATGATTAAGAACCACTTCAATGAGAAAGTTCATTGTGGAAAAAGATTACATCGTTCTCACATAAAAAGAAAAATAAACATAATAGAATTTACAATATTATATTTATTATTCACAATAAATATTTATTTTAAGAACCAAGTTCACTGTGGAAAAATATTACATCATTTTCACATAAAAAGAAAAATAAACATAATAAAATTTACAATATTATATTTATTATTCAGAATAAATATTTAAATAAATATGAATACCAAATATATTTAGCAATAATTAAATATTCCTTGAAAGCTTGTAAGAGAATTCTCTAACCAATATTCTAAGTACCATATATGGTTTTTTATTTCCTATTTTTATACATCCCATTATTTTCAAACATCAGTCTGAAGATTTTAATATCAGTTTTGATTTTGTGAGCAAGAATTACAAGAATTTGTATTACGCAAGAGTAGGAGGCATGAGCAGTGAAAAAATAAATAGAATGGAGATGGAATTCCTATTTCTTATTTCTTATGGCCTTCAAGTTACAGGTGAGTGTGAATGTGTTCAAGAGTTATTGCAACCCTCTGGAGAGAGAGGTGGCGTTAGGAGGAGGATTCCAAATAGAGAGAAGCCTTCTTCCATTCATCTTTTGTGGAATAGACAAAACCTCCACTGCCACGTGATAGGATTCTATAAACCAGAGACTTGCTCTTTGGTGCGAGTGTCACAGGTGTTAGATTACTTAGACACAAAAAGGAATGCCCCATAGCCGGGAACTGCAAATTAGATAGATGATGACGGTTTCCCATCTATTGTTAATTATCTGGGGAAGGGCAAGGATGTCAATGGCAGATGTCGAATAATGTTGGAATGATGTAGAAATGATAGGCAGATTGCTAGGGATTGGGTTGATGTGTTCCGTTTATATTTAGCATGGAGAGGTTTGAGATCCACACTTCATGGATATATGATTTGGTTTGTTGTGACTATCTCACCTATATATTGTACTTTGATTTCATTAGATAATTGAATTGGTTTTGACCATTCCTTTGTGAGAGCGAGCCTTCTGTGCTCTGCTCCCTTTGCCTCTCTGTGTTTAATTTAAGTTGGTATCAGAGCTCAGGAGAAGAGAGCCTGCCAAACCGTGAGGAACCACACATGTTGCAGTGCCTACCTGTCGCGTACGATGTCTGTTTCTGCATATTGGTTGTGATAAATAGAACTGCTTGTTGCTTGCTGCTGGATTGATCTATCTTTGAGTGGAGATGATTCGTGACTGAAGAGGAGAAGCCCGCGCTGTTGTCTTTCCCAGCCTCCTACGTGAAGAGGAAGAGCCCACACTGCCTGCTACGACTGTTGCCCACTGTGACTGTCGTGTTGTGGCAGGTGAAGGAGTCGCGGCGTTGAGGAGGATCATTGAGAGAGAACGCAGGCTCCGGGAATCGAACATAGCCGCGTGAGGAGGAGTTTTATTGCGTGCTTGGACGAGGAGGATTCTGATTGTGCACTTGGAGGAAGATTCTCTGTTGACGGGTTGTTGATCGAGCGGTTTAGACTGTCAATGTGAGCATGGAGACTGACGATGTGCGCGACCTGCATAGAGTCCTGGGCTGCAACCTCTGTGAAGGGATGACCGGTAACTTGTAGTTGACTTTCTATCACTAAGACTTTGACCGGCGCTGCCTCCTGGCGCAGCCTGCAAAAGAGCAAGGTGTGCCATCCAATTTTTTTTTCTGGAAATTTTTTTTGCTGATTGGTTTTGTATTCACTCTCAGAGATCAGGTGAAATGGCCACCTCCCAACAACATTTGGCTAATACATATATCAATGAGGCTTCCAAATTGAATGGAGAGAACTACATCAATTGTAAATTCAAGTTGCAGACTGTTCTTGAATTATTTGGTGGCTGGACAATTGTGAATGGCACTGAGCTGAAGCCTACAGATCCTGCATTACTTGCAGATTGGAATAAGAGGGAAGCCAGTGCAAAGGTTACATTGCAAATGTTTGTGCAAGATAAGATTATTCCTCACATCAGAAATTGCGACACGTCTAAGAAAACATGGGACATGCTCAAAAGTCTATATGAAACCACTGATGCAAATCGGGTATTGTTTCTAAAGACCAAACCGATGTCGATCAAGATGGAAGCAAATGAAGGGGTAAGTAAGTTCATCTCTCGCATCAAATATTTAAGTGATAATTTGGCAGCTATAGGTGAAAAAGTAGCTAGTACTGATCAAGTAACTATCACTCTGAAAGGTTTACTGCCAGATTATAAAGTGTTTATTTCAGCACTTGCAGCGAGAGAAAAAACCCCAAATTTTGTAGATCTTACAAGTATTCTCCTTCAAGAAGAAGAAAGGATGAACAATTATGATCAGGATGCTAAAAGTTTAGATCTCACACTGATGGCACGAGGTAAATATACGCACAGAGGTAAACAATGGAGCAAACCATGGAGCAAATCATGGAATGGAGACAGAGGCAAATCGTGGAATGGAGACAGAGGCAAATTTCACTCAAAACAGAAAGGTATGGCTCAGACTGATGTTAATATAAATAATGGAGATGGTCATTATTGGGGCAAACCAAGACACCTCAATAGAAATTATTATAAGAAGAAATATCACAGTAATAGAAGCCAAAATGAAAGTCACAATGTAAATTACAATGGGAATTTTGCAAACACAGACGATCCTGAAATTAATGGATTAAGAAATATGAGATTATTTATTTCTGAGGATGCTCTATCTGCTGAGACAGATGATAAGAATGCATGGTTTATAGATTCAGGTGCATCTTCACATATGTCTTGTAGGAGAGAATGGTTCGATGACTACAATGAGAAATTTGATGGAACTCATATCTATTTAGGTGATAATAGGTCACTCAAAGTTCAAGGTTATGGAATAGTAAAGGTGAAATTATCTAATGGTGAATTGAAACAAATACATAATGTTATGTATGTGCCTGGTATTAAAAAGAATCTCATCTCTGTTTCAACCATAATCGATTATGACCTAAAAGTAGAATTTGGAAAGTACCAGTGTCTTATCAAAGACATTCGAGACCACTACAAGACTGTTGCTACAGGTTCAAGATGTGGAGGACTATATAAGCTGGATGTGTGCATAGATAGTCATCTAGCGCTAGCATCCACAATCATCACCACATAGCAACTCTGGCATCAAAGGTATGGCCACATAAACCATCATGATCTTATACTGCTTCAAAAGAAATCTATGGTCGAGGGTCTGCCTATAATAAAGAATGTGCATTTAGAATGTAGTGCTTGTGCACTTGGCAAACAACACCGAGATGTATTCCCGATACATCAAGAGAAGAGACATACTGATCTGCTTGAATTAATCCATACAGATGTATGTGGACCTATGCAAACCAAATCATTAGGAGGTTCATCATATTTTCTAACATTTATTGATGATATATCTAGATACACATGGATCTATTTTATAATAAGGAAAGGATATGTATTCGAATATTTCAAGGAGTTCAGAATCATGATCGAAAAGCAGACAGGAAAATGCATTAAAATTCTCAGATCTAACAGTGGAGGTGAATACGTGTCTGGAGATTTCAAGAAATACTGTAAGGAAAATGGAATCCAGCAACAATTTACAGTATCACACACTCCTCAGCAAAATGGTATAGCAGAACGAAAGAATAGGACACTAGTTGAATGTGCACGCAGTATGCTCCAAGGTAAGCACATTTCGAATGGTTTTTGGGCAGAAGCTGTGAATACTGTTGTATATTTGAAGAATATTAGTCCGACAAAGAAATTAGAATTTCAAACACCATTTGAAGTTTTTAATGGATATAAATCTGAAGTTAAGCATCTACGAATTTTTGGTTGTAAAGCTTTTGCACACATACCAAAAGATGATAGAAGGAAACTAGATGCTAAATCACTTGAATGTGTCTTTGTTGGATATTGCAATGATCAAAAAGCTTATAAACTATTTCACCCTAGCTCTCATAAATTAATTACTAGCAGAGATGTGGTATTCCATGAACATACAGATACTAGTGATAAAGCTGATCAAGGGAATACTCATGCTGACAATGATGAACATGTTAAATTAAGCCCAATAGTTCAGGAGCAGGAAGTGGAATAGCCACAAGAGAAGCAACAGGAACAAGGAAGAAAAAGCAGAAGCAACAGTGAAAATAACCGAAGCAGCATGAGCACTTCTATCAGTTCAGATGATGAGACAACAGAAAGCAGAAGGATAATGGATGGAACCCCTACAGGTGATGTAGTACTAAGGAGGTCTTCAAGACAGACTCATCGTCCTTCAAGGTATGATGACTATGCTGGAGGTCTTCAAGACAGACTCGTCGTCCTTCAAGGCATGATGACTATGCTTTAATGACTAATATAATGCAAGTCAATGAACCAATGAATTACAAACAAGCCAAAAATAAAGAAGAAATGGGTTGAAGCAATGAACGATGAATATAACTCAATTGCGAAGAATCGTGACTTGGAATTAACAGAGTTACCAGAGAAAAAAACACCCATAGGATGTAAATGATTGTTTAAAGCTAAGTTTAAACCAGATGGCAGCATTGATATATTTAAAGCTAGATTAGTCGCAAAAGGTTATGCTCAAAAGGAGGAAATAGACTTTGAGGAGACTTTTGCACCAATAGAGAAATTAAACACAATTAGAGTTCCTGTTGCATTAGCTACTGCACATAACTGGAAAATCCATAAATTAGATGTGAAATCAGTTTCTAAATGGTGAATTAAAAGAAGAAGTGTACTTAGACCAGCCTTAAGGTTTTGTACAGAAAGGACAAGAGCATCTTGTATGTAAATTAAAGAAAGCTATTCATATGGATTCAAACAGTCTCTAGGTCATGGTATATAAAGATTGATACCTTCTTTAATCATAAAGGTTTCGTGAAAAGTCAAAGTGATCCTAACTTTATGAAGAAAGATAAGGGAAGGAAATATTTATTTGAATATATTTATATGTCGATGATCTCATCATTAAAGAAAATGCATGTAAGTTGATTGCGTAACTCAAAAAATCAACTATCACATGAATTTGAAATGAAAGATCTAGATCTTGGTGAACTACACTATTGTTTGGGACTTGAGGTTTGGAAACAATCTGGAAAAACTATGATCACTCAAAGTAAGTATGTGAAGGAGATATTGAATAGATTCAATATGAGTGATTGCAAAGTATCATCAATTCCTTTAGAATAGAATGTGAAGTTATGCAGTCAAGATGGAACAAAGGATGCAGATGGTACTTTGTATCGACAGTTGGTGGGAAGTTTGAATTATCTCACTACTACAAGGCCAGTTATATCATATGCAGTCAACATTCTTAGTCAATTTATGGCCAATCCAAATGAAATCCATTGGAAGGCTGCAAAGAAGGTCCTTAGATATCTGAAAGGGACAATGAACTTTGGTCTTTTATATACTGATAAGTTTGATGTTCAATTGACAGGTTTTTCTGACTCTGATTGGGCAGGAAATCCAGATGACAGAAGATCTACTACAGGTTATGCATTCAACATTGGATCAAGAGTAGTATCATGGAGCAGCAAGAAACAGCCAATTGTTTCTCTATCATCCACAGAAGAAGAATACAAATCCATGGCTAGTGCAACATGTGAAGCTTTCTGGTTGAGGAGAATTCTAGAAGATGTTGGAGAAAAGCAAACAAAACCCACAAAAGTACATTGTGACAATCAAAGTGCAGTCAAGCTGGCACATAACCCAGTTTATCATGCAAGGACAAAACACATTGAGCTGCAACATCACTTTGTTAGAGAAAATATTGAGTCTAAGGAAATTGAAATTATGTATTGTAACACAAGTGATAATGTTGCTGACATATTTACAAAACCTGTTGGCAAGATTCACTTTAGGTCCTTAGGCAAAAATTAGGTGTTGTAGAAAATCCATTTCTACATTAAGGGGGTATGTTGGAATAATGTAGAAATGATAGGCAGATTGCTAGGGATTGGGTTGATGTGTTTCGTTTATATTTAGCATGGAGAGGTTTGAGATCCACACTTCATGGATCTATGATTTGGTTTGTTGTGACTATCTCACCTATATATTGTACTTTGATTTCATTAGATAATTGAATTGGTTTTGACCATTCCTTTGTGAGAGCAAGCCTTCTGTGCTCTGCTCCCTTTGCCTCTCTGTGTTTAATTCAAGTAATAACAGATAATGTCAAGTGTATACATGGTGTGACGATACTCCTCGGCATTTGACGCATTGAAACAAGAAAATAATTTGGTTACGAGAGTTGTTCATTTGAACAGAGCTCATTCCCCGTGTTCGTCTCTATTTAACATTGTGTAAACAGGAATCCAACCTAAAGGAGGCTTACTATTCAACATTACGGTCATTGTATTTACTGTATATAATCGGATGTTCATGCACCATCCATTTAGAGTATAATATAGTGTGTACAAAATTCAATCCCCTTTCTCTCACATATGATGATGTTATATAACAAGTGTTGTATGGGAGCATAGTCCCTGTCAGGTTGGAACACGTGGGAAGCAAGTTGAAGTATATGTGGTATCCATGCAGAGGATGACTTTGTCGCAAGTCGCAAGATATTCAAATACAATAGACTATTAAACAAAGGTTGGATATGTTCCATATTTCTGAAGCATACACACTAAACATTCAAACGCAATAAAATATTAATAATTTGTTGCAACAAAGGTCATGGACACAGAAAATTTAGCATTCCCAAATTATTTTTCTTTGAAATTTATCAAAAAATATTTATGGAATCTGTTCCATATTTTTGTTTATGTTCCAAACATTCATACGCAATCGAATATTAATAATGTCTTCCAACAAAGGTTCATTTTTCTTTGAAATTTATCAAAGTTGTTCTGAAGCATACACATTAAACATTCAAATACAATAGAATACTAATAATCTCTTGCAACAAAGGTTCCTCGACACAAAAAATTTAGCATTCCCGAATTAGTATTCTTTGAAATTTATCAAAAATTAATAATGTCTGTTATTTCTGAAAATTTAAATGCGTTTGTCATATAGACTAAGCTCCCGCGGACCATAAAAAGAAATATGTACAAGAATTAGGAATGTAAAAAGAAGAAGTGCACGATGGTAGAGAGGAAGACCTGAAAAGAAGAAATTGGAAGTTATGAATGTTTTGTTAGAGTTTTCTATTTAAAGAGGTATAATAACTGGATTGATAAAGAAAACAAGATGACATCAGTACAGACTTACTATGAAGTCGATGCATTTTTGTTGTTGTCATCGATGATTGTTGGAATCATGTCAACCGGTTGTTGCCCTTCCTCGATGAGGTTGTCCATTCTCCATTGGAACCATTCTTCAATGTAGCTTCTCATGGGGGCCACACTGATTTCATCCTGGATTTCTATGTTGAAAAGGTCATTTTCTAATTTCCTTAGATCCATTGAAATACTATGCAGACTCTTTTCAATTTCTTCATCGTATGGCGAATAGTCCAGTACCCATCTCTTGATCTCATCTACACGATATTCAAGGATATCGTAAAACATTTCGAAAGACAAACCCTTTAAAATATCAAGTTTTTCATCGAAGGCTTCTTTGGTCATTGACAAGGATTTGAGAATTAAGTTTGGGTCTTGAACCTCATTGGTACTTCTGGCTAAGTCTATTTGGATCATGTTTCTGAATAATTCTTCCTTTTCTGATATGGCTTGTTTACATGATTCAACAATGAGATCTAGGATCTTAACTTTATTTTTCCAGCATGCTTTTAATTGTTTGGTCTTCTTTGGGGAGGGGCGATTCTCTTGTTTTCTTTCAAATCCGAGATGCTGATGGCATGGTTGGAAAAAGCGATCAACACCTGTTCATAGAAACATTGATCATTTTTTAAATTTTCCTACAAATGTTCGTGCAAATCATTTTCCCTATTTCGGAAGGAATCCATATTTTGTGATGTTTCCCAGGCTTTAGTAACTAGCTGCATTCTTTTCTTGATGTTATTCTCTACAAGGGATCTAGATGATGCAAGGAGGGTGGATGATACTTTTATTTTGGCTGTAGTGGTAGCAGACACATTTTTTTCTAAAGGACTGGCAAACTCTGGGGTAGCAATGAAAGCCTCCTCAAATTCCTTGATGCGGTCTTTCAGTTTGGCATTCTTCGCTTCAATTCCTCCAATGGAATCATCAAGATCATCACCGATTACGCGGTGAAATAGGGATATTTGGGACGACCGCATTTTCCTAAAGTTAATCTCTGTGCGATATTTGTCTTTCTTATTTATTACATCTCTCTTTTCAATGACCATATTTTTAGATTGGCTGTAAAAAATAGTGCCCTGGAATACGAAGGATTCATCTTCGTCAAAAATGTCAGTCACAGCGATTTCCATTGAGTATGAACCAACTTTTTTCATGTGCTCAATTTCAATTTCAAGTTGCATCTGCTCACTTTCAATTTCGGGTCCGTTCACCTACCCTACAATGTTTTTTCTCTTCTTCATCACTGGAACTTTGTGAGAACTATCAATTTTTGTGAGAGGAGGGTTCTTCTCTCCCCCTCTGTTTGAAGATTTCTGGGTTTCTTTCTTACTTGGGTGGATCATTGAAGTGATGCTCTGTGATGTCGTGCTCTTGGGAGTGCTGGCGGGGAACTATGCACTCTTCTCACTGGATACTTTTCCTTGTTGTCTGTACAATTCAGTCATGCTTTGCAATGTCTCTACGTCGCAATTTCTAGAAGAAGGATTGGTGTCATCACTGTCCCTGTCTTCAGTCAAGCGTCTAAGGATAAAAGAGTTGTTAAAGCCAATTGCTAGTAAATGTTCTCGAAAAATCCCATTAGGGTCAAACCCTTTTATCCTTTCAGCATATATTAGGTTCAAGTTCTTGAAATGGCCTGCAAATTCGTCAATCTTGTTGACATTTCTGCACACGAAGTCCTTGAATTTCCAGAGAAGAGGAATGAATTGTTTTTTTTCTTTTCATGGAAAAAATGAAACCAGTGGTTGTATTGCCTTGTTATTTATACAACAAACATCTTGTCTGTGATGTGTCATGGAAGGAAAGAAGGATTTTCCTTGGAGCCAAAGACCATTAGTACACTATGATTTTCCTTTTTTTCAAGTGTGCCCTTCCTGTTCAAAAACTTGGTTGCCTGGCCAGACATCCGGGGAGCATCCTTCCCTAACAATAAATCTTTGAAAATTGAGACAAAGTCATTAAAAAAATCATAAAAACAATGGGAAGCCTTGTTCCTCCACAAGTGATCTAGGTAAATATCAGTGGCCACCCACCTCTTCCAACTGGTTCAAAATAGTTTTCTGACAATTTTGGCAATTTACTATTTTTAGCAGTTTTAACTTCCAGGGCCATTTTGAGGGCCTAAATGAAGGTTTTTCGGGATCAAGCTTCTGAATGATAAATGAAGGCACGATTGATTCCCCAAAATTAATATCCTCGACAATACCTTTCCAACGGGGTATCATAATCCTAAAATGGAGATCGTATGCAAAAGTTACGACCCCGGGAAGTTGTTGTACTAACTTACCCAAATGGGGCCCACATGACTTTTGGCGCTTCATCTCCTAGGGTTAAGTTTTTGGATGTATAGGGTTTTTGGCATTCCTGTTTATTGTAAAAATGCCTTCAGATCCTCATTGTAATCATCTTCTTGCGAATGAGCGCAGTTGTCACATCTCTTCTCAGAGATAAGCCGCCACCATTTCAACAAGCTTGTTTCCGCTGCATTTTACAGTTTCAGCTTATTTCCTTATTGAACAGAAAACCAGTTTTACTATATCTCTGTTATTTTGTGCTAAGAACTTCTTAATAATCTATAGTCATTTTTTCCTATTCATAAAATTTGGATCAGTGGTATCAGAGCAGTTTTCTCCTTGCCGTCTTAATGCATGTCCCCAACGAGGTTGGAGTACAAAGAGTTGGGTCTCGAGCTTGTTTCTCTTGAGGACAAAAGATTTCGCACACCCAAGCAACCTCTCATGGTAGGAGAAAATAAATATGACAAGACATGAGATCCTTTCAAACCATTGATTGAGGAAGCCCTCATGCAACAAAGGAATGAGATGATGGATAGTTTCGCGCAAATCCTTCAACAACTACCAACAGACGACGCATCTTCTTTGAGCGGAGGCGCCACCCTCTTCAAGGTACAAATAAACTTAGATATTCCTATATTTGAAGGTCAGATAGACGCATATGCTGTAGAAAAGTGGTTGAATCTACTGGAACGGTATTTTTCTGTCCATAACTTTTCGAATAGAGAAAAAATTACTTTTTCTCTCCTCAAAGATGTTCCCCATGTCAAAGATTGGTGAGAAAATTTCTGTGAGCAAAAGGAAATAGAGGAAACCTCACTATTTATAGTCACAGCCACCTGGGATTCCTTCAGGGATGCTATTAAAGAACAATACTACCATGTCCGAATTTATGACGACTTGTATACCAAATGGACCACACTGCAGCAAGAAAGAGGCCAAGCAATGCCAGATTTCATGAATATATTTCATACCTTGCACACCAATCTGGGTATCAAAGATTCAGAGTGACATATGGTGCTCAAGTATCACAATGCTCTGCATAGATACATCTAGACTGAAATGGAATTTTTGGACATCTCATCCTTGGGTGCGACCTACTGATATGTCGTCAAAATCGAGCAGAAGATCAAACAAAAGATGCGACAATTTGGGCCTGGGAACCCAACACAACAAAAGCTAGGAAAGGGCCACCCCAACCCACAAAACAAAGGACAAAGAAAATATGGGCAGTATCAGGACAACCAGTCCAAGCCACAAGCAAAGAAGGACACTGGAAAGACAAAGAAAGATACCGGGAAGTGGTGTGACTTCCATAAGAGCCCTTGGCATAACAATGTTGATTGTCGCTTAAAGAAGTCGTTGGTGGTCGAAGTGAAAGCCTCTGAATTAGATGCGGGTTCAGACTCTAAGCTAGAACCATAAAGGGGAAGACGGATCATTTATGCAGAACCCAGTGCCACTGTTGCTACCACCAAGCTCCAGCCTGGTGAATCAAATGAGCCAGAAGAAGGAAAACGCCTCTTCCATTCATAACTGTGGGTAAAAGGCACCTCGTTGCACTTCATCGTGGATAGTGGTAGCTAGAAGAACCTCATCTCAGTAGAGGTCGTCAAGCGGTTGGACCTGCTGACAACACCGCACCCACAACCCTACACCATTGGATGGCTCCGCCAAGGAAGCGATCTCTGCGTCAACCAATAGTGTCGATTGTTGTACGACATCAAGCCCTTCAAAGATGAGGTATTGTGTGATGTTTCTCCTCTCGAAGTTTGTGATGTTCTTTTGGGCCAACCTAATTATTTATGGAAATGTCATGTTGTATATGAGTCTAGGCCTTGTAGTGTTATTATTACTTTGAATAGGAAATTGTACAGGATACCCGAGGCAGTCCCACCTAGTGTTATTTCCTTGATCTCTGCAAAGAAATGCAAGAAGGTCATCTCTCAGAGGGGGAAGTTTTTCTTCTTCATGATTCTCTCTCAAAATAAATGAAAGATCACATCCACATCTAGGGTCTTTGCGACCAACCACTCCACATAGCAGAAGCAAGTAGATAAGGTCGTGGATGAATACTCAGATATCTTTTCCTCACCTACCGAGGTACCTCTGCACTTCCAAGTCAAGCACCCCATTGATCTGACCCCCGACGCATCGCTGCCCAATGGGTCAGTCTATCATTGCTCTCTGTTAGAGAATGAGGAGATCAAGCGACAAATACAAGAACTGCTCCACAAGGAGCACATCCATCCTAGCTCATCACCTTGCGGGAGCCCAATCGTGTTGGTACAAAAGAAATATGGAACATGGCGACTCTGCATTGATAATCGGGCTCTGAATAAAATCACAGTCAGAAATGAGTACATGATTCCCTGAATCAACGCCCTCCTTGATCAATACACGGGGGCCAAATACTTCAGTAAGATTGATCTAAATTCTGGCTACAACCAGGTCTTGATAGAACAAATAGATGTATGGGAAACTGACTTCAAGTCAAAGGAAGGCCTTTTTTAATGGTTGGTCATGCCCTTTGGTTTGACAAATGCTCCAACCACTTTCATGAGGATGATGGACGATATCATGCGACCATTCACCATTACTTTTGTAGTGGTGTATCTGGATGACATTCTCATTTACAACAAGACTTGGGCCAAACATTTGTAGCATATTCAACAGGTTTTGCACACCCTGCAGCAACACAAGCTATATGCCAACTTGGAAAAATTCTCCTTTGGCATGGACAGGGTCTATTGCCTGGGCTACATAATTGATCAGCATGGCGTACATGTGGATCTAGCCAAGATCCAAGTCATCTGTGATTGGCTAACCCCAACCACACTCACTGAGCTTCGGAGATTCCTGGGCCTTGCCAATTTCTACAGCAGGTTTGTGTTGGGATTCTCCCATATTGTATGGGCCCTTAGCCAAATAACTAGGGGTGGTGGTAAGGAGAAATTTGTGTTGGGCCAGTCCCAACAACAAGCGTTCAATGATTTGAAGTAACGCTTGTGCTCAGCCCCAGTACTTTCACAACCAGACCTGCAACGACCCTTTGAGATCGAGACAGATGCTTTAGACTATGCGGTGGGCACCGTTCTCACTCAGCCTGACCACCATGTGGCCTATCATAGTGAGACACTATCAAATGTTGTCTGTAAGTACCCTACTTATAGCAAAGAAATGTACTCCATTGTGCAAGCCTTCCGCTAGTGGAGACATTACATTCTTGGGAAGGAGACAATCATCCACACTGATCATAAGCCATTGCATTTCATGCAGACACAAGGGAAATTGCAAAATGATCGCCATCAAAAGTGGTCCACATACTTGCAGCAATTCCACCTCAACATCAAGTATAAAACAGGAAGCACCAATCACGTCGTTGATTGCCTTAGCAGACCGCCAGTCGTGGCACTCACCACGGTGCTAGAATCCTACAGCCATGAGACCTCTAGATGGGCCCAACTCTATGAGATAGACCCAGGCTTCACCACCACCTACCAAATGTTGGGTGCAAACGCAGTTGTCGATAATTTCCATCTTCAGGATGGGTTGTTGTGTCGTCTGGGCCATATCTGTGTTCCATCAAGTGAGTGAGTGAAGATGATTTGGGAATCCCACTATAGTCGGGTGGCAGGACACTTCGGCATCGAAAAGACAGTGGTGATGATACAAAAACATTTCTACTAGTCGAAACTTTGACAGGAGGTCAACAAGTATATCAGGTGTTGCATTGCCTGCGCTATTGCCAAACTGACCACTAAGAAAAAGGTCTTGTACACCCATCTTCCTACTCCTAAAAGGCCATGGGAATCCATCTCAATGGACTACATGTCGGGCCTCCCATCCACCAAGCAGGGAAATGACTGTGTTTTTGTGGTTGTCGATCGCTTTTCTAAGATGGTGATTCTGGTTGCCTATAAGAAGAACATCACAACAGAGGCCACTGCCAAGCTCTTCTTTGAATGATTCTGGGTACATTTTGGAATCCCACAAACCATTGTCTCAGATCGGGACATTCGATTTCTTAGCACATTTTGGTCGAGCCTCTAGTCACTTTTGGACACCAAGCTCACCAAATCCACGGCCTTCCACCCCCAAACAGATGGCCAAACTGAGCTCGTAAATCGAATGATTGTGCATATCCTTCGCATGTATAATTCAAATCACCCTCGCACATGGGATGAGATCCTTCCCTATGTCCAACATAGCTACAACCAAGCCCTGCATAGCTCAACCAACCACAACCCCTTTTAGGTGGAGTTGAGATTCCAACCATTGGGTCCCATAGATGTTGCACTTCCCCTTGCGGTCACCTCAACTGACTCATCTCCTGCTCCAACTGAAGTTGACAAAGTAACTCGGTTCATTGAGCTAATCCATCACATCCGCCAATAGGTTCAGGATATCCTACAGAAGTCCAATGACAAGTACAAGCAGCGCCATAATCAACATCGGGTGCCACATAAGTTTCAGGTGGGCAACAAAGTTTGGTTGCACTTGCAGAAAGAAAGTCTTACATGACTTTATCGAAATATTTTCCCACTCCTTTATGGGTCATACACCATCACCAAGGCCGTGTGGGATAATTCTTTTGAGCTCAACATTCCTCCTTTCCTTGGCCTGCACCCAGTGTTCAATGTGGATCTCCTTCGCTCTTATTTCCCACCATTATTGGACACCTCAAACGTAGCAGAGAAGCTGCCACCAACAGAGCTCAACCCCGAATTAATACAATAGGCATCTAACGATCATATTGTGGACACACAGATCAAGGGAAGTTGACATCAAAGGATCCAACTTTATCGAGTTGTCAAAGCAGGGCAACTCCTGCACCAAGGCAAGTGGCTCACCTGGGGCCAAATTCAACAGAAATTTCCTCATCTGATGGGGGAACTCAACACAATGGAGACAATTTCTTCCTAAGGAGGGAGGATTGATACAAGTGGATATCGGTGGTCACCCACCTCTTCCAACTATCTCAAAACATTTTTCTAACAATTTTGGCAATTTATTATTTTTAGCAGTTTTAACTTCAGGGGCCATTTTGAGGGCCTAAATGAAGGATTTTCGGGATCAATATTCTCAATGATCTCAAAAGTCATGATTGATCCCCCAAAATGAATCTCCTCGAAGATACCTTTCCAATGGTCTATCATACACCTAAAATAGATATCGTATGCAAAATTTACGACCCCGGGAAGTTGATGTACTAACTTACCCAAACGAGACCCACATGACTTTTGGCGCTTCATCTCCTAGGGTTAGGTTTTTGGATGTCTAGGGTTTTGGGAATTCCTGTTTATTGTAAAAAGGCCTTCAGAGCCTCATTGTAATCATCTTCTTGTGAATGAGTGTAACTGTCACATATCTTCTCAGAGATAAGCCACCACCATTCCAGCAAGCTTGTTTCCGCTGCATTTTACAGTTTCAGCTTATTTCCTTATTGAATAGAAAAATAGTTTTATTGTATCTCTATCATTTTGTGTTAAGCACCTGTTAATAATCTATGGTCATTTTGTTCTTCTAATAAAATCTGGATCAACAAGGCCTGGTACCAGAATGTTACTGGGTCGAATCCACAGTTTATTTTCTTGGAAAGACACAATTTTGGAAACAGACAACAATGCACTACTGCAAAAATCAAGTAGGATGACATAAAATTTATTCAATTCTTTGAATCGTGAAAACTAGGAACATATTTCAATCGAAATTAGTTTGCCCCAATCAAAAATGAATTTATCCTTCCCTGTGAAGTACAAAATATAAATAATTATATGGGAAATGCCTGCCCCGTTATTCTTGTAAACAACCAAGCAATTTCTCGGAATGGATTTCTAAAGGAACTTACCTGCAACTTTGTGATATCTTCAGGAACTGTTGTCGAATCTTCGAGAAACTCGGCTAATATTTCCAACCCGTTATCATGTTTTTCTAGGAAGTGCTTGCAGTCTTGTGCTCTGAAGGTCAATGTTGGCTCTGACAATTTTAACATCTTGCGGAAGACCTGAGGTGACAAAGAAACAGGAGAATGGTCGTGCAGTGGAATAATTCTTTGGCTTGGAATATATTTTTCAGTGCACCAAGAGACCACCTCCTTATAGTCAAAAACCTCAGGGATGTGGCCTGCACGAGTGATTCCAGAGGTCCAAATCACTTCGTTCTAGGTGGAACAGGGTGAATAGTAAAAGTATGCCCTAGACCACTGGAAGTTCTGGTCCTGATATACGAAGATATTTACTGTATCTCCACAAAATTGTTTTCGACCTACTGCCATAAGTTTACAAGAACATTTGTTTTCTCTAGACGGTGATTGAAATGAAAATTTGGAAGGGATAATATAACGTTGCGCAAATCTTGGTCCAATGCGTGTGAATGGGAGATCTCCTTGAGACTTTCTCTCATTAATGAAAATTTCAACGGTTGTTGTATGATGCATTGTTAACATTAAAGACTATTAATTGCACACATAGAAGTGTGAACATGGCGGATACGACAATGAGTGATTAAGCATTGTAGATTTCTTGAACGGGCCAATACGACAACCCTTGTTTGAGATGAACAATCAGAAGGGAATTATAACTCTCTGCAGATATTGGTTTAATGCATATTAATGGGAGATCTCCTCGAACGTTTCGCTCGTTAATGACAATGTTGATGGTTCATGCATGGTGAGCTATTAGCATGAAAGGTTTCTAATTGCATATTAAGAAAGAAGTACAGAGGTCAAAGGGATGGGAAAGAGCAGTTAAGGATTGTCTAATTATGGAAACCGGTCGGGCAGGCTTCAAAATAGGGTTACAAGGTACAATTGTTCGAGGTGAGGGCGCGAGGGTCAAATTGTATGCCTCAGAACGTTTTGAGTGCAATACACATAACATCAAAGAGGGTATGATAGGAAAATCCAAAGGGAAATTTGTATATTGCGGAAGTACGGGTAATGTTTGCAGGACATAGAACAATGGAGGTGCAAACGTGAACCCGCCTCTCTGGGAACCCACAATCGAAAAAAGTGGCTTAAGTATGGAATAGAGAAATGGCTGGGCGGATTCGTTTCCGCTAATATATTGAAAATTGTAATATATATCCCATTGCGTCGCAATGACATGTTTAAGGTTCATGCACAACGAAGTTCTAGCATTAACGCTTACCAATTGCATTTCCAAAGAGTAGGAAGGTGGCGAGGACACAAAACAACAAGTAAGGAATGACTAATTATCGAAATCGGTTGGTGACGCTTCAAAATAGGGCTACAAGATACATCCAACATAAGTGAGGGCTCAAGGGTCAAATTGTATCTATCGGGCATGATGATTCTTTCCTATGGATAAACTATATATTGTGGAACTCCAGGTACTGCCTGCTAGTCATGGAAAATTGGAAACATAATCCTAAGCCCGCCAGTCCGGAAACCCGCAATCGAAAAAATGTCTAAGTATGAAACAGGGATACACAGTAAATGTACAATGTCATGGAAATACAACCAACTTGGGGCTAAGTATTGAAAGGAACAACGGAAGATTGGGCTCATGACGGGGCATTCCAACGAAAAAATTGTATATCGTGGAACTACGGGCACTTTTTGCAAGTTGTGGAAGATTCCAGACACAATTTTGAGGCCGTCAATCCGGGAAACCGCAATTGAAGAAGTTTCCAAGTATGGAATAGGGAAACGTTGGCCTTGACTTGTTTTCTCTAATATATTGAAATTTTACCTGGAAATATCTTCTTTGCATGTTTCTTTAATAGTGTGTTCAGTTGTCACTAGTAAGAGAATAACTAATGTATATTAGGAAGGACAGGAAGTTAGTGGGGATGGAAGGCAGTGACAAATACTTTGAAACATTTGTGAACCATGGTAGAGTGAAGCTTCTGAGTTCAAGTCCACGGTGGAATTGTAGATCACAGAAGTTTTGAGTGCAATATGTATATCACAGAACAAGAAGCAACAGAGTTCGAAAGCGCCAACCCGACAACCACAGCCATAAAATTGGCTAATTATGGAAAGGAACAACGGTCGGTCAGATTTGTCATGTGACGATATAGATGGAGATGAAGATATGTCATCCCGCCAATGCTAGAACCCGCGATCATAGAAAGCGCCAACCTGAAAACCGCGGCCATAAAATTGGCTAAGTATGGAAAGGAACAACGGTAGGTCAGATTCGTGTTGTGAGGATATAGATGGAGATGAAGATATGTCAGCCCACCAATGCTGGAACCTATGATCATAGAAAGGCGACTAAGTATATAACTAGAAAGAGATAATACATGGGAAGAAGAAAAGGGAAAAAGGGTTAAGGAGTCCACGGTGGAATTGTAGATCACAGAAGTTTTGAGTGCAATGTGTATATCATGGAACAATAAGCAACCGACTTCGTAAGCACCAACCTGGCAACCGTGACCATAAAATTAGCTAAGTATGGAAAGGAACAGCGGTCGGTTGGATTCATCATGTGAGGATATAGATGGAGATGAAGATATGTCAACCCGCCAACGTTGGAACCCGCGATCATAGAAAGGAGACTAAGTATATAACTATAAAGAGATAATACACGTGAAGAAGACAAGGGGAAAGGGACTAAGTATCTCACAGAAGAACATCTACTATTAAAACAATAATTTGTAGACCATGGAAGTTCTTTGGGTGCAATATGTATATGACGAAACAAGGGACATAAGTGTTGGATACCACAAACCCGGGACCCGATGATCAGATAATTGACTAAGTATTGAAAGGGACCGTGGTCAGTCGGGCTCATGGTGTGAAAATATTTTGTTTATTAATGCCAATCCTTTCGAACCCCTGGTGAGTTCTCACTAGTAAAAGAATAAATTGCAGATCACAAAATTTCTTTGGGTGAAATATGTATATGACGGAACAGGGGACATTAGTGTTGGATACCGCAAACCTGGGACCCGATGATCAGATAATTGGATGCTTATTGAAAGGGAACGTGGTCGATCAGGCTCATGGTGTGAATATATAGATAAAGAGTTGTTAGTTTTCAAATCCACGAGGTCGTGATCATATAGATGCGACTAAATATAGAACCACAAAGGGATAATAGAGGGGGAGAAAAGATGAAAAATTAAGAGAAAGTGTTTATATTTATTCCAATAGTATTCATATTAATATATATTAATAGATTATTTCTGGTCCAAATGCAGATCATCTTCCAATTTGTAGGATCTTGTTCGGTTCCCAAATTTCGTTGAAATCCATTAGAAACATTTACTGTTCGTTTATTAATGCCAATCCTTTCGAACCCCTGGTGAGTTCTCGCTAGTAAAAGAATAAATTGCAGATCATAGAAGTACTTTGGGTTCAAGATGTATATGAAGGAACAGGGGACATAAGTGTTGGATACCGCAAACCCGGGACCCGATGATCAGACAATTGGCTAAGTATTGAAAGGGACCGCGGTTGTTCAAGCTCATAGTGTGAATATATAGATAAAGAGTTGCCAAGTTCTGAATCCATGAGGCTGTGATTATATATATGCAACTAAATATAGAACCACAAAGGGATAATAGAGGGGGAGAAAAGAGGAAAAATTAAGAGTTTTTATACATTCCAGCGAAGAAATTGTATATTGTGGAACTCCGGGCATTGTTTGCAACTCGTGGAAGATTCGAAACACAATTTTGAGGCCATCAATCCGGGAACCCGCAATCAAAAAAGTGTCCAAGTATGGAATAGGGAAACACTGGCCGAGACTTGTTTTCACTAATATATTGAAATTTGTAAAAGATTTTCCATTGCCTGGAAATATCTTCTTTGCATGTTTTTGGACAAGCTCTGTAGGGATGGTTGGTTCTCCAGACTTTTTCTTATTAATGATGATGTTTATGGTAGTTGCATGATGTCATTTTAGTATTAAACCTTTGGTGTTGCATATCTGGAAAGAAGTACGAGGATGGGAAGAACAGAAAACAATGACTAGGAGTTGGAGATTTCGTGAACCCGCCAGTGCGCGGATCCAAAATAGGGTGACAAGGTCTCCCCAGAAGACGTGAGGCCCCAGTGGAAAAATTGTATAGCTCAAAACATTTGAATGCATAATGTGTAACATATAAGAGGGGACAATATCATAGTCTGGTACTCAATTTGTATATGGAGGAGGATTGGGACTGGGTGCCAATTTTTCCGTAACAGTGTGTTCAGTTATCACTAGTAAGAGAATAGTTAATGTATATTAGGAAGTACGCGAAGTTAGTGGGTATGGAAGGAAGCGACAGATACTTTGAGAAAATTTAATGTATTTGAGGAGGCCGCGATGGAATTGTAGATCACAGAAGTTTTAAGTGCAAGATGTATATCACGAAACAATAAGAAATCGAGTTCGTAAGTGCCAACCCGACAACCGCAACCATAAAATTGGATAAATATGGAAAGGAACAACGGTCAGTCGGATTCGTCATGTGAGGATATAGATGGAGATGAAGATATGTAAGCCCACTAACCTTGGAACCGAATATCATAGAAAGGCGACTAAGTATATAACCAGAAAGCGATAATGGACGGGAAGAAGAAAAGGCAAGTTTGTATGCGCCAACCCGAAAACCGTGGCCATAAAATTGACTAAGTATGGAAAGGAACAACGGTCGGTCAGATTCGTCATGTGAGGATATAGATGGAGATGAAGATACGTCAGACCGACAACCCTGCATCCCGTAATCATAGAAAGGCGACTAAGTATATAACCAGAAAGTGATAATGGACGGGAAAAAGAAAAGGGGAAAAGGAATAAGTATCTGACAGCAGAAAATCCATTTTTTGTTTTTTAATGCTAATGTTTTTGAACCCCTAATATGTTCTCACTAGTAAAATCATAAATTGCAGATCACGTAATTTCTTTGGCTACAAGATTTATACGACGAAACAAGGGACATAGGTGTTGGATACTGTGAACCCGAGACTTGGTGGCCAGATAATTGGCTAAGTATTGGCCAAGATAAAGTTTGATATTTATTTCAATAGTATTCATATTAATATACATTAATATATTATTTTTGTTTCAAATGCAAATCATCTCCCAATTTGCAGGATGTTGTTCGGTTCGCAAATTTTGTTTAAACCACAGAAGTTTTGAGTGCAAGATGTATATAATGCAACAAGAAGAAGGAGAGTTCGAAAGTGTCAACCTAGAAACCACGACCATAAAATTGGCTAAGTATGGAAAGGAATAACGGTCGGTCAGATTCCTCATGTGAGGATATAGATGGAGATGAAGATATGTCAGTCCGCCAACCCTAGAACCCGTGATCATAGAAAGGCGTCTAAGTATATAACCAAAAAGCGATAATAGATGGGAAGAAGAAAAGGGGAAAAGGGCTAAGTATCTCACAGAAGAAAATCTATTGTTCCTTTAGTAATGCCAATATTTTCAAACCCCTGGTGAGTTCTCACTAGTTAAAGAATAATTGCAGATCACAAAACTTCGTTGGTTGCAAGTTGTATATGACGGAACAGGGGACATAGGTGTTGGATACCGTAAACCCGGGACCCGGTGGCCAGATGATTGGCTAAGTTTTGGCCAAGAGAATTTTTTTTATATTTATTCCAATAGTACTCATATTAGTGTATATATGCATGGATATTATCAAATAGAAGAAGATGCAATATATGCAAGATATTGAACAGGAACATGGAGTCAACACTTGAATTTCCTTGTTGTAATAGTCATTAATTCATTCTGTTTATGGGACCTAAAGAATGAAAGAAGGACGGGTCCTCCAATTTCTTTCTTTAAGTATAGGGAGAGCGCCACATAGATATGGCCTATGAAAAATTATTCTTCCATGTAACATGTAAGGAATGAACAGAGTAGCTTTTATTTAAATTGAAGTACTGGGCAGGAGAAAGAAAAGTTTGTAGTCCATGTTTAATGACACACAAAAAAATGTACAAAATAAGATGAAAAGCAATACCAGATAATGGAAAACATGATAAAAAAATAAAACCACAAATATTCTATATTCAAATAAGATGGGTTACAAAATACAGCTGAGATTTTTTTCCACAATGACTGTGATTTGGCCTACCACCGACCAATAAAAACATATGTACAATAATGAATCTTGTTGACAGTCTTCTTGATGATCAAATGCTTGATTCATAAAAAACAATGAGTTGAATATCAATTTCGGGTCTTGGACTTAATTGGTGTTGCCAACTAGATCTATCCCAATTTTTTGAATAGCTTGTCTCTTCTAGATATGTCCTTCTTGCATTGGCTAGTTATTCAACATTCCATTATTTGTTAAGTAATAATTTCCCTCTCTCGTCGAAAACTTGGGGTTTAAGGTGCCTTCCTTGTAATGTTCTTGACCATTGACATACGAGATAACTTAGAAATGCGATTCAGACCCAATTCAAAGTCGAGGGAGTCGTTTTATGTGACGTCGGTTATCGGGGAAACAAATCCTGTTAGGTAACAAAAGTCGAGATAGAAAAGAAATTCAAGTATGTTTTGACTGTTATTCTCCCTGTATTCGATCATCTGTTCAGTTGAAAAGCCTTCCTGAATATTTGTATGTTGAACTTCTTTGTTTTATTACAGTAAATTGGAAGCAACATCTAAGCCAGCTGAAAAATATTCTTCTATTGAAGTACATGACTACTCCCGGCAACACAGGTCTAGAAAGTGTATCAAATGCTTCAGATCGCATCAGAATATATCTTTTGTCATAGGGGTGGCAGACATGGTGGCCCACAGAAAGGTATGGAATGTTCGGAAGTGACTCCAAATATTACTCCATGCCCAAATACACTCAGTAGGAAATTGTAAAATTGGATACCAACAAACGTGAGAAACTGTGTGGGCGTTTGAATCAATATTCTAAAATTATATAACATTTTATGTCAAAGTTGTAACATAATTGATAGAAAACCAGTTTCTATGTCAAATAGTGTAGATCGACCTCTGGATGCAGCAAGAGACTCGACATACAATCAACTTTCGATCCAGGTAGTTTCACCTTCATTCATCCACATAGGCGGTTACCCCAGGATCTAGATAGCTTCAGCCTTAGACATTGACATTGGAGGTGGAAATGGGAACAGTGTTATTGACTGCACTATGACAATGCAGTGAACAAGTAGGGTTGTCATTGTCAAAGCACTTAAACTGCAGGATTGTCAGACGTGCAAAGAACATTGATTTTAGTGTTGCTTTCTCACGAAATCTACAATGTTGGTTTGAGTCCATAAATATTTGGACATTGGGTGTCCTGTGAGATAATGAACTTGACATTAGGCACATGCCAGACATCTATTATCTGACATTGCAGTGTTAATGCAATTTCCATAGTGGATGACGACTCAATTGCATTGTCACAAACAATACTAATTTTGTGATTACTTAACATCCTTGAAGGACGTGAATCCAAAACAACATCTAAAACTTTTCTAACAGGCGTATGTTGAAAAAAATACATTGTTCTATATTAAAAAAAAAAATTGCATGGTTTGAACATTTTTTTTTTATCAAATATCTCATAAACTGCAACATAAGAAATGCATTTTCCCCATCCAACACAAGGGAAATAGCAGGAATATTTTCATTAGGTTGAAATAGATATGGAAACATACCACTACATTAAGGTCTCTTCTAAATAATGAAATAAGATTATTACATTAAGGTGGTAGTAAAAAGTGATATTTAGAAACCAAATCATTACCTGAACATGTGAAACCTCTTGCAAAAGGTGGTAGTATAAAGTAATCCTCAGAAATTGTTCCAAAGTCCATAATCCAGTTATATGTGTAGGAGTAGTAAAATAAAAAAATGTGCAGTAGCGACAGATAGTTGATTGTATGTGGAGTATGTAACTACATCCAAAGGACAGTGAACAAACTTTACAAAGAACATGGCTTTCTTTCAAGTCTGTTACCACACCCAAAAGTAGCTCGACAAACTTTGAAATATAAACTTTTGTAATTTTAGTATGTCATTTTATCCACCCATACAGTTTCTCTTACTCGCTTCTGGGTACATTCGCGAATGGAGTAATATTTTGCATCATTTATGAATATTACAGACCATTTTTCAAGCCACAGTAAGTGTGACTCCTTTGAGGAAGACAAATTCTTGTGTGCTATGAATAATTCGATACACTTGCCAAATATGTGTTGTTGGAAGAAAATATATACTTCAACGAAGGATCATTTTCCAGGTGACCTGAAAATCCCTTCCAACTCCCAGCAAGAAAACAAATTAGATCAACAAATAAATCTCCATGCACACTTTTCAACCAACCAAAGCATCGAATATAGGGAGAACACCAACCAGAAGATATTTGTTTTTTTTTTTTTTCCCCTGTCTGGGTTTCTGTTGGATAACATAGTTTTTTTTTTTTGGCTCAAAGCTCACGTCACATAAAACCATTATCTCTTCTTTAATTTGGGCCTCAATGGCATCTCTAAGTTGTCTTACATGTCCATGACCAGGAACATTAGAACGAAGGCACCCTAAAGTCCAACTCTTTGATGATGGAGAGAAATGGCAATAAGTATTTAAAGTCAACATTGGAGGATGACAGTATGATCTTCCGTAGATTTTAGTTTAATTCGTCTTAATGGCATATTCCCTCGATCTTTTCACTTATTAATTCCAATCTTTTTGAATATGTGCATTGAATAGTGACTAATAGCATGTAATAACATTCCCATATACGAGAAGATTTTCAAATCTGACAACATCTAACATATGCACAGTATTAAAGAGGGACATGACATCAAGGCCTTTGTGGATGACACGTTCGTGGATGGCAGTGAGGTAGTATAGTATTGCACTGTTGCTATGATGAAGCCTTTAAAAAACTAAAAAAGCCAATATTTTTTTTGCTAATTCAAAATGCAGGCAAAACAAATTATTAGATCCCATAATATTCACCTATCTATGCATTTTAATGGGAGATGTCCTTGATCTTTCCGCTTATTAAAGCCAATCTTTTTGAACCTGTCTAGTCGGTTGTCACTTTTGAAAGAATAATTAATGTCCATTGGGAAGGGCGGAAGGTAGCGGGGATGGAGGGGAGTGACAAAATGCTTTTAAACTTTTCTGAACCCAGGAACTCGTGAACCCGTGAAACTTTGAAAACTCGACTAAGTATGGAAAGGAAGGTCAGACAGGAAATCTCATCATAGGCAGAGGCAGGGTTGCAAGTTCAAGTAGTGCAGGGTCGAATTGTAGAGCACAAAAGTTCTAGGTGCAAGATGTATACACCGAACACAAGTTACCATAGTTTGATAGCACCTATCCGCGAAGCCGCATTCACAAAAATTGGCTAAGTATGCAAACGAATGGCGGTCGGTCGGAATCGTGATGTGATGATATAGATGGAGATAACGATTTCCAGTGCGCCACATCGGGAACCCACGAGCACATAAACGTGAGAAAGTATAGAACCAGAAATGCATAATAGAGCGGAACAACAAAAGATGAAAAACGGGAAAGTTTACAAGAGGAAAAAAAAAGGGAGAGAATAACTATATGGCTCAGACAACAACACTTACTCTCATAACTATGAAACCATAGTAAGACATAAACCATGGAACAAGCATCACCAACTATGAAATATAGTTGGAGCCTGCCAAATTATGGTTCAAGCCGCAAGAGATGCAATTTACATCGACTTCAAAATTTTGCATGTTATTTTATCGTAATAGCATTTTAAGCGGAGCCAACTACAAAACAACATAACAACAAATCCAACTGCAAATGAAACAATCCATCATTGCAAATCTTAGGAAAAGAAGAACAAGCAGTAAATAACAACCCAGTTAAGAAGCACCGAAAGGCCCAACTTCAGCCAAAAGACCCGAAACCTGCAAAGTTGAATCAAACAACAATAAGCAGCATCCAACGAACAAAGAAGAAAGCACCAACCAGTCGAACAAGAATGTCACAGTTCCAATCGCGGTTGCAGAACCCCAAACGTGCAAACTACAACAAAACCAATGGGCAAACAAGAACAACAACAACATGCAAATAAGAAATTAGTGGAGATGCAAGAAGCAAGCATGAACCAGTGAACCAACAATGTCGTTGAAGTACACTATTGTCCAAATTGACTGCAGAAAACATTGCATAAAAAAAAAACCCAGAAGAAAATGTATTGTAACAGTCCTACTAAGTAAACATTTAGCGATGTGAAGCCTGTTAGGTAAACATTTGAGTCTGTCAAAACTGCTCTGTAAACATTTAAGAAAGAATGCAGTGTGGTAGGTCTTTTACGTACCAAAAAAAAAATTATTATAATTTATTATAAAATAAAATTAGTAACAATAGTTTGAATACTAGAGAATGGATTCGAAGGACAAACTTTGGATATGCTAGCTTATCAAACATTGGGATAGATTTAGCTAGCAGAAAATGCTAAGACAAACATTCGAACTAATGCTAGCATTAATCCACCTTCAAGCAATGCATAAGAAAAATCTATGATTCAAAAAGACTGTATACGATCAAAAAGTTTGGATATGTTAACATATAAAGCATTGGGAATAGCGAAGTCGGCAATAAGACCTCCAATCTATTATCCAATTAGATCATTACATATATGGTACTTTTTATTATATAAAAATCAATGTTTTTAGTTCCCTAGTTCCAATAATAAATATTATGCAAATATTTGTGGTCAAAGGACAAATGTATATGAAGTTAACGAATTATCGATCGCTATAGTCCATCTATGCCTATGGCAGGGACTAATAACATAAGATAGTTTGCAAAGAAGTTTACTCCTTCCGTGAGCATTCTAATAATGAGATTAATGTTTAAGAAGTCATTTTTCATGATGTGGATAATGTTAACAACTACTCAAAATGCTTCATAATGTTAATTAGGATTTATTGTATTGTAGTGTCAAATGGGTAATTTGTACATGTTAAATTTGTAATGAGAATTTAAAATCTTTGTTTTATTTTATTAAAACAAGTTTCCTAATAATAGGATACGATGGTTTACATAACGTTTTATATTTGAAAATAAAATTAATAATTTTTATAAAAAAAATAAAATGGAAATTCCATTCATAGTGTGCACTTTTATTTCATTGAAAAATAATCATCAATTTAAAAAAATTCTCTTTCTTTTTTTATTCTATTTGTGTACGGAAGGTTCAACAAGGACTTATTGTGAATTATAATTAAGATATTTATAATTTCCTTAAATTAGAGTGACCAGATTTATGAACTCTCTTCATTCTTTTCATTTTTTTTATTTATGACAATTTTTTTCCTTTTAAGTGCGAAAACAAATCCTAAAAATATTTTTTTTTTTTTAAATTGATATTGAAAAATTAACACAAAACTATTTACCAAAATTTATCACCATAAAATGTAAAATGTATAACATGAATGATATTAAAAGAGGGATGATATTCTTGGAAAGTTTCCAACACTCTTCCTTCACACTCTTTAGTTGTTTACTTAAATCATAATTCCAACTTTTATTTCTATTGTCACAAGTCTTTTATTTCTATTGTCACAAGTATTTTTACACAAAATGTGTTTACATGTTCCAGCGTAATGAAAATACAAAGACTAATAGACACTCTTAAAGACATAGAGATTGGTGTATAGTAGAAGGAATATTTAAAGTAACGTATAATATGTGATAGTAAAAATCTATATTTTGTAGGTTCCCAATTCACTTTACTATTTCATAATATTGATAAATGAAAGGGAAAAATAGAAAAGAAAGTGGTAAAAAGAGTTTTTAGACTATCAACTAATACCTATAACCACTCATTAAAGTGAGTTGTTTTTCCATCTATTTTATTTTATACATATAATAAAATGAAACATTGTATTATATATATATAATACTTTACCTTAACAAAAAATCTATTAAAGATCAAATTTTCTAATGGATTTGGGTTGGTTATATATTCTCAGTCAACTTAGTATAATTTGGAACTTTCAATTTATGAAGATATAAATATATAAATATATTTTTGATAAAAAATTAAGATATTTAAATTTGTGTTGTAATAATATTTCTATGTATACATATCATATTTATATAGTATTTGTAATTATGTGTATTTTTCTTATCTTGTATGAGAGTTTTTATATGATGTGTACATATTCAATCTTTATATTCATATATATAGCTATGTGTATTTATAATTAATTTACATATAGTATTACTAGTATTATTTGTTATAAGTATTACATTTTTGGAATTTTACATATGATGAAGTATTCATTAAACCTACATGATAACATATCTACTATATTGGGTTGGGTTGTAAAAGCACCTTTTAGCACAATTTAGGCTCAATGATACACATCTTATGTGTCATGGTAAAACATTATATTATATACAAATGTCACATGTTCTACATAGGGAGAAACCTCCAAGAAGAAATATCAGTAAAGGAGAACGCATAGCTTTAAAGAACCTCAGAAATAATGATAGCATAGTAATTCTCAAGTGGGATAAAGGTGATGCCACAATACTTATGAACCAATATGATTACAAAAAGAAAATGATTGAACACCTCTCCTAGAGTGGAAACTATAAGAAACTTCCTAGTAATCCCATTAAAAAGATTATAAAAGAAGTAAAAAAAGATATCAACAATTCCAACCTAGATGAAAGAACCAAAAAAATGTTTAATCCCTAATAGCGAGATCACCCCTAGGATCTATGGCCTACAAAAATTCACAAAAAATAAATTCCTCTTAGACCTATAGTGAATACAATAGGCACGCCAACCTATGAACTAGCTAAACATGTAGCCAAGATTCTTAGCCCCTTAGTAGGCCATACTGACTCCTTCATAAAAGACTCCGATGAATTTATCAAAATCATTAAAAATGAAAAATTGAAACCTAAAGAGACTCTCATAAGCTTTGATGTAGTTTCCTTTTTCACAAAAATCTCACTTGATGAAGCTATCCAGGTTGTAAACAAAGTGATTGATCCAGAAACAACAAAACTAGTTGAGGTTTGTCTTCACTCCACCTTATTTAGTTATTAAGGAGAATTTTATGAACAAACTAGCGGCGTAGCAATGGGATCCCCATTGTCCCCCATTGTTGCCAATATTTTCATGGAAAACTTTGAAAAGAATCCCTAGACTCCTATCCTCTAAAACCAACAAGTTGGAAGAGGTTTGTTGATGACATTAATATTCTCTACCCCATGGGAAATACCAATCAGAAAAATTCTTTCAACACCTAAATAATATCTCAGAATACATAAAATTCATAATGGAACTTGAAGAAAATGGTATAATCCCATTTCTAGATATTCTAATCAATAGGAAAAACGATGGAAATCTAGGACATGCAGTCTATAGATGCACACAGAAAGCCATCTCCACGCAAAATCCCATCACCACCCCAACTAGAAACTAGGAGTCCTAAAAACTCTAGCCACAAGAGACATACGATTCTCCGACTAAGAAAACTTAGAATAAGAAAAATATCACATATCCAATATCCTTAAGACCATAGGTTATAAACACAAAGACATTAAGATTGTAATAAAAAAATCCTTAGAAAGAACTAGCAAAGGACCCAACTCCCTAAACAACAAGACTCCTAATAAGACTGCCTACCTACCTTACATCCAAGGAGTAACTGATAGGATTGCAAGAGTCCTCATGAAAAAAAGAAATTAATACCTCCTTCAAACCACATGAAACCATCAAACAAAATATGAGACCTGTTAAAGACAAACTTGACCCTCACAAATGCAAAGGAATTTACAAAATAGAGTGCTCATGCAGTAAATGCTACATCGGTGAAACTGGTCCCTCCTTCAAAATTAGGATTAAAGAGAATGGATCTAACATAAAGAATGAACGCATTTGCACCTCAGCCTTAGCAAAAACTCCCTTAAAAAAAAACACCATGTGCGCGTAGAAGATACCAAAATTTTGAAAAAATAATATCACCTCTTTAAACGATGTATTAGGGAAGCAATTGAAATCCCCAAACACCCAAGCAACCTAAAGAGAGATCGTGGCCTAGAATTAAGTGAAAAATGGCTCCCTTTGATTCATAAAAATAAAGAATAGGTAAGTAATCAATTATTAAACCTTAATATTAAATAAACACTATTAATACCTAAAATATTAATTTCTAGATTATTGACTTATTATTAACATAAACGTTAACAAAATCTTATTAACCATTTACCGATCTTCTTTTTTAAACCCTAATTATTATTAAAATCTTTGTTAATTAAACTTAAACTTATTAATAAAATCCTTGAGACATTAAAATCAATTATTATTTTGAAACTCATTAAATACCTATTTATTACTAGGATATATTAACAATTACTAAAAATAAAAATTAAAAAATATTTTTGTTAATAAAAATAGACCTTAAACTTAATAAAAATAAAACTTAAATTAATGATATTTAAGGTTCTGTTAGGGTTCTATCTAGTCAGCCTCTAGGTTTCCCTTTATCCTTAGTATTTATAATAGGCTCTTCTCTTCATTTTTAAACCGGGCTTCTTGTCATGAAGATGGATCTTGATATGGATTTGAAACGTCGACAATCCAATGACAACACTGTGGTTTTTCCAAACACTTCTGAAAACAATCCTCACCACAGAAATCTCATTCATAAGTTTTGAGTAGTTTATTTATATACTATGTTTTACTTCTACAGTTCTATTGTATGTGTGGTGCATGGTTGCATTAACTTTGATATTGTGGGAGGGTCATTTCCTTTCTACATTAGTTGTACATGGGACTCTGTTAGGACTAAGGAATTTGAAAATGTGTTTTCATTTGATAGGAGTCAATCGTGATTTTGTGTGGTTTGTATAAAGGTGGGGAATTGTAACACACCCACGATGGGGCATACAAATTTTCGCTTTTCTTAAAGGACATAATCTACATTCATGGTTTCTAATTTGGAAAGTCGAGGAACCATTCCAACCTCCTAGTCAGGTATCTCTGATTCTGAAGCCAAACAACTCTTTGAGAACTAGATGGTCTCGTTTTGTAATTAAACACAGAACCTTTCGCCTTCTTGGTGCAGGTTTAAGGGCACCCACGACCTTCCCTTTCACTCCCCTACAAAATATCAGAGTATTGGGCATTATCTCCTTTTCTGGATAATCCCCCTCTTGATGTGACCTTGGGAGATGACCTTACGGGATTGCATGCCTGTGGACACAGCCAAAGGTGGTTTGATTCAAAGTTATTTTTGGCCCACAATTTTCCTCGAGCCTCCACATTCCTCCTTTCAAATCCACAGTTTGAATTGTGGCCCGCCCTTAATTTTTTAACGTTCATGCAAATCCTATCCCCGCAATACTACAGGACTGTCAATATTCCAATATTGATGGTACTTCGAAAACTGGCAGTTCAGATTTGTCCCTCTCAGACCTACGGATCATATCTGACCTCTGCAAAAATCAACGGACGAGATCTCCTTCGTGATTTTGGGTTTCGAGAGTTTCAACTCTCCAAACCCTGCTCTCTTTCATACTTCAATATTCTAATTTGACGATCTGCGGACACCTATCCTCCTAATAAACAACCCTGTATTTACTTCGGGTGGTTGACCTTTCAACTGGATCAATGGTCCTGTGGCCCTCTTCTCGATCAACGGTCGATATCTCCTTCGGGTTTTGGACTTCTGAGATATCAAATCTCAAACTTCACCCTTTTTCCCAATATATTTTATACGGAGGCTATAATCCACTAACGCGTGTCATCTTGATCTGATGATCAAGGATTACTTCAGGTATTTACCCGGAGTCCACAGATTTTCTCCACATATCCCTTATATCAGATGGCTACGAATTACTTCGGATATTTATCCAGAGTTCTTAGGTTTTCGCCACGTCTCCCTTGGATCTGACGGCTCAGATCCACTTTGGGTGATCTAACACTTGATATTAACTTCAAACGATCTGATGACTCAGATTCACTTCAACTGATTGAATAATTGGGATTCACTTCAGATTTCCTGGACTTCAGACGTCGCGAATATTAAATCTCAACTGAGAAACTCTCAAATGGATTTCCCGAAGCGGCTAATCTGACGGCTCAGATTCACTTTGGAAATCTAATGCTTGAGGTTTACTTCAGATGATCAGACGGTCGATGTTTACTTCATATGATCCAACGATCGACGTTTACTTCAATTTTTCACCTGAAATCCATAGATTCACGCCACCTATCCTCTAAATATGACGGTTCAGATCTACTTCGGACGATCTGATGGTTGATGTTTACTTCACTATTTGTCCTCCTCCTTTTCCACAATCCTTCGAAGTTTTGGATCTTACGCCACCTATCCTCCTTGACGATGGATGGTCCCAATTTACTTCGGGACTTCGAGACTTTGACAAGTCCATTCTTTTGCGTACGCAAGGGTTAAGTCTCGTGCATTTACTTCTGGATCTAATGGTTACTGTTCCTTCATGCTCAGATCCAACAAATGGGATCTGTTCCTCTCCTTTGTGCTTCCTTTGTTCATCAGACATTGATCTAATGGTCTAGGCTCCTCTCCACAACCGATTTGACAGATGATGTCTCTCCTCCTCCTGATATTTCGACTTCCTCTAGCTTAGAGGATTTTCTAAGTATTCAAAGGCCTTGGCCTTTGTTCCTCTTACTAGTTTGTCTCTTGGACCTCGTTTGCACTTCTTAAAAGAGCTTATCTCTTCTAAGCTTCAGGACTTAGAATAATTCCTACTCCTGTGCCCTCTTAGAACTATCTCTTCTGAGATTCAACTGCTCGAACCTCAAGGGTCTTTGTCCCTTCTATCCCTCAAAGGGATTTATATGCCCTCCTGGAAACTTTCGCTCAAGCACTCCTTACTAAGCTGCAGAGTGTTCGGTAACTTTGTGAGTGTCTCCTACGTTCTTTGTAACTTCACCTTCGAGGTTTTGATCACTCCAACATGTGAATCTCCTGAAGCGCGAACTCTGAACCTCATATATCAGACAGTCGAGAAGGATCCCGATGGATCAGAGATCCACGGTCCAGATTAACTTTAGGACTTCGAGAATTTGGGGATTTTTACTTCCTTACGACAAACTCACAGTTCTCTGAACTCACGAAATCCGGAGGACTCAAAGGGTTAACTCTCACACTCCTTTTCGTATCCAATGGTCACAATGGACCTTGGATTTTTCTGAATAGTTTCTCATTCATTCGTCATCCAAACAAAGGAGCCTTCCCTTTCGGTACTTCAATATCGCTACTTTTCCTGAGATTTGTTAGCTCTGAAAGGCTTAAGATGTTTGTGCTCTTTCTCTAGAACGTAACACTTGTAAGAATCCTTCTACGCACCTCTTACGTTCATTCCTCAACTCTAGAACTTAAATGGTTCTTGGTCTATGTTTGCATCGCGGAGAGCCTGTGCATACGTTCACTATCTCTCCTGAGATTTAAGAGACTCCATCCTCCAAGGGACTCAGAACGACTAGGAGGGTCGGCATACGTACATGAAACTATGCCCAAGGTCAACGAACTCACAGTTTGTGGCTCTAGCTTAAGCCCCCACAGGATGCAAGCATTTACAATTATAAAACATATCCCATCCATATAATTTTCGACTTGCCTAATTATGCAATCATTCAGATACCAAAATGGGATGCAATATAAATCATTAAGCAAACATATCATTCCCTGCAACATTCATAGGATATCCAACTTTAATTCACAGTACCACTTAAATACACAAGATATGTGATTACTTATCTATTACAGGTGGTAGCTAACTAATTGACTGTGGGTGTTCGTCCTTCCACCCGACCATAGGCTCAGAGGCATTCATTCTTAGCACTCTAGCCACCCCTGTTCCAAGCCATGATATCACCAGGGAATTCTTGCAGTTCTCAAGGACTCTTTCTTTGTTTTAGCTTCTGCTCGGGTTCTATTCTCTGCAAACTTTTAGAGATTTTCTTCTCTGTTATGGCCTCGATGAGGTTTATCAGATGCTCACTCAACATCAATCTCGTGGCCTTCTCTTCATTATCCATTAGAGAGCTCCACGCATTCTCCTTATCCATTTGTATATATTTCTTCCAGGATGGTTCTCGACCTGTCTTGTTCCTTCTGTCAGAAGGGAACTCCGGTCAGCTTGGTATGTCATACCCAGTGGTACTTCGGGCTGACATTCTGTAGTTTTGGCCATGCTTCCATTCATGGGAGTGGTTGATAATTCAACCATTGGTCCTTTCTTCATTAACTAATTTCTCTCCTTGGGATTCAAAGGAGGTTTATTATCCTCATCAAGGGAATTTGGGATTATTTGATATAATGACCCTCCCTTATATTTTTCACTTTCTTTCCTCTAGTTATATCATGGTCAGTACTTCCAAGGATTCACCCCCACATTCAGTTATTGGAAATTCAAACAATAATACATTTACACTGTCCACATGCCTTAGCATGGTAAATCCTATTTTATGATTAATTACAAGCTGGGGGAAACAAGGGTGTTACAATTCCCTCCCGCTTAAAGGAACATCGTCCTCAATGTTCTTTCTCAAAACACATGTCATGCCTTTCTCATTCAATTGTTTCAAAAATATTGATTCTTCTTCCTCGGTCAGGTCCTTTTTTAGACCTTTAATATTGGTCACCTTCTTTCAATAATTCTTGGACAACAAGCATGTTAATCATAGTCTTATGCGAAAACATTGCATAAAAACATTTCTAGGAAAATTTCATAATCTTAGTACAATAATTTTATGCGTAGTTTGTGGATTTGTATCCACATGGTTTTTTGGTTATCCAAGCTCATTTTTTTTCCTTAACATACCCATTGGGTGCATGATCCCAATTCAATAGTTTACAATAACTATCATGGTTTCATCTTCCTTGCGGTCACTCGCCCTCCATGCCCAGGCTTAGACATCCCCTTCTCTGCTATACAGTCCCTCGGGCGATCCATCTTACCTTGCCAAGGTTTTCTCGCATAGGAAGAACTACCCATCTTGTGCATGATCCCGATCAATAGTTTACAAGAAATATTAAGGTTTCATCTTCCTTGCAATCACTCACCCTTCAGGACCAGGCTCAGGCATTCCCTTCTCTACTATACATTCCCTCGGGTGATCCATCTTGCCTTGCCAAGGTTTTCTCGCACATAAATAATTCCAGAGACTCAGTCGAGTCTTACAGTCGAGGCGTCCCTCATACTTGCTCTGCCGAGGCATCCCTCTAGCTTGTGTTACCTCAACACAATATATTCTAGGTTATCATGGCTAACCATAGGGTTCTCATGGCTTAGTAGTAGCCAATTTTCATGCTTTTATAGCTTCACAACTTTTCGGCTCGGCTAAAGTTAGGGACGAAGGTTACTCTCCTTCTCCCGACTCAATCATAGATAGGGATGAAGGTTACTCTCCTTCGCATGAGTCAATTTTTATTTCATGTGATCGGATTATACTCTTTCTCACCCGTATCATAGACATATAAACATTCATGAGACATCATCATAAATTTTAAATTCAAAATTTTCTTGTAAATCTGTGACCCATAGATATCCAAATTCCATATTTTGTTTCCATATTTGTTTCTCATAGAAAATAGATTCATAATTATGGGAATTTCCTTCCCATAGTGGTTTGTCTCAGCAGGCAATTGGTCTTTGTTATGACTTCCAATGCTGCCATATTCAAGACTCCTTTGCTTCCTGCACTTTCAACTTAAATAAACCAAACAAATTGTTAGTTTCCATGCACATACATTTTATTGCACCTTTATAACGTCGTCACAAACAATTTCAGAATTGTGCATACTAAAAATCAAATTCACTTTCTCATAAAGGAAATACCATTCCTTGAAGTTTGGATCAGTAGGCAATTGGTCTTTCTTATGGGCTTACAATACTACCATATCTAAGACCCATTTCCTCCTACAATTTCAACATTCCTCAGCCAAACAAATTGTTAGTTTTCATGCACATTACCTTTTCAAAATCAAGCATACTAATAGTCCAAGTCATTTTCATCTATTCATTGATACAAAGCAAAAGGATACATCATCCCTTACCTATGCATCATTTCATCCTACCAAATTTTTCAGAATGTAATTCAGATATCAATTGAACTTAATGAATGTGTCGACATTCGTGGCCACATTCATATCCAATGCACCTTTTCATTGATTTTAAGTTTCCCACACTTTACGACAAATACTTTGTCATGGTGTGTTGGAGCTTAGCCAAGGTTTTCACCATATGATTTATTCATTCTCATTATTTGTTACAATAGGACTATGCTTTCGGCTACATGATGATCACGATTCCCAAATCAGTACACATGAAACTCAAAAGTTTAACATGAATGCCTTTAAGCATTCTTCCTCCATTAATAACTAGGGTGCCAACACTCATGGCCACCCAAATTAGTTTGCCTTCAGTGCTTACATAATGTAAGCAAAACATTGGAAGGTCCTCCTTTCTTACTGAAAAATCCATTGTCTTCCATCTTATGCAACATGTGTTCCCTCAATGCATTCCATGCAGCGTGCCCAGGTGGCATCAGGGCTTGAGATGAGGAAATTGTTGCAAAATTGTAGTTGGCTTCCAGGTGGCATCTTTTAGAGTTTTATCTTTACACTGTACTAACACTTCCTTGATGGCATGTTCAAGGAGACGACTCTCACGCTTGTCCAAGGCTTCTTGTGGCTACAACTAGATGGAGCCTTCTTCATCCAACTCAGGAATACTAGTTTGAGTTTGGCACTTTGTTTCAATCGCCTTATTTAAGAAGGAGACATGAAAAACAGGATGGAACTTAGAATGACTAGGAAAAGATAACTAATAGGCCACCTATCCCACCTTCTTGAGAAATTTATAAGGACCATAAAATTTGGCGCCAGGTTTTGACAATGGTCATCCTTGAGTGAATTTTTCTTATAAGGTTGCAATAAAAGAAACACCCGGTCCCCTTCAGCAAATTGACATTTTGAGCGACCTTCATCTGCTTGTTTATTCATACGATTCTGAGCCATGACCAAATTCTCTTTGAGGGTAAAAAGAATAGCCTCTCGAACTGTAAGAGTTTTTCAACCACCTTGACCTTCGAGACACCAGGAATGTATGAGATAACTGAAGGTGGATTTTGTCCATATACTGCTTCAAAATGAGTCATGTGAGTACTTGTATGGTAAGTGTTGTACCACCAGTCAACTAGGGGTAACCATTGAGCCCAATAATTTTTCCTCTCAGATGCAAAACACCTCAAATATGTTTCCAAACACTTGTTGACAACTTTAGTTTGACCATCAATATAGGGATGATAGAATATGTTGAGATGCATTTGGGTTCCATGTAGCTAGAATAGTTCTTGCCAAAAATTGTTGGTAAAAGTGGGATCTCAGGCAAAGACAATGGAATGAGGCATTCCATGAAGCTTGAAGATATGATACATGAAAGATTGAGCCAATGTAGATGCGGTGAATGGGTGTTGAAGAGAACAAAAATGAGCATATTTGGAAAGATGATCAATGACCACCATGATGACATATTTATTTCCCGATTTAGGTAATCCAACAATGAGATCCATAGAAATATCCCTCCAAAGAGTGGGTGGAATTGGAAGCGGTTGTAGTGTGTCAGAGAATTTGATTGTTTCTCCCTTTTTGCGTTGACAGACATCACATTCCTCCAGAAAGGTGTAGATTTCCTGCTTCATACCATTACAAAAAAAAATAGTGTTTTACCCTATCATAGGTTTTGGTAAGCCCTGAATGCCTAGATGTGGGTGTAGAATGAAGCTCATAAAGCACCGTGGATTTAAGTTGTGGTTGTTTTCTTAAATATAGACTACCTTTGTAGTGAAGCTCTTCATTGTTCCAAGAGTACTCTAGAGAAACTAGAGAATTCTCTTGCAATTGTTGGATTAGACGAGACAGTTTGGGATCTTGCAACCATTCCTACTGAACAACTTGGAGCCAATATGGTACAATGAAGGAGAGATAAAAGAGGGACTCTTCATCTTCATATTTCATTGAAAGAGCGTCTACAACCACATTTATTTTCCTTTCTTGTAAATTACCTCATAATCATATCCAAATATCTTGGTCACCCACTTTTGTTGCTCCAGGGATGGAAGTCATTGCTCCAGAAAATCCTTGAGGCTCTGAAGATTTATCTTATTTTGGAAGTGTTTCCCCAATAGATAAGGGCACCAGAGATCCACAGCATACAAAATGGTCATAATTTCCTTTTCATATATTGATTAGCCAAAATGGCGCTCCAACAGTTGTTTGCTAGTGAAGGCCAAAGGTCACCCATATTGCATAAGGATGACACTAATTCCTTTCCCTAAAGCATTATATTATAGGACAAAGGTATTTATGAAGTTGGGAAGGGCCAGGACATGAGTAGTGCACATAGCCTCTTTCAAGGCTTGGAAGGAGTAATCAGTTGTTGGATTCCAAATGAAAGCATTATTTTTAAGGAGAGCAGTGAGAGGCGCCACAATTTTTCCATAATTCTTAACAAAATTACAATAATATCTTGTTAAACCGAGAAACCCATGCAATATCTTGATATTCTTGCGATGAGGCCAATCCTTCATAGATTCAATTTTCTTAGGATCCACCCTGACACCATCCTTGCCAATAATATGACCCAAACAGTCCACATTCGAGGCTCCAAAAGCACATTTAGATTGTTTGAGGAAAAGTTGGTGTTGAGAGAGTAGATGAAGAACTTGATACACATGGGAAAAATGGGTTGTCCATGTTTTAATATAGATGAGAATATCATCAAATAAAACTAAGAATAAATGACAGAGAAAAGGATAGAAGACATGATTCATGAGGCTCTGGAACGTGGAGGGAGAATTATAGAAGCCATAGGGAATGACCAAGAAATCATAGTGTCCCTCATGAGTTTGAAAGGAAGTCTTAGGAATGTTTTCCTCTTTCATACGTATCTGGTGGTAGCCACAATGGAGATCAAGTTTAGTAAAGTATTGGGCACCGCTTAATTCATCCAAGAGATCATCAATGACAAGAATGGGAAATTTGGCTTTGATGGTGAGTTTGTTGAGGGCGCGAAAATCAGGACACATGCGCCAATATCCTTATTTCTTAAGTACCATGAACACAAGAGACTAATAGGGGCTAGTACTAGGATGGATAACACCTGGAGTGAGCAATTCTTGAACAATTTTCACAATTTCATTTTTCTAGGAAAAGGGATGACGATAAGGGCGAACATTGGGAGGAAGGTTGTCGGGGAATGGAATGATAATGACACCACAGGAAGGGAGAAGTCCCTAGGGAGTGGTAAAAATATCTTTATGTTTGGAGATGATGGATTAGAGGTTAGATTGCACAAAGGGTATCCCAGTGGCGTGAATGTAATGGAGTTGTGCAATAATGTCCAAATGATCTTTCTTGAGGATATTTTCCATGTGATGGGAGCCGATGATTTCAATGGAACCTGTGGTGATGCATTAGAACTTATATTTTTGGCCCTCTTGGATGAATTGCATGGTTAATTCCTTAAAATCCATGAGGATGGGAGCAATATTCTGTAACCATTATGCACCAAGCACAATGTCACAACCACCCATGTTGATATTAAACATATGAGATTTCATGTTGTACTGACCAATTTGGAAATGCACATTTTCACAATGACCCCACATTTCATGGAACCTTCATCAGAAATCATCATTTGAAAGTTTTGACTGTACGGATATAGAAATTAGTTTCTTGGGCAATGCGGTAATGAATAAAATTATGGGTGTTTCCACTATCAATGAGGATGATGACATTCTGATGCTTAATGTAACCAATTATCTTGAGGGTTTGGGGAGTAGAGAATCTAGTGAGATAATTCAGTGAAATGAGTAGTTCAACTTCTAGGGGGTTCGAGAGCAGATTAATATCAGTTGGCTCTGGTAACACCACCACAGGGGAGGGCTCAATCGTTTTTTTAGAAACATCCTCAGAGATGGCCATAACAATTTTATTCCTTACACTTGTTCCCTAGAAAATATTTTTCATCACAATTATAACAAAGGTCCTTGAGTTGGCGTTCATCTAGTTATTCCCGGGTCAATTTCTAGATCTTTAGTGAAGCGGAAGGAGGGGCTGGAGTGGCAATTTTAGGGAGGGGAAGAAATGATGGTTTTATGGTTTGAGAAGGGACAACTTGTTGTGATTCCTTAGCTCTTTTAGTATCTTCCACCCAACTCTGAAGGCGATCCATGAGGACATGTGAACAAATCTCATCCTTGAAGCCACTAATAAAACATTCCGGAAAAAAGAATCATACATGCCCTCCATGTGGAAAACCAAGCGCTCAAAAGTAGCTATAAAGTCTTCCACAGTGCCACGTTGTTTAAACTTGGTCAAACAACCTAAATGGTCGGTGTCAATGTCAAGGCATTCATAAATCTCTATGACAAATTGTGTCCAAGCCACATACCCTTGGCGGGCATTTTTTCTCCATTGCCACCATTGCCAACGTTCAGGATCTAGATGGATAACACCATACCAGAGTTTGGCCAACTCATGAGTAATATCGTACAAAGAGAAATAATGTTCCATTTGAGTGACCCAACATGTGGTATTTGAGCCATCAAATTTGTTCACCTCCACGCAAGGGGGACGTAGGTCGTGCTGAAAGTGGTTGGAAGGAAAAAATGTGGACTAGGAGGATTTAGGTCCTTCAAGGTTATAAGGTGTGGTAGAAGAGAAGGTATTGGGGGTGGGATTAAACAAGGTGGTCAAATTGTTCATTGTGTCCTGAGATTGCTGACACATGGTGTTCAATTGAGTGATGGATGTGGGAAGTGATTTGAGTGAGGCAAGTCGAGATTTGAGGTTAGAAATACTAGAAGTAAGGGAAGAGATGTTAATCTAGGTTTCCTCATTAACTTTGTCTAAGGTAGTGATACATTGTTCCCAATATTGGATGTAGGTGTGGGCCATGGGGATGGGACATGAGGGGAAGTGGGATCACATAGAAAGGGGTTATTGGTGAATGGTACCACTATGATCAGTGCAAAGAGAGGAATTCAATGGGATAGGTTCTAAATAGGGGTGTCGGCAAGGGGTCGGGTCCATGGAAAAAAATGATGAAAAATGATAGGTATGATTGCGATCACGAAAAAGAGAGGAATCCAGTGGGACAGGTCTCAAATAATGGTGCAAAAAATATCCATAATTTATTTTTTTGACTCCTTCAGAGTTATACTCTGATCTGAATAATACTGCATTGATGAAATGGACAAATTATTAACAGGAAGAAATTTGTAGGAATTTTGCAACTTGAATGCAGGAGGTAAGGTTGCACGAAAGTAGATCTTGTCTGGTCTTTTTATGCTTTGTTTCCATCCCAAGGGTTAGGGTGTTTAGGTTTTCTACAGACAAGGGTTTTCCCTTTTCTATACCTCTATGATATACGTGCGGGGTCGAATAGTAGTACTCGACCCAATATCTCAGGGTGCCAACTATGGAGGCTAGACCGTACCCTTAGTCGTACTACCCAATTACCCAGGTACTAGAGAGTATCTTCTCGAGTGTTGTTATCGATGGCACTATAGCAGTCAGGAGGTCGATCAATTTATCTATTGAGGGATTCATGATATCTAGGGTGATCCATATACATGTGTTGTCTGATGTGCTACCACTCAAAGGGGTACCAACAAGGGTTACAAGGGTGGCAAACAATGTGAGCTTAAGTACAACTTGTAGTTCTTGCATGTATTCTTCCCCAACCACATATTTATGTGTTGAATGATAGATCTTCGTAGATTTAAAATGCCAGAATACATCTCTACCCTGAAAAAAAATAACCCACAATTTTCTGCCAAGGAAAGTACTCTAATACCACTTGTAAGGCACCATACCTATTATAATAGCAGAAAACAAAAATGCTACAGAAAATAACAATGGAACCACACAATATATGAAACCAAAACACCAAAAAAATACCTTTATTGATAGGAAACAATGTTCAATTGTCTCTTCAAGGGGGAAACCTCTAGAAAAGAAATGCTCAATTACAATAATTCTCAAGACAAAAATTTATCATTCCCTCGACTCCTATTTATACTAAATCTATCTACCAAAAGAAAAACCTAGAGGAAGATCTTATAGAAGCGAAAGCTTCTATTAGGTATTCTTACATTTGACTTACTCTTCCTTATTACTAGGCCTTATTAATATCGGCCTTTATTACATGGAAAATATATTATTCCTCCTACGTGAGGGGTTAGGGAGGTTAGGTCCCTAACAGAAAGGGATGAATCATTGGTGGCGTACAAGTGAAACCATTGTGGATGGATGGTATGGAAAAGGTGGGGTGGGAGTGGGAGGTGATAAAACTCCACAGGTTGTACGACAGGTAGTAAAACTGTTGGGGTGAAAAGTGATATTTTCTAGGGGAGGTTGGCCAAGGACTGGACTTTCCCTATAACTGGGGGAAAATGACGAGGGAAATTTTGGTAGTGGTGGTGAATGGAATGGTGGTGGTACAAGAGACCTGGAACTGAATGAACCAACTTGCATACATATTTATAATATTTTTATTGGTACAAAAATGTGAAATTCAACCAAAACAATATAACAAATTTCACATTTAAACAAGATTTAAATTGACACATGATACCTATGAAGGGGGTGATTTGTCCATCCCAGGTGGACAAGGTTCATCTCCTTATGATACCGCAACCTGTAGAAACAGAAAAATATTATATTTGATTTCTCATAAGCAAGTTGCAGAAACACAACAACTATCTTATAGATCTAGTAGAATAGTAGCAAATCAATGAGGTTGTTAGGGAGTAAGAAGAGCATTGTGGTGAATTTATCAAAGGTAATACATACCTAATTATGTCGTACACTGAATAAGAAGGCTACTTATATTGTTGCATTAGTGGTGGAAACTAGCATTGATGCATCTGTTGACATCAAGGGTCCAATATCCAATCATATATAGAAACTGAAAACATCATATAATTAGATATAGAAAAATACATACATACATATATATATATATAGAGAGAGAGAGAGAGAGAGAGAGAGAGAGAGAGAGAGAGAGAGGGAATAATGGTTAAGAACATGTGTTTCCTCCTAAGAGTTCACAAGTTCAAATACAGAGGGGGGTAGGGTATGTATACCTCCGTATACTTTACCAGTCAAATCGTTGGGCAGAGGGGATTCCTTGTCCCACAAACAAGTGGGTATCATACACCAATTTGGTTCCTGGCTTGGTCGTAACCTTAAAATTAGATTAGTGTGTGTGTGTGTGTGTAAAATCAATGAAGAACACATAGATCGTCGAGATACTAACCTCCTACATGAAACTATCATGTCTAGTGGCCTCCTTCGGCCCATAAATTTTTTTCCCACATCTCAAGCATCTGCAAGGGTTACATGAATGCCTAGCTTATCCATGTGCCTTGCTGGTCCTAAAAAATGCACCTGACTGCTAAAGGGAAAAGCTAGGCCACCTCAAGTTTAGAATGGTTGTTTTTTTAATTTTGTTGGTCAGTTAGAGGGTTGGTTTACCAAGAAAAGAGCACTAAAAACGATGCAGATGAGGTTCCTCCTTGGCTGGTGGCACACTGGTTTGAACCTTGATTTTAAGGTGGTTCTGCTAGGCAATCTTTCATCTGTTGTATATCCCAAGTTTCGGCCCTTCTGGGTATGAAACTTTATTTTATGCAGTTCTATGATATTTCTTCTCTGCAATGCCACAGGTCTGATCAAAATTGGATGTGCCAAGTGGAATTTACGGTAACTTCCCCACAACTTGCTGAAATTTGGCCTTTCCAGGAGATCTCACTTGTATAGCGTGCCCCACACAAAATAATTGATATAAAATTCTGAAACTCATACCAAAAATACTAAAGACTGTCCACTATCTAATGAAACCAGTCCCACTCAAGTTGGATACTCTAGGAACAATTTATGACTGTTTTACCTAGAACACCTTCTTGAGACTAGTCAATAGGACTAGTCATATACCCTATCTTACACAGGGTGTATCTACAAATGTGAGATGACCCAGAAGCTAAACTTTTTACCAAAGATACCTTACAATTTTTTGTGAATAGCCTCTAGAGTTCAAGGTCTGAAACGAAATTACAGAAAATTGTTTATAGGGACAGTTCCGCAATGACTCAGTTTAGGATGATTCCAAAACGCTATCTTGTACAGGCTGTCTCTCCGAAAGTATAAGGCCACAAGAGCTAAAATTTTAACCCAGCGTACCTTTATCTGTCTACTAAATATCCTCCCAGTCATTCCTTCTGAAACATTGTAGAAAAAAAGTTATAGCGAAAATGCCAAGGTGTCTCGGATGTAGCAGCGAAACCCCAAGACCTTGAGCTCTGATACCATATGTTAAGAACCAAATATCACTATAGCATAGAAAAACCTCAGAATAAGTACTCAAAGCCTTGAAAAAGAGATAATTTCAGATAATAAGCCTCTTCGAGGGGGCAACCACCTTTTACCCCACATAAATGTTCAAGTACAAGATGATTCCAAATGAAAATGTCTCCTTGGTATATATAGGAGACTAGGAGGTATAATTACAACTAATGGAATAAATCCGACATAAATAAAATAACATTGCTAATGTAATATGCCCCAATTAAGGGGTAATGAGCCAATATTAGGGCTTAACAGGAACTGAGGCTTATCTCTACACCTCAGTTGTAAGACAACTTATTAACTTAACTAAAACACACTACAATAGTATGTTAATGAATACTACGAACTTGACTTAGCAAAAAGGAGTGGTTCTTATCACACATATAAGAACACTTATTATGCCTTAAACTAAAAGAGTCTTGCACTAAACAGTTGAAAAAAATGCTACTGGCAATGAAACTGGACTGAGGTATGTGTTGGAGTGAACTGAGATCTAACATAAATGACCAAGAGTGACAAAAATGAGTTTTGTATCAATCATGGCATGCACGTGCGTTGTTGGAGGCCATTGGAGACAAGTATAAGTCTGGTTGTGTCTTTCCCCCACTTATCCTCTTGAGGACAGAAGCAAGCCTTGGTGTGCTCTTCTGGAGTCTGGACATCTAGTTTTCCTGTTCCTGGTTTGGCGCCCCTTTTTAAAACCTTTTAAATATGCCATAAATGTGTGTGAGACACTTCGGAAATTTGGGGCTCGGAGGTTTCAGAGTGCAGAGGATGCATATCTTCCAGAGGATAGAACCCTTGAAGTTGTTAACCAATACTAATCACTTGTTAACCCGTGATTACCTTTAACATTAATTAATTTGAGACTTCGATGGTCCAACACTTCGGGCCTTGGGGCTCTGTGCTTGTTCTGGATTGGAATATACTGAAGAATGAACTCGCAAAGTGACATGGTAGCCTAATGTCATATGATTTCACAGCTGTCGATGTGTCACATAAGGCGAGTGACACGTGTCACTAAAAAATGAGTGGATGATGGGACCCAAATGACCAGAAATGAGTGACACGTGTCAGGGCTAGATGGAAGCCACGTGTCTCCACTGATGAGCACCACAAGTCCTAACGGATGAATTTCGCGCGTCTTTGGATCTTTGGCACCTTAGCCTTCGAGATTTTTGGACTGCGAAGCTTGGAAATTCCTTGAAGTAGTACAGTCCCAATGTGACATGTCATGAAAAGGGAGGGACATGTGTCACATGTAATTTTGAGTGACACATGTCACTAAAAAATGAGCGAATGATGGGACCCAAATGACCAGAAATGAGTGACACATGTCAGGGCCAGATGGAAGCCACGCGTCTCCATGGATGAGTGCCACAAGTCCTGATGGATGAATTCGATGCGTCTTCGAAACTTCGACACCTCGACGTTCGGGAGTTTTGGACTACGAAGCATGGAAATTCCTTGAAGTAGTACGGTTCTGAAGTGACGTGTCATGAAAAGAAAGGGACATGTGTCACTTGGACATAGCGTGGATGGCACAATCAAAGGGCCTGAGATGAACTCCATGTGTCGTGGTTGATGAGTGTCATGTGTCTTCAGAACTTAGACACTTCGGCGATCGAAACAATGACAAGTTCAGACACCCAAACGCCATAGTCGTGGGGTGACTTTCCTAATGTTTTTCTGTTAAACCCCGTGCAATTTTGGACCCTGAATGGATGAGATCCATTGATGTAATCATCATGTTGAATGTTTATAGTTGAAAATTACCTTGTCTGTTTTTACCATCCAGGCCCAAAAATGACTACTCTGAATTGTTGTGTTTTGTTCATAGGAGTTTCCTGTGCATACAAAAAGGCTTGGTCGACCTGTTGTGAGCTCAATCAATGGCAAACATGATGACAAGCATTCTGAACCAAATCATGATATGTAATTATCCTTCAATAAAAAATAGAAACAAAATGTGTGAAGACTCAATCAAGAAAGAAACGATAAAAACCAAGTCATTTAGTAATGGGAAACCGACTCCACCAACCAGAAGAGTAAAAATTTGATGAAGGCATAGGGAAATGAGAGAGGAGGGAAGTGGCGCAGACATAGGTTACAACATTCCCTATCTTGGATGGACTCTAATAAAGGGCGTGAAGGACCATCCCCTCTCCCAACACCACCTATAGGTAGCTCCTGCCGATATAATGCTATAAAATTATTTTGTTGCACCAAGCTCTGAATCAAGGTGGATATGGATGTCTATGTTTGGATAATTCTTTCTGTGATGAGATAATGTTGAGTAGGGGGTTTAGGCATTCTCCTAGGAGGACGAGGACCTAGCACTAGTTCATGCCTACAAATTTCTCTATCCTTTGTAGAACCACAACCCACCCCTTGAAATTCATTAATTCCAAAGTAGTTGACATGGAGACATAACATAAACTCTGCCCATAATTTTATGAGTAAATATAGAGGCACCTCCTTATTATTGTAGGGAGATTTGTCAAAAACCATAAACCACCTATCCATCCAATTCGATTCTAGGATCAATGAAGAATGCCATCAACTATTTTCTTGTAATGTTCAATTCTCTAACTTGGTTTTTATCTATCCAAGTCCTATAATATTCAAACACTCTAGCCTTGTAATTAGAAACATTACTTAATTGGCCTTGGCCACTTGCAATGGAAGATACAATGATGTCTAGGGAATTGTCTAGTGACAATTGTGAGGGCACTCTAGTACTTTGTAAGTCTTAAACAAGATTTCTAATAGACCTCAACCCTTCATCAATTTCCATGTTTACATTTGTTAGTTGTGGGTTGGGGTTTGTGGTTCCTTCCTTTGGTGGTGTCAGGTTTTGGTTTTCTCCAGGATCCATGTTAATTATGTTTGTTACAATTTAGTAATGTAATATATCATTTAAGTTCATTTTTTAAGCATTTAAAAAGATTAGGAAATTAAAATAAAATGAAATTGCATCCAAATACATACCTGGAATCAACTGGATATGACATCAAGAGAGTGTGGACACCATGTCAACAATGTAAGGGCAACAATTTTCTTAATCTCCCTTGAAAACACGTGGTGCAGTTGGTCTATTGGTGAAATAGATTGACCGCAACCCCTTTTAAAAAATGAATAGAGGGATGCACACACGTTCCTATATTGTGTGTATGTTCCCATGAAAGCACTGAGTTGGTTTCCTCATTGGTGTTTCAGGGATATTTTATCCTATCACATCAAGAAAACATGCACATTCCTTCCTAAGCACATTCATGCTCATCCCATTGCCACTCTTTTGTCCACCAACTTCTTGTGGACACCCACTTGTTAGATCTCAAACTGTTTTCCTCTTCTGATGCTAATAGTGATTATGATTGTACGTTTGATAGTAGTGCAATGTATTTTTCTCACACAACTTTTGTTGTTGCTAAATCTCATAGAAAAATCAACCTTCCTTTCTTTCAAACTCATTTGATAGACCACCGCCACCTTGTTATGTAGTAGGGATTGTTTCTTTCATGGGGTCTCCATGTAGTGAACCTGTGACTTAGCACATGTGTTCATGGGATATTAAAGAATACCTATTTTGCACTATATATTGAAAAATACCTCCCATAATCATCTTGTTGAACTCCCCTCCCAATAGATCTTTCTTATAATTAAAAAAACCTTTTCTTACTAGAAATTTGTTACTTTTAACAAATACCCACTTTTATATCCAAAAATACCTATAAACCCCCTCGTACACCACCTCCTCCCCCCACAAATACCTACAATATATTGAATCTACTTTTCACAATTTTAAAACCCCCTTATGAATGAACTTGATAAGATGTTGGTCGACAAAGTGATACCACCATGGTTTATGTACAATAACCTCAATTATTTTCCTGACAGTGACAAAGACAAAGCAAATGATAAGCTAGAGACCAATATTGGGAAGCTACAAGGACAAATTGGGGTGACCAATTTTGACATAGGTGAAATATCATTCCCTTACATTCTTTAGTGCTCTACAATGTTTTTAGTAGTCTTGGACAATTTACTGACTTTTCCTAGTCCAAAGACCCTAATCCTATGCTATTGTTGGGGTGCTAAAATAAAAAATGTTCTAGTTGATTTTATTAGCACGTGGTTGATTTTAATGAATTTTTACTCAAAGGGTTCAAGGAGATGAATCCAATGATGTGTGAGAAACTTGACTCCAATAGAGTGCAAAAGAATGAGATGCAGTTCGTTCTTTTCAATGAATTCTATATGTGGGAAGGAGAAGAGTTTTATTATTCTTAACACAAACAAGAACTCAAAACTATGAAAATTTCAATTTCAAGGATCAAGAAGATGCCAAACTATCAATCAAATGTTTATGGAAACCGAAATGCACATGCAAAACTAGCTCTGTTTCCAAACGTATGCCAAAACGAATTTTCTAAAAAATGCAATTTTTTTTTTGTTTGTTATGTATGCAAGGAGTTATGAAAACTTTTATGCTTCTTAAATTCCAAATGGAATGAAAGAGATCTATATTTGACACAAAGAAATACGAGGAGAAAAATAAATTAAAGAAAGTGCACTAAAAAAAGATGAGAACTGAAAGAAAACAAGTGTCAGATAACTTGTTTGATCAAGAACTCAAGGATGAAAAAGAGAAAGAAGACAAGCACTCATGAAAGTCATCAAATAATGAGCACCAAGAAACATTGTTCAAGGTTAGGTTGTGGCAAACAAGAGAGTCCTAATCATCCATAAAAGCAAGATATTTCAATGAATACAAAAAGGCTCAAAACCAATCAACCTTTGCAAACTCAAAGAGGGAAATGAAAATGAGTGATGAATGTCAAATTCTTAATCAAACAAAGTCAGAGACAAACTAGGAGTTTCTCGACTAAAAGACTAGGCAGTCTCAAACACACATGCAAGCTGAAAAAACAAAAAGATGAAAAAGAAAGCAGCCAAAATCTCTTAATAAAAGAGATGATCAAACTCATCCAACCATCTAGAACTGATCACAGAGACTCAAGAAAGAACCTCAAATATTCACAGAGAAAAACTAAGAAAAATCTCAGAAACTGTAATATACCAGATATAAAAAGTATGCAGAACAGAAATAAAATGCTAGTAATGGTGGAATAACAACAATATAACCAGAACAATCACCACAATAACACTGAAATGATATAAGAACAACAACATAAATAACACTTTGATTCTTAAAGCAATGTTCACATGCTTCTTCGAGGGGGCAACCTCTAGTTGAGCAACGCTCCATTACAATATTATCTAAGCTAGGGTTCTCATACCCTCGACTCCTACTTATACTAAATATGTCTATTAAAAGAAGCATCTAGAGGAAGATTCTTCTAGAAGAGGAAGATTCTATTAGGTCTTCTTACATCTGCCTTATTCTATTTTATTGAAAGGCCTTATTAATATTGACCTTTATTACATCCAAATATATTGTTCTAACNGTCCGCCCCCTTAAAACAGCCTTGTCCTCAAGGCTTGAGATGAGGAAATTGTTGTAGAATGGTAGTTGGTTCCCAAGTGGCATCTACTGGAGTTGTATCTTTCCACTGGACTAGCACTTCCTTGATGGTTCTCTAATGTAGGTGATGCTCACACTGGTCCAAAACTACTTTTGGTTGTAGCCAAATGGATCCTTCTTCAGTTAACTCGAGAAGGTTGGTTTGAGTTTGGCACGTAGCTCCAATCACCTTCTTTAAGCATGAAACATGAAAAATAGGATGTAGATTCGAATGGTTAGGCAAAGCTAGCTGATAGGCTACTTGTCCCACATGCTTGAGAATGGTATAAGGACCATAAAATTTGGGCGCTAGCTTCTGACAATGCTCGACCTTGAGGGAAGTTTGCTTGTAAGGTTGCAGTCGAATAAACACCTGATCCCCTTCTACAAATTGACGTTCAGAGCGACCTTGATCTGCTTGTTGCTTCATGTGATTCTATGTCATGACAAAATTCTCTTTGAGGGTACAGAGAATAGCCTCTCAAGCTATAAGTGTTTGGTCAACCGCCTGGACCTTTGAGGCACCCGGTAAGTATGAGAGAACTGAAGGTGGCTTATATCCATATACCGCTTCAAAAGGATTCATGTGTGTAGATGTCTGGTATGAAGTGTTGTACCACCATTCAGCTAGGGGAACCATTGAGTCCGCTGATTTTTCTTTTCCGAGGAAAAACACCTCAAATATGTTTCCACAAACTTGTTGACAAATTCCGTTTGGCCATCAGTATGGGGATGATAAGTTGTGATGAGATGCAATTCAGTGCCTTGTGTCTTGAACAGTTCTTGCCAAAAATTGCTTGTGAAATTTGGGTCGCGGTCAGAAACAATAGTGTGTGGCATGCCATGAAGCTTGAAGACCTAATCCATGAAAATTTGAGCCACCGTGGATGTTGTAAACGGGTATTGAAGGGCGCAGAAATGAGCATACTTGGAAAGGCAATCAACAACCACCATGATGAATAATTTATTTCCCGATATGGGTAAGCCGGTAATAAAATCCATAGAGATGTCCTTCCAAATAGCAGGTGGAATCGAGAGCGGTTGTATTGTGCCCGAAGATTTGACTATTTCTCCCTTGTTGCGTTAACACAGTCAACGACAAAATTATGAATGTCTTGTTTCAAACCATCCCAGAAAAAGGAACGTTTGACCCTGTCATAGGTTTTGGTGAATCTGGAGTGCCATGTTGTGGGTGTAGCATGAAACTCAAAAAGTATCGTGGATTTAAGCTTTGATTGTTTACTTAAATACAAACGACCTTTGTATCGAAGTTCATCATGGAGCCAAGAGTACCCTGGGGAAGATGGAGCATTGGACTGCAATTGTTGGATGAGCTATGAATGGCTTGGAGCCAATCTGGTACAATGAATGAAAGAGAAAAAAGGGATCCTTCATCTTCATATTTTCGGGAAAGTGCATCTACAACCACATTGTCTTTTCCTTTCTTGTAAATGATATCATAATCATATCCAAAGAGCTTAGTCACCCATTTTTGTTGTTATGGGGAGGAAATGTGTTGTTCCAGAAAATACTTGAGGCTTTGATGGTCTGTCTTAATTTGGAAACGTTGCCCCAATAGATAAGGGCACCACATATCAACGACATGAAAAATAGCCAACCTTTTCTTTTCATAGATGGATTTGCCCAGATTTCTTTTAGATAGTTTCTTGCTGGTAAAGGCTAAAGGTCAACCCTCTTGCATAAGGACACCACCAATTCCTTTCCCTGAGGCATCACATTCCAACACAAAGGTCTTTGTGAAATTGGGAAGGGCGAGGACTGGAGTGGTGCACATGGCCATTTTCAAGGTTTGAAAAGCTTGAGTAGCAGCTAGAGTCCAAGTGAAAGATTTCTTTTTTAGGAGAGCAGTGAGAGGTGTTGCAATCTTCCCATAATTCTTAACAAACTTGCGATAATAATTTGTTAAGCCTAGAAATCCACGCAATCTCTTAAGAGTATTTGGGTGAGGCCAGTCTTGCATAGCTTCAATCTTTTTAGGATCCACCTTGACGCCATCCTTGCCAACTAGATGACCCAAGTATTCTAGTTCTGAGGCACCAAAAGCACATTTAGACTATTTCAGGAAAAGTTGGTGTTGAGAGAGTAGATGGAGAACTTGATCCACATGAGAAAGATGGTATGTCCAGGTTTTTCTATAGATGAGGATATCATCAAAGAAAACTAAGACAAAATGGTGGAGAAAAAGATGGAAGACATAATTCATAAGGCTTTGGAAGGTGGATGGGGCATTACACAAGCCAAAGGGCATGACCAAAAACTCATAGTGGCCCTCATGTGTTCTAAATAAAGTCTTGGGAATGTCTTCTTCTTTCATACGTATCTGGTGGTAGCCTGAACGAAGATCAAGTTTAGTGAAGAATTTGGCGCCACTCAATTCATTCAGGAGGTCATCAATGAAAGGAGTGGGGAATTTGTCTTTGATGGTAAGTTTGTTGAGGGCATGGAAGTCAAGATACATTCGCCAAGAACCTTCTTTCTTCAGGACCATGACCACTGGAGAACAGTAGGGGCTCGTACTAGGGTAGATAACGCCTGCATTAAGGAGTTCCTGGACCATTTTCTCAATTTCATTGTTTTGGGAAAAGGGGTGACAATATGGAGGGATATTGGGAGGAAGGATTTCGAGTACAAGGGGAATGGAATGATCATGAACACCACGGGAAGGAGGGAGTCCTTGGGGAGTGGAAAAGACCAATTGATGTTTAGAAAGGATGGCTTGGAGGTATTGTGGGACCGATGGTGTCTTTGTTGCTTGTATAGCATGGAGTTGGGCGATAACACCAGAATGACCTTTTTTTAGCAGCTTTTCCATGCGATGGGAACTAATGATCTCAGGTGATCTGACGGTAATGCCTTGGAACTTATATTGGTGGCCCTCTTGGTTTAATTGCATGGTTAAGTCTTTTAAATCCATGAGAATGGGACCCAAAGTCCTTAGCCAGTCTTCACCCAACACAATGTCAAAACCTCCCATGTTGATAGCAAACATATGGGATTTCAGGTGGTATTCACCAATTTGGAAACACACATTTTCAAAACGCCCTCCACATTTAATGGAACCACCATTGGCAATCATGATTTGGAAATTATTGACAACATGGATGCAGCAATGAGTTTCTTGGGTAGTGCGGTGATGAATAAAATTATGGGTGCTGCCACTATCAACCAGAATGATGACCTTCTGATGTTTGATGTAACCAATTAGCTTGAGGGTTTTGGGAGTAGAGAAGCCAGTGAGAGCATTGAGGTAAATGACCAGTTCTACTTCGGGAGGGTCTGAGGGAGGGGTTATGTCAGTGGATTCAGGTGACTCAGACACACAGGGAGTTTCTACATCCTCTTCCAAAATATCCTCTAAGATGGCCATAAAAATATTTTGTTCTTTACACTTGTGGCCCGGGAAATATTTGTCATCACAGTT
>SNQJ01S0001643.1:226973-282758 GCA_010110895.2 Picea sitchensis
TTAAAATTGAAAAAAAAAAAAGGTTTATGACAAACGGTTAGAGTGTTAATTAATATTTATAATAGTTGTTTTAATTAAAGTGAGGTGATTTTTTATTTATTATATTTTTTTAATATAATTAATTGTATTATATATTAGTATAGATTTATTTTAATTTTAAATTTATTAAGAATTGAAACGGATTTTAAGATAGTTGTAATTTTTTTTATCATTTAAGATGGATTTAAGTTGGTTGTATTCTCACTCAACTCCTTAGAACTTAAAACTTTCAACTTATGGAGATATAGATATATAAAAGTTCATTTTTTATAATAGTTAAAATATTATATTTGCATTGTAGCAATATTTCTATGGAATATATCATACTTGTGGTATTTTTGTTTATGTGTATTTCCTTCATCTTTTTTTTTATCTCTATATTTTATATGATATGTACATATTGTATCTATATTTAGCTAAAATATAGTATTACGATTCTTATTTGTTATAAGTATGACATTTCTTTTTCAAGTTTGCATATGATGAAGCAAACATTACCCACATGATACCATGCATGATGAAGCATTACCGACATTATGTCATCATAGATCCATATCTATTTTTAGTTCCATTTCTATCTAAATTTGATATAAATATTTGTTAGAATTTTAGAAGTTACAATTATCTTCTTTAACATTCATTAACAATTGCATGTAATAGGATCACTGAAAGATAAAAAATCATCGAACACAAGATATATCTTGGGAAACCCTCGTAGAGGAGAAAACCCAACAACCAATTCTTTAGTATAGATTCCTTCAATCAATACAATGTCACATTATAGCTCTCCACAAATAGAACAAGACCAAGATACCAAAGTCCAAGAAACCAAGACCTCCCACGCTAGACCTTCTTTGATATGCTCCAAATACACAAGAGAAGGCGAGTTGTGTGTGTGTACAAATGAGAGGAACTCGACCTCTATTTATACACATAACTGACTCCTGAAAAGATGCAACCCTAAGAGGGGCCGTTTTGACTTTTACAATAAGGATAATAATAAAATAATAATTTCTTTTGAGACGATTTATACAATAAGATTACAATAACCTTCTCAAGGTTTGACCAATACAAATACAAAATAATATCTTTTGTAGTTACATCAAAATATCAACACTCCCTCTTAACTAGGAAGGTATTCTTTGTTGCCACATGAGATCATGACCATTGACTGTTGAACATATGAATCTATACATCATCGGATATCCATAGTACAACATGACTTCACAGCCAATGCATCCAAGGCCTATGGGTATCTCTCAAATAGCTTCAATATGTCACCATGACATCCATTACCCCGCAATGCATCTGTACCTCATCATGTGCACTCCTGTGACTTCACAGCCAATGCATCCAAGGTCCGTCGGTAGCTCTGAAATAGATACAACATCTCCCCAGGAAATCCACTACCCCACAATGCATATGTACCTTGTCACTCCCTATGAGAGGGACCATGCCAATCTTGTCCCTGAAGTGCTTGAACTTCGTCCTCGACAATGTCTTGGTCAACACATCTGCAACCTACTCCTCAGTAGTCACGTACTTGGGCCTCACTACTCCCCTCTGCACCATATCCCTGATATAGTGATATTTGATCTCGATTTTCTTCGACCTATCATGGAACACCAGATTCTATGACAACTTCATGCAACTCTGGTTGTCACACCAAATGCAAGTTGCCTCCATTTTGAGACCAAATAACCTAGACAATAGCTTCTGAAGCCACACTACTTCTCTACATGTTGCACATGTTGCCACATATTAAGCCTCAGCCGTACTGGAGCCTATATTGAAGCAATATGTCAAAGTACTCTTCTGATCAGGAATACTGATGACCCAATCTGAATCTGAATATCCATATAACCTGAACTCATGGTCTGTCACATACCCGAGACCATAATCCAATGTACCCTTAAGGTACCTCATCACATGTCTTGTTGCAACCAAATGAACCTTTGTTGGATGCTCCATATACTAACTCAGGGTGTTCATAGGAAAACATATATATGGTCTTGTGTTCCTCAATTACATCAACGAACCCACCATCTTCCTGTATAAAGTAACATCCACAGTATCTGAAGTCGTATCCCACAACAACTTCAAATTTGATACCATAGGTGTAGTCATTGCTTTGCAATCCAACATCCCAAACCTCTTTAGGATTTCCACTACATACTTCCCTTGATTCATAAAGATCTCATCATGTCTCTTTCATACCTCAAGACCCAAAAAGTAATGCATCATCCCGAGATCCTTCATCTCAATCTCAAAAACCAGTTTTCTCTTACACTCTAAGATGAGATTTTCCACACATGTTAGAAACATATCACCCACATACAACAATAGTATTACCATACCATCATCCATAACCTTAAAGTAAAGGTTAGGATCTTCACTGCTCTTTGTAAATCCTAAGCTCATTAGAAAACTATCGATCCTTCCATACCATGCTTTGGGTTCCTGATTTAATCCATATAAATCCTTCTTCAATATACACACATGTGTCTCCCTATTATGTACCTCAAACCCTTGTGGATTCTCCACATATACTTCCTCTTTTACTTCACCATTCAAGAAGGTTATCCTCACATCCATCTTATGCACCTTCCATTTCATTATTGCGGCCAATGAAAGTATAGTATTTATCGAGGTATATCTCTCCATGGGATAAAATGTCTTCTCATATTCAATTCCCTCCTTCTGAGAGAAACCTCAAACCAAAAATATAGCCTTATACTTCTCAATACTTCCATCAGTTGCATGTTTCGTCTTGTAGATCCATTTTGAACTTACTATTGATTTCTCCTTCGGTCTGGGGACCACATCCCATGAATCATTATTTACTATGTATTGATATTCCTCCCCCATGGCATCCTTCCATACCCTATTTTATGTAGCCTCTTCATAATTGGATGGTCATGTATTCATGATATCACACAAACATGCCACATAGCTGGAATACAGTTTCAACTTCTTACTTTCGTGGAGATATTTTTTAGGGGCACTATATATTTTTGCATCTATGATGAGCTCCTGTGCCAAAGCTAGTCTTCTCTTGCAAGAATTCATCTATGTTAGCCTCTGAGGTTCTGACATGTCATTATCCTCATGAATGAATTCTTTCGGTTCAACTTCTTCTGCCTATGGAACTCTAGTAACTTCATTCTCCTCCTCATGAGCCTCTTTTGCACAGTCATGTTTTGATTTGTTGAAAGTTGCACTCTCATCGAAGGTGACATCTCCGTTAATCTAAAATTTCTGGTAATCGGGAATATATATCATGTATGCCTTTGATGTGTCACTGTAACTAACAAATATGTCATTATTTTCGGATGGATCCAATTTTGTCCTCTTTTCCTTGGGGACATGCAAAAATATGGGGCAACCAAATATCCTTAGATGGATGACTTCCAACTTCTCTCCTAAACACATCTCCCATGGTGTCTTGTTTTCAAGTACTTTGTGGGAAATTTTGTTCTGCATGTACACTGCAGTATTTGTTGTTTCTTCCCACATGTGCATAGGTAGATCTTGATCATGGATCATAACCTTCACTTCTTCCATGATCAACCGATTCTTTCTTTTTGCTACTCCATTCTGTTGAGGATTATAGGGAGTAGAAATATCCCTATTAATCCCAACTTCCTTGCACTATTCTTTTAACTCCTCTGAAGTGAATTCTCCTCAATTATCTGATCACAAGGTATTTATCTTCCGCTTTGTCAGGTTTTCTATCAATGCCTTAAATTCTTTGAATTTTCCAAACACTTCATTCTTTGCCTTCAACAAATAGATCCAAGTTTTACATGAGTAATCATCAAAAAAAGACACATAATATACATGCCCACTTAGTGAAGTTGTTGAAATCGGTCCACACACATCCGAGTGCACGATGTACAATACTCTTTTGTCTCTGCTATCGCTGCTAGGAAAGGAGTGCTTCAGGTTCTTGCCTTGTGCGCAATATTTTCACACGTTGTTTGGTTTCCTATATCTCTGGTAGTCCCATCACCATCTTTCTCATACTCGGTCGGGCCTTGTAATGTAGGTGAGAAAATATCCTATGCCATAATTTATTGGGATTCGCAGTGTCGTGAATTAATGCTAAATCTGATCACCCTTTCAATTTGTAGAGTCCTCCCTCTTGAACTCTAATCACCACAACATCATCAAAAGTCTTCCCTCTAGGCCACATAAGAACTTTTCCATTAACAAATGCAACTTTGTAACCCTTCTCATCTAATGTTGAAATCGAGAGAAGGTTCTTCTTCAATCGAGGAACATAGAGAACTTCCTTCATCTTCATTGGCTTTCCCGAGTCTAACTTGTAGGAGGCTTCTCCTACTCCTTTGATCGGATACTGATAGTCATATGCCAATTTCATCTTTTGCGGTGAATCCTTATGAGTAAGGTTAGACAAGGAGTCTTTATAACCTGTCATGTGCTTGGAAGCACCACTGTCCACTAGCCAAATGTCACTTCCATGAGTGACAATTCCTGTAAGGTATGAGTTAACAATATATTCCTCATCACTTGATTCATATTCCTTTTCAACCTTATTGGGTGGCTCATCATCTTCAACTGTATGAACATGATTCCTTTTACCTCCTTTCTTTTCCCTTGGTCTCTAAATGAGGGAACAATTCCTAGCAATGTGTCACATTTTCTGACAACAAAAACATATGATATTTGGATTATTTCTTCAGCTGTTTTGAAACTTCTTGGGTGAAGAGGGTTGTTTCTTGCTCTTTCCTTTCGTAGTGTGGGCGGCGAGGGATTTTTCATCATCTGTAATATTCTCTTCTCTTGCTACCATCCTTGCTTCTTCTTGATTGCAATCTTCCCATAGCCTACTAGACTTGGGTAGCTTCCTTCTTGAGCATATCCCTTAAATAAATGCATTCCATGAACTTGGGAGGACATTCAAGGTGGTCATCACCATTTATTCTCCATTCATTGTATCACCAATGGATTCTATCTAATACTTGATCTGGTTCACTCTTGAGAAGTAAGAGTGGATGGTTTATGAATTCTACAACCTCGGGTTCTTTAACTGAGTTCTCAAGGTCTTTCTTCGGTTGATGTTATTGCCTTCAAACAGTCGGGTTAAGGCATCGATCATTTATTTTGGAGTGGATAATGAAGATATGTGATGAATAAGATGGTCCTTAATGGAGTTTTCAATAATCCTCTTTGCTTTGACCATATCCTTCTTGTGCTTTTCTTTAGCCTCATCTCCCTCTCATTCTAAAACATATTCTTTAGTGAAATTCTTTAGATCATGTTCTTCTAGGAGGAGGGATACTTTGTACATCCAGGCTCTGAAGTTTTCATCTCCCTCCATCTTCTCATCAATATTGGTTCTGGTAGTCATCCTTCCCCTAAATCACAAATTTTGGATTTTGAAGATCTGATCCAGGTAAAACATGCACGACACTAGGGTGCACTTGCTGGTGGCCTTGTCTTGTTTGAAAACCACTCCTATCAATAAAAACAACTCATTTTTTCTTCTATATCTTTGAATTGTCTTCTATTTAGTCCTTCTCTGATACCATGTTAGAATTTTATAAGTTACAGTTATCTTCTTTAACATTCATTAACAATTGCATGTAATAGCATCACTGGAAGATAAACAATCACATAACACAAGATATATCCTGGGAAACCCTCGTGGAGGATAAAACCCAACAACCAATTATTCAGTATATATTCCTTCAACCAATACAATGTCATGTTATAGCTCTCCACAAATAGACCAAGACCAAGATACGAAAGACTAAGAAACCAAGACCTCTTGTGCTAGGACTTCTTTTCTATGCTCCAAATACATAAGAGAAGACAAGTTGTGTGTGTGTACAAATGAGAGGAACTCAACCTCTATTTATACATATAACCGACTCCTGGAAAGATGCAACCCCAAGAGGGGTTGGTTTGACTTTTAAAATAAGGATAACAGTAAAATAATAATTTCTTTTGAGTCGATTTATACAATAATATTACAATAACCTTCTCAAGGTTTTACCAATACAAACAAAAAAGAATATCTTCCGTAGTTACATCAAAATATCAACAATATTACTATTAATTCTTATAAGTATTATATAGATAGACAAATTGATAAGCATACATGTAAGCCTTACCCAATCTCCATCATACTCAGATAAAAAACATCTCACTACTCTCAATGCAAACATCTATACCATATTGGTTTCAATGATACATTTTGTATGTGTCTCAATAAAACATTATATTACATACAAATGTCACATGTCTCGTAATAAAAATTGTAAAGTGTTCAATATTTTTATTTATTTATTTCCGAGAAAAAAAATGTATATTTTCTATTCCATATAAAATCAAAATATACATAGAAAGTCCACCTCATGCATAGCGTTGATTGTCTCATGGATATATTTTAGTATTTTAGCATGAACCTTAAGTAGATACTAGTACTTTCTACCCAGAACATACATCAATATGTTCAAAAAAATAACTGGAAAGACCCACCCTTATCTTTCATGTAGGGTAACAACAAGAGACTATTGTCATAACCTGCAAAACCTTACACAAGCATTCATCATTCAAAAGATATGTCTATGAATCTTTGGAAGAGCCTCCTCACCAAGAAATTTTTTGCATACCAAAAGGCCTTCATCAAGAGCAATTGCTTCCTTAGAAAGGGCATCGAACTATTGCTTAAATTTTTGGTAAATGTGTTTTATAAATAAAGATTCATCTAACTCTTGAAGCTCTTTGATTCGATCCCCTCTCCCAACTTTCCATTCCACCCAATGGATGAGTATTGGAAACACTCTAACCAATCTATTCCAAATGTTTTATGTCCCTTTGCAAGAATTGGGATTGGATCTAACCATTGCTCCATAGTGTTTGAATTGAAATACTTAAACTTCATAATTTTTCCCCGCAAAACTTCATTAAACAAAATTCTCCAAAGACTTTTAGCTTCCAATTCATGACCAAATAACTAAATGTTCTTCAGACCCCATCCTCCATCTTTTTTTCCTTTAGTTAGGGGATTCCATTTTACCAATATAATACTCTCCTTATTTTTTCTAGACCATAAAAAACTAAAATATCTCCTCCTAATTTTTTCTAAGATATTCTTTCGAACATGTTCTAGAGAGAGCTAGTAAACATTAATGCTCTCTGGAACCAATTTAACTAAAACTAGTCTTCCTCTAATAGATAACCATTTGTGACACAAACAACTAATCATGGCTTCTACTTTTTTGCATAACCATTTGTGACACAAAAAACTAATATGAGTGATCTCAAACTAACTCGATATAACCTCTATTTATACTCTAAAATACCTAAAATACATCACTTATCAATAAACCCTTTCACAATTACACTTACGAATAACTTCTTAAATTACATAAAATCTCAATAGGTAGGAATACTACTTAATTTTGAAAAAATTCCTCATGGGTTCTTATGCATTTAGAGGAAGTGGAGGAGCTTACCTCATTATTGAGTTCAATATAAACTACCTATGCTTATTGTTGATATTGTAACCAAGACTACACTATGTTCTTCAGGTCATTGTTGGTTAGAAGCAATTTTTGATCCTAGGGAATATTAGGGTTCATCTAAAAACAAGCAATGAGGTTATAAATCCAAGAATCCACAACCTCACTATTCATCGTTTAATCATATTTAGGGAGAGAGATCTGTGTATCGAATTGAAAGATAGGTGGCTAAGTTTTATTAATGATATCTTTCTTGATCAACTTGAAGATGTCTAGGTTTAGAGTGGCATAGATTGAATCAACCTCTTTACTGCATACATCTTTGCAAAGGGCCATGAGGTATTATGGGAAACAAAAATAGTAGCAGATTTGATCCCAAGATTTGGAGATTTGGGTGAGGGAGACGGGATGCCACATAACATGTTTGGATAAAAATATTCTTACCTAGGAAAAATATCAACTTTGGTGTTGAACTCAAGTAGAGAATAGCCTTAAGAGCAGGTGTTGATGTAGATATAGGTGGGAGGGCACACTCCAATGAACCATATCTATAATTTGTATTCTAAGGATTGGTTAAGCTAAGAGAGGAATTTATCCTAAAACTTTGGTAGCGAGTAGGTATTGGATTAATGCTTTGATACCATTTAATGTATTTATAGAGTTTTTAACCTACAAAACCTAGGTTAGATTGGAAACATACTACGTAAAGGATAAATAAACCAAATAATATTAAATATCAATAGGTACTTGATACGAACAATAGAGGGAATGCTAGTCTCTTTGCTAATAAAATATGGTATCACTTTATCATGAGGCTAATTAAACTTTATATCTAGTATTCTAAATGGTCCACACAAATGAAAAAGATATAAAATAACTTATTAACTCAGTTATAATTCTACAAAATGCATCTACATGCATACACATAACAACCAAGTCAAAATAGAAAGCCTAAACTAGAGATAAAACTCCTCAATAGTTACTTTCTGAGTTGGATCACACTAGCCAATTTGAATGTGTCCTCCCTAGGGAGGATGCCCATGCTACTTACATGTTTTATTAGGTTGAACATGGCCTTTTTGAAGGGTTCTCTCTTCTTAGTGACAACTCCCAACACTACATATATATTATTTTCGAGGATCCATTATAAGTTTCTATCTATACCTATAATATTTCTTTTGCACACTCATTTCGAAATAATGTAAATGTTAAGAATATTTATTTTAATTGAATTAGATGCAAGTAGAATAATGTGCATCTAAGTGTATTATCAATGGAAATAGAGTAGAAAACCTATATGGGGTGATAACATATGCATGCATGGTACCTTCCATGTGGATGGAAAGGAAAACATACACCAAAAAATAACATCATACATCATAGTAGTTGTGGGTGAGGAGATGTGAAGGGTATTGAGGTTGAAGGGCGATGTAAACTAGGTGCGGAGCACATAATGAGGCAATATGAACATGGTATGGAAGCTATCCAAATTAATGGAGAAGTCTAAGATGAAGGAGATAGAGGTAGGGTTCGAAGGATATTCTCAATCATAAATGAATGGATCACTAATGCAAATGAAACCACAAAGGTTTAAACTTGGGAGACCACAAGGACTTGGTCATCAAATTTCAAAATCATGGAAAGACATGAAGTCCTCAGGGTGATTCAATCCACTTCATGGAGAAAGTAAATTCTTGTTCTATTGGTTGGCATGATTTGTGTGTTATGGTTTAGGTCAACCAGATGGTATAGTATGAGTGGGTGTTCCAACAATCTGGTGAGATGGTCTACGAGTCAAGGTCTCAATTGAAGGTGGTGGCCACAATCTAAGAGATAATCCTCCATTCTTCCTAGGTAGGTGGGGCCCAGTTTAAACATAGGATTCTGAAAGAGTAAGGGGTAGTTGCTAAGGTAGAGAAGCTCAAGAACTGGGGCCCTTAGGCCATATCTATAATGGAACCTCAACAACATTCCCAATTAAAACAACAAAATGAGTTAATTTACCATTTAGGAACTTAATGAAAGAGGAAGAATTAAAGAGGATACATAGAAACCATATAAACATATACATATCTGGAAATAATCATAAATCAACAACAAACCATAACAAGAGAAGTTGATAATGAAGTTCGGCAATCTTGCCTACGTCCCTGGGCCTTTGTCTCAATGGGTGAGGATTTTCTTATTTATGTTCAAAGCTTCACAATTATGTCATATCAGTGCCAAATGGATTACAAACTGATCTGGTTTTGTTCTACCAGATCTCAAGAGCCCAGCAAAACTAATGGCACTGAAAACGAATGAACGAATCTCCCAGAAATGGCCCACAAATGTGCTCTCCTCAATGGCTTCCCTACATAAAAATGGATCTAGCTCAATAATTCTTCAACATATTCCTTTTCTAAACCTCCTTTCATGGCTTCAAGAGCGTCTGGTTTATATAGGCCTGAAGTTGGCAACAAACACCTAACTTTCCCCCTAGATTTGGCCTAAAAAAGGGCCCAAGATCCTCCAAAAATGGACTAAATCTCCCAAAACTGCTGAGAAAACCAAAAAATCATGATATATAGTTTAAAACCCACTTTCTTGGCATAAATTGGGCACAACCTGTTTTCCTCGGGCTCTTGGTCACATGGGCGCCCTCCATGTGGCCTCGGTCTGGCACAGACTTGTTGGCCCCCTCCGACATAAGATCCTGGTCATATGGTGCATGGCCATATGAACACGGGATCCAAGCACTATGCACTCAACATCCATTATAACCCATAGCCTTAGCCCCCCGGTATAGCGCCTTGGTCGGCAGGCTAGCCCGATTGACCAGGCACCTATCCACCATGTCCTCTCTATATGATAACAATCAACGATATATGTTCTAGTCACATGTGGTAACACTCAAGGGCTATGCCAAACACACCGTGCACCAAAAAATATAAGGGAGAGGGCACGTGATATTGTCGTATGGTATATTCGCATCGGGGGCTGGGGCTAGGCCCCATCCCTTTAGTCTGTCATGTTTACATTTAGACAAGCTTAAATAATATGTTTAAACAATAGTTAATAAGAACTATCATGGGCGGGTTGGTAGCTCGACCCTCCCAAAATGCTTGCCACCTGGACCATAGGTCACGGGTTCGATTCTCGTTGAACCCATAACATTTTGAAAACTTCTAACCAATAGAGGGGTGCCACGTGGAAACCTAGGACTGGGCCACGTGGTACCTTACCATTCACTCGAAAAAGGACACATGTCTGAGCTTGGTTCAACCACGTCTACCACATGTCTTCCCTGTCAGTGTGCTCATTGTACCTGCCATGTCAGCCCATGCCACATGTCACCCTTGCAGTGGTGCCACGTGTCATGATCTGAATCATCCACATCTTCACCTACCCATGTCAACGCCAACCCACCCTGCCATGTCATCTATATGGTCACACGTCCTGTACAGTCAGTTGCCACGTCAAGACTGTACGGAATGTACAGACAACATTGTTTTTGCCTGTTTGACGAAACGAACAGATCGTGATATCTTGATCATACGATGTCAGTTTGAGCCCGTTCAAGTTGTGTTGGGTTGGTATCGACAAGACCTACGTACATGTTTGTTTTGAAGACATTCCGATAACTTTTATTTTTAGTCCTTCCTGGATCCAATTATGGATCTCACCTCCCCACTAAATACCTTTTGGTCCTCCAAAAGGTTATTGATCAGTCATCAAGTGTGGGATAGGACACCCCACATGTTCTCTATCTTTAAACTCTGTTATGTGCACCTGTCTCATCAAGATCAACTGTAAAAAACCATGATAACTGACAGCATATTGTTAGCCACTCATACCCTTTCACATCTTAATGAAGCCACTATCATCCATGTTGACAACATTACTAATGATATCATCAAAAATATGAATGAAAATGAGCTAATATGTTTGTAATACTTGCACGACATAAGCTTATCTTGAAGCAAAGTGTGATTGATCTTCCATTCTACAATCATCTCCTGTTCTTGCTTAAGATCAATTACTTGATTTGAAACAATTATAGGTGTGTTGCTGGCATGAGCTTCCTTTCTTAATTGTTCCATTGTTTGAAGAGATTGATTTTCTTTTAAATGATGAGCATGTACCACATATACTTTACCATCTTTGATTAAGTGATATTGATTTTGTTCCCTATAGAAGATTGCTTTGCGATCATACAAATAAGGATTGCCTAAAACCATCCCACATTCATTGAGTGGCACCACATCATATGTTACCTCATCCACAAACTTAGATGAAATTGCAAATTTTACTGTGCATTGCTTTGTTATGTGCAATTTATGATTGTTGCTTATCCATTTAAGTGAGTAAGGCTTATGATGCATCTGAGTGTTTAATCCCAATTGTTTAACCAATTCCTATGAAATCAAGTTAGATTGAGATCCACTATCTATCAATGTGTCGACCTTATTATGCCTCGTTATGATCCTTATGTGAAACAATTTACTTCTAGAATCAAATCCATCACCAATTTTACCTTTCAAACCAACCAATGAGACTTTAGATTCATCACCTGAATCTGATCCTAAGTCTATTGGTCGTGATGTTGTTTCAATTTTTTACCTCCCTTTCCTTTATTTGAACCACTTTAGTCTCTTCTCGGGATGTAATTGCCAGCAACAATGCTCATCATTCCCTTCTTTCCTGGAATGCTTGCAAGAGGGATTCTCTTCCTTTCTTGCCACTGAATTTTCCTTCTTGCCATTCCACTTCCTTTTGTCCTGTTTCCTCGAAGACGATTCCCCTGATACACCAACTCTTGTTTTCCCTGCCTCAATGTATGTTCCTTGAACAAAAACCTCATCAAGATTAGTAGGTCCAAACATAAATACAATGTTACGAATATGTGTAGGTAAACCTCTTATATACTTCATAAGAGTTTCTTGGGTATGTAATGGGATATCTAACATCAATGCCATTTTACGAAATCCATCGGTGTATTCTTGCATTGTTTGTCCTTTTCTTAGTTCAAGAGCTTTCCATTCAATTAAATCCTTCTCTTTATAACCCAAAGGATAGAATTTCTTCTAAGTGCAGAAACAAAAACTTGCCATGATGGAAATACATTACCCACTTGTTGCATGCCATTTTTCAACTTGATTTGCCACCAGATAAGTGTTGTTCCTACAAGTCTAAGCAATGCCAACTTGATTTGATTTTCCTCATCTTTGATTTGTTGCACACTGCAATAAACCTCCATATGTCTGACCTAATTATCAAGTCTCTCTGCATTGACTTCACCATCATACATAAGTAATTCAAATTTCACATCAAGTTTTAGTAAAGGCATATCTTGTTTATGTTTATGGGAATATTTTCTTGTAGTGGATTTAGAACTTGAACTTGAACTTGAAGAAGAAGAAGATAATGGAGAAGAAGGAGGTGAAGGAGGAATTTGAGGAGGATCCTCTCCTTCTTCACTTTTGACCTTTGAAGATTCACCTAGAACCGGTCTCTTCCATTCCAACTAATCCTCGTAAACAACCTTCATCATCTTCGACATGGCGAAGAAATATTTTCAAAACTCTTTCTCATCATGAGAAAGTCCCTCTTCCGATGCCATCTTCTCACTTTGAGAAGTTCTCTTTCTCGATCCAATCTCTGGATTCTATTCAAAAAGTTTTCACCACGACTTAGCTTTTCCCTAGTAATCATGCAAACTCAAAAACCAATCGTCAACTAGCTCTGATACCACTTGATCCGAAAAGATCTTTTAACGACAATGGTTGAGTTTTAAAACATGAGTTAATTTACCATTTAGGAACTTAATGAAAGAGGAAGAATTAAAGAGGATACATATAAGCCATATAAACATATACAGATCTAGAAATAAGCATAAAGCAATATAAAACCATAACAAGAGAAGTTGATAATGGAGTTCGGCAATCTCGCCTACGTCTCCAGGCCTTTGCCTCAGTGGGCGAGGATTTTCTTATTTTTGTTCAAAGCTTCAAAAGTACATCATATCAGTGCCAAATGGATTACAAAATAATATGGTTGTGTTCTACCAAATCTCAAGAACCCAACAAAACTGACGGCACTGAAAACGGATGAACGGAGCTCCCAGAAATGGCTCGCAAATGTGTTCTCCTCAATGGCTTCCCTGTATAAAAATGGCTTTGGCTCAATAATTCTTCATAATTTTCTTGTTCTGAACCTCCTTTCATGGCTTCAAGAGCCTCTTCTTTATATAGGCCTGAAGTTGGCAACAAATTCCCAACTTCCCCCCAAGATCTGGCCTCGAAAAGGGCCCAAGATCCTCCAAAAATGGACTAAATCTCCCAAAACTACTGAGAAAATTAATTAAAATCATGATATATTGTTTAAAACCCACTTTTGTAGCATCAATTGGGTGCAACCCCTTTTCCTCGGGCTCCTGGTCACATGGGCACCCTCCATGTGGCCTCGGTTTGGCGTGGACTTGTTGGCCCCCTCCGACATAAGCTCTTGGTCATATGTTGGATGGCCATATGGTCGCGGGATCCAAGTGCCACACACTCAATATCCGTTATAACCCATAGCCTTAACCCCCTGGTCTAGCGCCTTGGTTGTCGGGCTAGCCCGATCGGCCGGGCGCCTATCCACCACATCGGAGTTGTACGATAACAGTCAATGGTATATGCTATAGTCACATGTGGTAACACCCGTGGGCTATGCCAAACACACCACACACCAAACAATATAAGGGAGAGGGCATGTGATATGGTTGTATGGTAGATTCACATTGGGGGTTGGGGCTAGGCCCCATCCCTTTAGTCTGCCAGGTTTACATTTATACAAGATTAAATAATATGTTTAAACCATAGTTAATAAGAACTATCACGGGCGGGCTGGTAGTCTGACCCTGCCAAAACGCTTGCCACCTGGACCATAGGTCACGGGTTTGATTCTCGTTGAACCCATAACATTTAAAACCTGCTAACCAATAGAGAGGTGCCACTTGGCAGCCCAATACTGGGCCACATGGAACCTTACCATTCACCCAAAAAAGGACACGTGTCTGAACCTGATTCAACCACGTCTGCCACATGTTTACCCTACCAGTGTGTTCATTGTACCTACCATGTGTCACGATCTGACTCGTCCACATCTGCACCTGCCCACGTCAGCGCAAACACACCCTGCCACGTCATTTGTATGATCGTACGACCTGTACAGTTAGTTTCCATGTCAGCACTGTACAGACTATTAAATCAACATTTTTTTGTTTGTTTGATGAAACAAACAGACTGAGATATCTTGATCATACGACGTCTATTTGATCTCGTTCAAGTTGCATTGGGTTCTTATCGACGAGGCCTACGCACACGTCCGTTTTGAAGCCATTATGAGAACTTTGATTTTTACTCCTTCCTGGACCCATTTTGGTTCCTGTATCCAATTATGGATCAAAGTGAGGGGAAGAAACAAAATGCACAGGGCGAGAATAGAGAATACAAAAGCCAAACAGGAGATACATCCCCTTTCGACAACACTTTTACAATAAAGGAATAAAGTAAGGAGATTTACCCCACCGTCCCCCGAGATAGTTAGTTACCACATACCATGGGAAGGCCCATGACACAATCCTAACACAAAGAAAATAAAGAAGAAAAGGTCTACCGCCTCAATGTGTCTCTAGAAGATAAGAAAACCACTGATCATTATGAGGAAATATTCAAAAGCAAAAAATAATCCACATATGTAGAAAAAAATGGCGGAGTTAGTGGGCTAGGTGGATGATTTGGGCTATTCCCAAATCAAGGACACCAAATTCTATAAAAATATAGATTTATTATGGATATTCAAGGCATTGTTGGCTCAGGTCCTCAAGGAAAGAACTCTAACTCAAAGGAAACTCCTTGAGGAAATGGAACTTATAAGGAAGCAAAATTTGATAATGAAGAAAAATAATAGAGGTTTTGGGGCACTATGCTCTTGGAGTCAAATTCATGACCACTAGAAAGTAGGAAACAATAAAACAAGCTATCCTAGGAGACCAGGGCCATGGGAAGGATGTTGACACGTTAACAAATCCCATTGTGATTGAGGAACATGGGAGAAGAATGGGATTCCCTAGCAGCAAGCAAGCCCACGTGATGCTTCAACAACCCCAAAAGGATAATTTAGTTCCTTTATTCTTAATGTATCTCAAGAATATATATTTTCTATTTTTCATAGTTTATCAATTAAAACATATTGTCATAGTTATGTTATGTTGTAGACACATAACAATAGTTATGTTGTAGACACATACAATGACAATAGATTCCAAACTAGCATTGAATGTTTTGGGAACCATGAGGTCTGGTTTCCATAATGGAAGACCTCGGGGAGCTTTGCATTTACACTTTTTTCTATAATAGAAATTTAGATACTAGATTACAAAAACAAAATGGAAAGAGAGTAGAAAGTTTCTAAAATAAAGTATGCACATTTATTTTCTAAACTTACATTTTAGATAATGAATAAATGGAAATCATTAAAAGAACAAAAGGGAACACAACCCAAACAAATTTTAAGTTGAAAAATATCTAGAACATTTAACCAACTTCTATATAAAATTATGTGCGGAACATAACAAAGTCCATAGTTAGAGGATAATAAAAGTGATTAAAGTATTCATGTGAAAAAAGGATGAGACTTAAAAGGTTTAGTGAAATAAAATTATGTGCTAAACATAACAAAGCCCATAGTTATAGTTAGAGGAAAATAAAAGTGATTAAAATAATGATGTGAAAAAGGATGAGGCTTAAAAAGTTTAATGAAATTATTAATAAATAAATAAAATTCATTCATTTTTCTAACTTACTTATTTTTTATTATAAAATTATAAAAAACAAAAATAATACTTTATATAAAAATTTATTTTATATTTATTTATATTAAATATTATTTTTCTTTGTTTTCTATAAAATCATATTTCTCATTTATTATAAATCTAGAATTCATTTTATTTTGGACTGATTTAATAAGATAAGTTCTTATGTTTTTTACTATGCAAATACATGGCATTTATCTATATTCCTTTGGTTAGTTTATTTAACAATGGATGTCCATATATGCAAAAAAATCACAACACTATTCAGCATGAAAACAAGTAGTGAATGGTGAAAATTTATAAGACACATCACATTTTGAAATTTAATTAATCAAAAGTATGGTGAGCATAACCATATTATGTTTATGTTCAGTATGTGAGAGAGCCAATACAATCTAGAAATGTGTTGAGTTTAGTTTTGCAATACACATAATAGCATAATTGTATTGTGTGGGAGAATCTACACTCAGAAAATACACTATGGTCATTATGAATATGTTAATCAACATAATTTTTATAATGTTTTGCTATAATGAATATATAACACACAAAAAATATTTTGGGATGTATGTGAGGTTGATCATTGAAATTGTTCTTTAATAAAAGTAAGTGTGTAAAAGAGAAAAGTTTTAGAACCTCCAACATTTTAAATTGATGAAAGAATTATTTATCCCCAATTAATTAGTGATTCTCTTTATCATATCTTCCTTAGTTATTGAAGTCATTTGATAACAATGGCTCACCCTTACATATTCTATTTGGAAAATATTTATGTAGAGACTATGTGAAAAATGAGAATGCATTTGGCATACTCAAGGGCTGATCCAAATCTCTTTGAGATGTAGGTGCAAAGTTGGAGAGTGCTGCCAAAATTGTAATGCTATGTCTTGTGCTTCATGATTTCTTATAAATGAGTAATGAATACGAGCAACTACATACCAGCTTGAAATTTAAATAATGTACATTCCAATTTTGATACTCAATTGTAGATCGAAGTTATGGAAAGAGATGAAACTCAAAAACAAATATTATATTTCATAAATGGGAAAGATAATATAATTTTAATATCTATAATAATATATTTATTTTTACATTACAAATAAACTTTTGTAACTATGGATCTTGTTATGTACAAGTTACAGCTATTTTATTGCTAAAAAAGATAAAATGTTATTTACTCAATCAAAAACATTTGCAATTTGGAGTTGTACATCCAATGTTTTTTCCATATATTTCTTTCTTCATTTTTGCATGCTCAAGTTGTGATCTCCCTATCATTTTTTTCATCATTTAAGTGAAATGTATGAGATTTTTCTCCATTTTCTCTTTGAGGTTTTCACTAGAGTTTTTTTTAATGTGGTTTCATTCAATTCCTTTTAGTTTAAACTAGTTTTTTCATGTTTTTTTTTCTTTAATATTTTTCATGTTCATAAATGAATAAATTCGTTGTATGATATTATCTGTTTCCCTTTTCCTTTTATATTGTGAAAGTGTTCAAGTTAATGCATTCTTTTCCATTATAACCTTTCATGAGACCAATGACCTTGGGAGTTTTCCTTTTCCATTATAGTCTTTCATGAGACTAATGACCTTGCCAAGTTTTCCTATAATGTGTTCCATATCATCATAAAAATTCCACATTAATGGATTTCCGCTTATGTCACTTTATCTCAATACTTTTTACACATATTTTCATGATTTAAATTCACAATAAATATCTTCAAATTTTAAAATCAATGTTTTCCCAACATTTTTTTATCAAAGTTCTGTATATTCCTGAGTCATCTTCATTTCTTCTCCATTTTTTTCACTATTTGAATTAATAAAATAATTTCCTCCATGTCATAATCATGTTGAAGACAATTTTAAAGTCCGAAATTAATGTCAACTTCTTCATTGGAGTTACTCTAAATTCTAAGTCCAAGATTAATGTCAACTTCTTCATTAAAATCACTCTAAATTCTCAAGTCCAAGATTAATGTCAACTTCTTCATTGGAATCATTCTAATATTTTCTCCAAATCAACAACATGTGTATTATTTAAATTGATTTGTGAACTTAAAATACAATCATGAATATTTAAATTAATTAATCAACAACATGTGTATTATTTAAATTGATTTGTGAACTTAAAATACAATCATGAATATTTAAATTAATTTGTAAATGTAAAAGACAATCATGAAAATGGGATGTGTGATGTGTCTAATTCATGATAATTGGTTGAAGTTCCATTTCAAAAACCCACACACTAAAAAATTTTAAAAATTAGTTAATAAAAATTTAATAACATTTAAACATTTTCCATGAAATAAAATAATAATTTATCCATTACACAAACCTCAAATAAATAAAATATTTATTTATCTTAAAAACAAAAACAAAAAAAATATTAAATAAAACAAAACAAAAACAAAATAACATAGAATAAAATTATTACAATATCCATATCTAATATCAAAAAAAAAACCTGATAAAAAAGTATGTTATTGGTAAATGTTCAATTAACAAGGATGATGATATAAAAAGCTAAAACATTCACTTACTATTTACCGCACACAATGAATCTATCTACCTAAACTCCCTTTCAAAACAAATATATTTATTACTTTTTACACGTATAATTAATACAAAATTCTTTGTAAATTTAAAATTTTAAATTAAAAAAATTCTTTGTAAATTTAAAATTTAAAATTAAGTCAATACATAAAGTATCTTTCATTAAAAAAAAAATCAATCTCTTCCATTTCCTTTCATTTTGAAATTTTATTTTATCACTCGTGTAAATTGAATAATATATTTACTTCTTGTGTAATTTCTCTATCCACTATAACAGTATCTACTATTAATAGTTACTCATCTCGTTCCCTCTCCATGGGCCCTTCAACACAAGAACAGTGTTGACACTTAATATTATTGTGTCCTAATCCTTCCTCCACGTGCCCTTACACTGTGTGGATTTAATATTTATCAATCAAATTAATAATTACAGGGATTAACATAATGTTAAATGAAATTTTAATCATCACCTAAATTTATATAATATTATTAGAAATTTTACAATATCCAAAATATATATATTTTTTAGTATATTAAATATTAGTTTTCATAAAAACAATCACTTTATGCATATCTAACAATTTTCCATCACATTTTGACCAAATATCCCAAAAAATATAGCCATAAATTTAAAACCTTTAAATTAAAGCTTTCCGATAATGTGTATTTGACTTCATGGCGGTGCGCACGCCCGCCGGATCCTCGAACGCGCATACCGGTCAAGAATCAAGATTTGCCGAGCGCGCTTTGACGATATGCATGTGAGCAGATACCAGAAGTTTCGTCAATATCAAACATATGTGATGTATTGTGTGCGCTTAATCGAGTCATCTTTGTTGAATTCGGAAATATAATAACCAGCGTTAACGGAAAGGACAATTCGTCATTTTGCTCATGTGTTAGGGTTTTTGTCACAAGCAAACCGTGACGGTGAGTGCTGGACAATTCGTCATTTTGCTCATGTGTTAGGGTTTTTGTCACAAGCAAACCGTGACGGTGAGTGCTGGGTATTATCCTGTAGCAGTTTAAACGTTAGATTTTTTAGGTTTTTAAGGGTATATTTTTGGATTAATTTTTATTGAAATCTTGTCAAAATTTGTTGGAAGTCTAGATTGGAGGTTCAATTTCTTTTGAAAGTTTTATAAGTATCTTTTTGGATCAATTTTTATTGAAATTTCATCAAAATTTGTTGGAACTCTAGATTTGAGCGGTTGATTCTGTATAATTCCAGTGTCCTATGGGTAATTCATTTATACATTCAAAAATGAAATTTAAGCAACAAAAAATAATGAGGTTACACCTGTTCTACTATATGTTTTTTTTCACTCTAATCAGAGAACTTAAATCTGCATCAAATCACCATTTTTTATTGTTTTAAATCCATTTTTGAGTACAGAAATGGTTTGGGGACTAATAGCCGGCGGGATTACTTTCTTTGGTCAGCCTACTTAATTACTTTCAGTGCCACAGGAACCACCTAGCGTACCTATTAATTAACCCTTTGAATAAGAAAGAATGGTCTCTATCAACTTGACTTTCAGCATTGCACGGTCGTTTGACAACAAACACTAGTTTAAATAATCCGTATTTGGATACCACTGCTATTTATATCTTATACCCATTGAATTATACAAAAATAATCACTCAAAACTACTGATATAACTATTTTTCATCAGATTTAGAACAAATGTCCCCAAAAAAATATGACAAAAAAAATAATTTCTTAAACATTTTAACCTATGATGAAAATAATGATTTTACCAAAATCTATTTCTCTGTCTACTGATTACTGATGAAAAAGTTCAAACAACTCCTTATCCTTTGATGCATATTGCTTTAAAAAGTTCAAACAACTCCTTATCCTTTGATGCATATTGCTTTAATTAACTGTCAGGTAGGTAAATTTATGGTTATCCTCAACTAAAATTTCAAATTAAACAGACACTTTTAATTCCACTTAATATATATAGGATGGATACTTAACCAAGGAGTTTTTAAGGAGTTTTGTTCACTCTAACTATGTTAGATTCCAAAATAATTGAATTTTGCGCAGTCTAAATATCTTAGATTCCAAATTAATTGCTTGTACACGAGTAAATACTGTTACAGTATTTAGATTCCAAATTCATTGCTACGATGGCTACTTGAACTTTTACTTGTACACGAGTAAATACTGTTACTGTATAGTATACAAATGAGCATGTCGACAGCTTCCCCGACGCCCATGTCATTCTCTCAATAATTAGATACACAATTCGATTTCTTTACAGTCAATCCACAGAAATCGGTCTTCAATACCTTTCTGTCCAATTGTAAGACCTGTGAAACCCGCACCAAAGAGCAAGTCTGTGGTTTTCGGAATCCTCGTGTCGCGTGGCAGTGGAAGCTTTGGCTATTCCACAGAAGACGAATGGAAGAAGAGTTCTTTCAATTTGGAATCCTCCTCCCAACGCCACCTCTCGCTCCAGATGGCTGCAATAACTCTCGAAAATATTCACACTCACCTGCAACTTGAAACCCATCAGAAAAAGAAACTCCATCTCCAATCTATTCATCTCTTCTCTATTCACGCCTCCCACTCTCGCGTAGTAGGAATTCCTGTAATTCCTGCTCACAAAACCAAAATTGGTATTACAATCTTGAGGCTAATGTTTGAGAGTAATGGGATTTATAAAAGCAGGAAATAAAGTATCATAGGTTGTGATTAGCGTGAAGTATTAAATTAGAGAATTAACTTACAGGTCTTCGAGGAACTTGGAGGCGACCATGACGGTTGTGATGAGTAGTCTGTGGACGTTAAGAGGAGTAATGCGAAATTGTGGATGGAATTGAATGAGGCGCTCGATGTAAGCATAGGCTACGACGAACACAGAAGAGCTGCAGTTAACATACTTTAAAATCCTGTCTAGGTACCGCTCTATGCAGATTTCGGGCACCTGCACACCGTCGAACACGCGGTACTTAGGAGGCAAAGAGGCGGGGCTGTAAGAGGCCGCAAGCCTCTTGTTTCTGGCAAGAGTGCGCTCCACCAGAGATGACAACACCGATATGACCGTGGGGGTTGGGGAGAATGATCCCTCTGCATCTTCACACTCGCATTGGAGGGAATAGAGATCTGGCCTCCATTTTCCTCGGGAAATAACGCTATCTGTCATTGCCCTTAATGCCTGCTGACAGTGTTTTTGAAGAAGGAACTTTGTGTCATGAATTGTGATAGGATGGTTTTGCAGATTGAAGCGAGAGATTCTCAAGCTGGAGTGATTTTATAGGGGAAAAGAAAAATCAGCAAAGGAAAGTGCAGAGAAGAAGAAGTCGTCGTGTGGGAATTCCAGATAGACAGACAGCGTAGCTTCTAGAGGCAGTCGTACAATGCGGGGACCCTGTGTACAATCTAAGATTCGTCCTTCGGAAATAAAAATATTTTTGCAGTGCCCATAGTTTCCTCCCAAAAAATAGTTTATTAGAAACGAATGCAGCGAGGACGGCCAGGAAGAAAAATGAAATATAATAATGGAAATAAGTGAGACTACCAAGCTGGAAACTTTAAACAACTAAATTTCGTCCGAAACTGCCGGCTTAAGCCTCACATTGGAGAGCCCATCAGAGTATCTGGCTGTGGCAAGCATCGCGTCTTATTTTAGGAAACGAAACCGGACGGGAATGGCGATGGGGAGTTGCTGAATATTTGGATTGAATTTAATAAGGGGATCCAGCTGCTTCCACACATGCGCCAACAGGCAAATATCGAATAGAGTTGATTTGATTTGACTAACGCAAAATTGCCCTTTTTCTAAGGAAACGAGACATTCATTGAATCTATCTACAGGGCAAGATTCATGCCAAGCAAGGTGATTTTTTAAATAATAATAATAGTGGTCGATGCATAGAAAACTTAGGATTAGGTTAATTAAGGAGCAATCTTTTTTCTTTAGTTTAGTTTTTCATGTTAAAAAATGGGTTTGAATCATGCCAGATTTTATGGAGCAATTTTTCCTTTTTAGTTTAGTTTTTCAGTTAAAAAAATGGGCTTGAATCAGGTCAGATTTTTATAGATAGTCTGAGTTTGGCATGGATAAAAATTTCATGCATTTCAGAATCTTATCTTAAAGTTTTGTTTCATTTTAAACAAACCCAAATGCTCAGAAAATTGATTAAAATTTTAAATTAACTGGAAATTTAAAAACGAAAGAAAAAAATACTCCAGAGTTAACCCACTCCGAAAACTTACTCTTATGCTGCTCAAAATGTTTCTGTAGGTGCACAGATTGTACTCACATACATCGTGTTTATGGAGATGAAGTGTGTAAATATGTAATGCAAGTAATGTTTTATTTTAAAATCTCATCACATTATCACTTTTTCTATTCCAGTTTAAGAGTATTTTTCATCATGGAAGAGGATTCAAATCACAGTGAGTAAAATTCCTTCCCTGTATTTATTTTCAAATTTTCATTTTAAAAAACCAGTCAGATTATCTATAGCATGATAAAGTATTTAAATATTTCGAAGTACATGCTCTTATACATAGTTTATTCATTTTGTACGGATAAAGTTATTTTTTATACTTCTACATATTAAGCAAAGCAATAGTCCATGGTATATTTAAGTTTAAATTCAGATTACAATGAGTAAGTTGAATTACTTATTTACTTTTACATATGATTTATTTAATAAAATCATAATATAATCTTAACACAATTTGTTAACTTCTATGGATTGAGAAATTGTTCCCTTAAAGATATCTAAATACCCAGCACTCACCCTTGTCACATTCACGGAAGAACGGTTGACAGACTATTATGAAGTTATATAGGTCATAAGCATGAACTTTAGTAAAGAAATAATAAAAAACATAATATTTATAGGAAGTTGAGTTTTAATATAAGATTATCTCTTTTTGTCTCTCCAGAAATTTATCTTTAAAGACAACTTATTTAAATTAAATCATGGTCTTATTTTTAAAAACATTGAGAAACAAAATCCTATTTTAAATAAAAAAAATTGATAAAAAAAAAAATTATAAATTAAATAACAAAACCATTTTCATATAATTAAAAATCCTTAAATTCCATCACTTCCCAGTTACAAATCTTTTAGCAAAATTTCATATAAAATAAAAATAATAATTATAAAACCATTTTCATGTAACTAAAAACTTTTAAATTCTATATCTTCCCTTCCTAATTACAAATCTCTTAACAAAATTTCATATACAATAACAAAAATAAGTATAAAACCATTTTCATATAATTAAACACCCTTAAATTCTATCACTTCCCTGTTACAAATCCCTTAACAAAATTTCATATACAATGAGGAAATGATTATGCCAAGTGTTATTTCCTTCATCTTAAACATCACCCCTCGTATAATTAAAAACCCTTATATTCGATCACTGTCAAGTTACAAATCCTTCCCCTTTAGGTGAATTTTGAGTTCCTTTACTCAAATCATCAAGAACCTAGTAGCTTTTTAATTCTAATTTTGATATTAATATGTTTTATTCCAACTTTTTCTCTCTATTTTTAAAAAACATGTTTGTGATTCAAAATAACTCTTTTTATTTTTATTTTTACATCTTCTACATCACTCCTCTTTCTCTTCTTAACAAATTTTTAGTGCGTTTACCTAAATGAACAAAAAATACCATATACCTTTTTAGCTTTATAAACTCCAATTCTAATAATAAAATGATTTCTTCTTATTTTCCTCCGGATAAAATGTTTCTCTCACATTTCCTTTCAATCAATTTTTGCCTCATCTTTATTACTATAAGATTATATAATTAAAATTTTCCAATAGCTTTATAGAGTTTAATTTGATAAATTTTATTTTCAATGGTTAATCTAGTAAAATGTTAAATAACTTATTAGTTCATATTGAAGACTTCGGATAAATAACTTTTTAGCTTTATAAACTCTAATTCTAATAATAAAATGATTTCTTCTTATTTTCCTCCGGATAAAATGTTTCTCTCACACTTCCTTTCAATCAATTTTTGCCTCATCTTTATTACTATAAAATTATATAATTAAAATTTTCCAATACCTTTATATAGTTTAATTTGATAAATTTAATTTAGTAAAATGTTAAATAACTTATCCATTCATTTAATGAGCAATTTAATTGTGGAGTTGCAATGCATGGTTGGGAGGGGTGAAGGTACTAGTGTAAAAGTTATGGTGGAGTTGCAATGCATCGTTGGGAGGGGTAAAGGCACTAGTGTAAAAGTTCTCAGAGGATATCGGTTCTGAAGATTGTCATTGTGTTCTTTGTTGAATGGACAATATGAAAATATATATATTATCATACAATGTATAGACATGTTTTAACAAATATAAATAGATTATTGTGTATTGTATGGGATGACAATGTATAGACATATTTTAACAAATATAAATAGATTATTGTGTATTGTATGGGATGATTTTGTGGGGGGATTTTATGGATGTCAACGAGTTTTAATTAAGTTTGTTTGTTCAAAGTAATTCTTGTTGATTTTTTTGGGTGCCAGCATGATATAGTGTGCTACGAGCTAGAAAGATGAGGTTCCTTGAAAGTGGGATAAGAATCCTTGTGATTCTACTATCTTGCTTTGAGCTAACTTGGTTGGATACATACAACAATTAGTTCTATTCATGCATAGTGTAGTTAGTTATGGGGTATGTGCAAGAAGTTTGTGGCCAACTAACACATGTGCGTTCCTAAACCTATAGGTTTGGAAGTGGTCGAACCTCCACAAGGCTTGCCACGTAGGTTTAGTGGCAGGAATGCACACCTGTTCCTAAGAACCTGTGTGGATTCCTAGAAATGTGCACGTGTTCCTTCTATTAAACTTGTTTAAGAGGCTGTGAGCGCGATTTGTACTCACTGTGCACAAATCACGCTCATGTTTTGACTCTCATTGAGAAATAAAGAGGAGATAGAGAGGAGCAACAAAGGGAGGATCTTGCCACCCTGTCCAGGTATGTTTGATTTACCTTATTTTTAACCCAATTTAGTCATTTCCAATTTAGTCTTTTGCTCCCAAGAATCTAAATTAAAAGAAAAAATGTAATTTTGTATTTTAATTAAAAAACCAACCTAATTTACATGCCATGGATTTTAAATTGCAACATATATAATATAATGGAACCCCAAGACAATGTAAACCACTCAGAAGAAAACCAATAAGATCAAAACCCCAACCCACCACAACCACCCAATGTAAACACTCAAATTGATGAGGGGTTGGTTATATTAAGAAACCTTGAGGAACAATTAAGGGAAACTAGAGAGCCTAGTAGAGTGTCCTTGGCCACTTCTTTGGACATCATTGTGAAGTCCATTGCAAGTGCCCAAGGGAAATTGACCTATATTTCTGATTATAGGGAAAGAATGTATTAGTACTATAACACTGGTTTGGACAGAAACCAAGTCAAAGAATTGAGAATTTCAAAACAACAAATATTGTCTATTTTTAGGAATCCTGGAAATGGACAAGAACTACAATTGACCAAAAATGCATCTCCATTGACTGGTGCATTCATCCCCAAATTAGTCAAAACTGGATAGATAGGTGGTATATGGTTTTTGATAAACCTCCCTGCAATAATAGGGAAACTCCCTTATATTTTATGACAAATTTATGGTATGAGTTTATTTTGGGTAAGCATGTCAACTACTTTCACATTGGTGAATTTCAAGGGGCGGGTCGAGGGTTCGCATAGGACCAAGAGCATGTCAAGTGTGACCCCGTGTTAAGTCCTCATCCCCCAAAGAGAAGGCATGAACCCCCTACCCAACATCCTCCAGTTGAAAAGAGCTTGCAACAACTACAACTATCCATTTCATCATTGACTTGTAGCCTAGTGCAATAGAGAAGATTTGTTTCATTATCTCAGAAGGTGGTGTCTTCCAATGACATTGACAGAGGGGTTGGAGCTTCAACATGCATAGGAGAGTACAGTGAGGAGAGGGCACATGGACATAGTAACCGTCCATGTGAACCTTGTTATCCCCACTTTTTAGGGATAACTAAGAGATCATGTCTCGAGGCCCACAGGCCCTAGACATGGAGTACCGAGAGCAGGATTGACCTGAGCATAGCCCTGGAGGGCCCATCTTTTTCTCCCATCATATTTTGTCTTGACAGCAACATCCATCACCATCAGATTGGTCCTGTGTCAGAAGAGGTTCTTGCTCCATGAGGTAATTGGTCCAGGTATCATGGTATGCGCCACTTTTAATGAGTGAAACCTTTAAATATATGCATCTAGTTCCTCTTATCTCTAACAACTGCTTGGATTTTACATTTTCGCACTTGACCATGTTTAGGGGGGTTGACAAGGTGCCCTAACAAGCCGGTGTTTGTAGGTTTTGGTTTTCCATTGAGGGGATTTCTGAAAATCCATCGCCTGCTCCCATCATAGCACCACTCTTACATCTTGTTTCCCGCTCACCTATCACATTCCCCTTGTCTAGGCATTGGGTTGACCTATTTCAGGACTGCACCTTACCTCGTGGGAAGAAGGGGCTAAAGGCCCATAAGGTAAAATCAAGCTGGTAAAAGATAAAAGCCTAAAAATGAACCTCGAGATGCTTTGTCCAAGGATCCCCGAGAAAGCAATAAAAGGCTTCTCAACAAGAAATAAGAGGGACCCGAAGAAATAATAAAAGAAGACCTAATCAGAGGATAGGGGGTCTCATCACGAGCCAGCCTATTAGGTCCATGGGTACCTAGCAGTATGACATTGCCACCAGCTGGTTACCACGCTAGGGAATTGACTCTTGGTTGCATGGCCAAGGGAAAGGGGGTCTCATCACGAGCCATCCTTCTCATCTTTGTGAAAGTACTTGTGGGTAACGCTGTCAGCTTTGGTCACCATGCCAAGGCAGTGTCCCCTGATTAGGTTTTGAACAAAAAAAGAAAATAAACGAATAAAAAGAAAAAAGGCAAGAATGGGCTTGGAAAAAATGCATCATAACAGGGACAACTTGCCTTCTACAAAGACACCCACAGGTAACACGTTGCATCCTTGACCCTTACTGCACCCACATGCTTGGACATCCCCTGAACACATCATCCACTTACATGGCTTGGATGAGATCTCTCTGGGAACTTTCCTTTTTCTATGGACACTAGCCCAATAGGAAGCCTTGTCCTTTTTCCCAGACTTGTATTGCAGGCTTGTGTAACGTCTTTGAGCTATTGATTGATGTATTAGGGATTTTATGCATGTTTTTAATAATATTAATGATGAAATGTGATTGACATTGACATGATCCCTGTGACTGATGAGCCCATGGAGGGCGTAGCCATTGATATGCAGGACCATACCCGATGGACAGGTACCATTTGGACCGGTGCACATGGGAGATGATCAGTTCGGACCTCCATGGGGCTGAAGAGCCCACCAGATGTATGTTGAGACCCCATCAGGGGGCAGAGACAAGACAGAGGTTGATCAGAGTCTTTGTACGAGAGAAGAAGAGGGTGTTCCATCAGAGGTACCCCAGCATGGATTACCTTAGGGGGATGAGCCTTTTTCATTGAGATGTTGGCCTTGGAAGGCCTGGGATGTCACCTTTGATGACCATGAAAACATCCAGCCTATTGGATGTCTTTGGATGCAGACTGGGCAGCAGTGGCATGTGTGGCATGTTGGAGAAGCCCCTGAAGGGCTAACGTTTTGCTCCAGGATGTTTCACTTGCCCTAGAAAGGGATAGTGCCTCCCTTAGAGGGGTTTTTACTCTCTTTTCTTCTTATTTAGGGTTTTTATTTGACAATTTATTGTAAAATAGTATGATTTTGATAATTTGGCCTTGTCGGCCTTTTACCTGACCTAAAATGTAAAATTAGGTCAAGGTTTTGTATAAATGAGGGATTTTCACTCTCATTTTATCATGATAACTTACTGACTCATTAGTGAGGTCTGATTTTGGCACCCTATCTTGGGTCTTTGGCTGAATTAAGTGATTCACACTTGTTGAAGGAAGAAATTTTTGGCATTTATGGTGTTTTTCTTGAAGGAAGGTGTTACAACTAGGGTTTGCATGGTCATTTCTTGGTGATTTGTAAGTATTTTTCTGCAAAACTTCTTAAATGAATGGTTGTAGTTCAATTTCTTTCATTTGTTTATAAATATTGCTGAATCAAAACCCTAGGGGACAAGCACACAAGTAGGTCATTGTCTCATGTCCCCTGATAGAGAAACCTTAAGCGATTGATGAGGAAAGAAAGAGCCTAGCCTTAGCTACACTCCTATTTCCTCTCCCTTTTGCTAGTCGTACTATTCTAAAGCCAAGAAGAGTGAGACGTCCTTGGTCTAGGTCTACTACACTAGGGCCGTACTCTTTCTAGGGTTTGTTGAAAGGCCTGGCCTTAGCAACACCTCCCTCATCAAACCCTCTTGTTTTGGTTATATTTTGTTATTATTGAGCTAGTCGTTTGTCGGAAAGGAGGAGAGAGCACAAGGCCTTGCTTTAGCAACACAGGAGTGAGCCTCTATCCCCTAGGGTTCTGATTTTGAGGCCCTGCTTTAGCAGCACTTCAAAACTTTTCCCTCTAGTCCTTGAAATCTTGCCTCCTTCAACCAGTGTGTCTATCACTTATGACTCCATTCAACCCTAAGGCATTGATCTAAGACCTCAAATGTTGAAGTAGAACTTGATCTAAACTCTCTCAAAGATTTTGAATTCAAACCCTAACTACACTAACCCTAACTCTAGCTAACCCTACTAACCCTAAGTTGTTGACGTCATTATTGGATATTTCATCTTTATTACAACAATGTTTCATCTTGTGAGCAATTGAATGTGGTTTTAGGCATAAATTGAGTAAAGTGTTGGTTTATTACATTGAATGCCATATCATTCTAGTATTTATTGGTGAAGTGAATTTATTTTATTGCTATTTTGTAAACATTGACTTCGTCAACATTTATTCAAATTGCCTACATTGAATAATAGATAGTCTTTGATATATATGAAGTACTAATCAAAGCATGCATATATCAGTTTATCGTAACTTTGTTCTCGGGCAGGGATTCTACTTGGTTATCTTTGTTGGCTATGAGTCGAACTATCTACTCTGGTGGTGATCTGTGAAGGGGGTAACTTGTCATTATCTGATTATCCTTTAGCCTCTTCAAAACCCCAAGTCACCAAGGACGTCTCCCCTGGGCCTCACCTCCCTAAAGAGAAAGAACCTCCCCATCGTGGTGACATTGGGTGGGATAGGTTCCTGTTTCGCCAGTTTGGCCTTCTACTTTATATACTTTCTTCCTAGCTACAAACTGTGTGATAACATTTTGGCACCATTGTCGGGGAACACTGAGTCAATTCTCCTCATATGACAACTTTTCGGTAAGCCTTGCCTCAGAGACTCTTTTCTTACAAGATTACCTGGCAAATCCACTAGGGTGTATTCCCTTTTCTTTGGTAGTTTCAAGTAAACTATATGGCAACTCCACAACCCACAAAGAGGTTTAATAATCTTCCTTTGTCTTTCAGAAGGAAGCCTCCCAAGAAATCTCCAGTTGTCAAATCACTCTTCGGGAAAAGCCTTCCTTTAAGAATCATGTCTAGCTCTCAGACCGCTACAACGAACCCAACCAACAATTAAAGATAATAGTCATCTACCCTTTTCAAACCGTTATACATGTCAGCGATACCAGGCTACCCTAGGCAAATGCCACCTATGTATGAGAAGTGGTTTCCTAAATTCACTGGTATTGATGCAATTAGTGTCGAAGAGCACATGAGCAACTTTTGGGCATTTTTTCAGCTTCATCCCATTAGTGATGATGTTGAAGACTTGGTCATGAAGTTGTTCTCCACTACTCTTTATGATGCCTCAAGGCGTTGGTACCTGAGCCTCCTTGATGAAAGAATTAAAACCATGGACAGACTTGAAGAGGCCTTTCTCAAAATATGGAGTATCAAAGAAGACCCTAACATCCTCCTCACTCGACTGAATAACCTTGCCAAATATGAAAATGAGTCCATTCAGGAGTTCCATACTAGATTTGAGACTTTGCTGCAAAGGATCCCCATAAGCCATCATCCGAAAGATGATTACCTCATCCATGTTTAAACCAGATCTTTCAATGGCCAACTAGGGTATCTTCTCAAAGATAAAAAACCCCAATCCATTCAGGAAGCCCAAGAGCTCACTACTAAAATAGAGGGAAACTTCCTTTCATCCAAGATTGAGCCTTTTGCTAATCCAAGGGGGAGAATAGACACCAAACCAAAAATAGTTCACAATGTTGAGCCTACGTTAGACCTGTGTGCCAGTATCGCCAAACTGCAAACCTCTATGGATGGTATCATAAAAAATCAAGAGCAAATGATGAGTAGGATTTTCAACTTGGAAATATCTCAGACCCAAGCACCCAGGGTCCCGTACAAAGGGAAATTCCAGAAGGGGAGCCAATTTTATAAACCAAAGAATGAGCAAGAAGTTTCAAACACCTTGGCCCTTGCAAACGTTGTTGATGAAAATCCTTGGTGCCTAGAATGCAGTAAATCACATTGGGAGCATGAGTGCCCTTACAGTAATGGCCATCAACAAGTCAACAATATGGAACATTTCATGGAGTTTCCTCAAATAAATATCACCGATGCAGAACATCAGGAAGTCGTAAAATAAGCAGCCAGGTCAGAAAGGATGGCGGTAATAAACAACCTAGACCAGAAATCACGAGAGAAGCTAAAGAAACAAGAATTTCAGGTGTACAGAAGAAATAAGTTGAACCAACCTACTGCTGACCAGGCAAAGCCCCCACCCTTGGAAATACTTCTTCCCAAGACATCCAAGGATGGGAAGGTTGACCTAAACTTTGACTTCGAAGGGGCATTATAAAAAATGCATGTAAACGTTCCCCTCAGAGAAGCCATTAAGATCTCGTCTATCAAAGAACGCTTTGACACTTTCTTTCTTGGATCAAATGAACCCATGGACCCCCCTATTATGTTGCAAGACGATCATTTCAGGGTCCAATATGGTGAGAACCCTCCCTTCTTCACGACTTTAATGATGAATAGCAAAAGCCTTAACAATTGCATGTTAGATACAGGGGCAGGTGCCAACATGATGTCACTTAAAGTCATGGGACAAATGGGTTTGAAGGTCACACGAACTTATAGGAATGTATGTGGTTTTGAATCTAAATCCATACCCACACATGGGGTAGTCGAGAATGTGGAAGTTTTCCTTAAGGAGTACCCAGAGAAAGTAGTCCACACTGACATCATGGTAGTTGACATCCCAAATGTGTGGGGAATGTTGTTGTCTAGGAAATTCGTTGCAATGTTGGGTGGCACTCTGGAGATGGACCTCACGTTTTTGAATTTGCCTTTAAAAAATGGAACAATAGAACATTTCCTAAATGTGCCAATAACCAAAGACCATGTGCAAGATATTACTCACCCCATGAACAATGACAAGGCACAAGACGATATGATACAAACTCTTCAAAAGTATTCTCCAAAAGATATGCCCTTTGCAACGAAAGAGAGCTTTGATTAGATCAAATGGCCCAAGAAAGAAGAATACCAACAACTCCTAGATGAATTCAAGAACAAAGAGATTGGGATGGTGAAGATATTAAAGAAAGTTGAAGATGACATACAAATCCGCCCATTTCAATAGGAAGTGTTTACAGCAGAAGCCCACCCTCCTCCCTTGGCACAATACGCCAGGGTTGTCCAAGGAATGACCAAATACAAAGTTAGAAAGTACAAGGAAGGATACATGGTGTGGATGTGGGATACCTAGAAAGGAAAGCCAACTAATTTAAAGGGAAACGCTCGGTCATGGCTCAGACCCTTCAAGGTTGGAATGGAATCAGTTGATGACTCATATTACTTGTCCACTTTGGAGGGGAGAAGGTGCCCATTACCAATCAACGGGCACCTCCTAAAACCCCACCAAGGTGGGGGAATCTGACTTCACAGGTAAGTAGGCATTTTGTATTCGTGTATTATACCATTTGCATTTCATGTTAGTTTGCTTTCACATTTTCATTATTGACTGTTTTATATATATATATATATATATGTATGTATGCTGGGGTGGCATTACCGCCCCAATTTTGTTATTGATACTCCTATCAAGATTGAGCAGGTCTGGAGGTTATGCCAGCGATGTTGAGGTTCTCATGCACTCTACGGTGAGCACATGTCCTCGAGTTGGAGCCAGATGTTATCCCTACTTTTTAGGGATAACTAGGAGATCATGTCTTGAGGCCTACATGTCCTAGACATGGAGTACCGAGAGAAGGATTGACCTGAGCATAGACCTGGAGGGCCCATATTTTTCTCCCATCATCTTTTGTCTTGACAGCAACATCCATCACCATCAGATTGGTCTAGTTTTAGAAGAGGTTCTTGCTCCATGAGGTAATTGGTCCAGGTATCATGGTATGTGTCACTTTTGATCATTGAAACCTTTAAATATATGCATCTGGTTCCTCTTATCTCTAACAACTGCTTGGATCTTACATTTGTTCACTTGACCATGTTTAGGGGGATTGAAAGGGTTCCCTAGAAAGCCCGTGTCTGTAGGTTTTGGTTTTCCACTGAGGGGATTTCTGAAAAGCCATCGTCCACTCCCATCATAGCACCACTCTTACATCTTGTTTCTCGCTCACCTATCCTATTCCCCTTGTCCAGGCATTGGGTTGAACTATTTCAGGACTGCACCTTACCTCGTGGGAAGAAGGGGATAAAGGCCCAAAAGGTAAAAGCAAGCTGGTAAAAGATAAAATCCTAAAAATGAACCTCGAGATGCTTTGCCCAAGGATCCCCAAGAAAGAAATAAAAGGATTCTCAGCAAGAAACAAGAGGGACTCGAAGAAATAATAAAACAAGACATAATCAGAGGATAGGGGGTCTCATCACGCGCCATCTTATTAGGTCCATGGGTACCTAGCAGTATGACATTGCCACTAGATGGTTACCATGCCAGGGCATTGACTCTTGGTTGCATGGCCAAGGGAAAGGGGGTCTCATCACGAGCCAGCCTTCTCATCTCTGCGAAAGTACTTATGGGCAACGCTGTCAGCTCTGGTCACCATGCCAAGGCAGTGTCCCCTGATTAGCTTTTGAACAAAAAATCAAATAAAAGAATAAAAAGAATAAAGGAAAGAATGGGCTTGGAAATAAGGCATCCATGACAGGGACAACTCACCTTCTACAAAGGCACCCACAAGTAACACGTTGCATCCTTGACCCTTACTGCACCCACATGCTTGGACATCCCCTGACCACATCATCCACTTACATGGCCTGGATGAGATCTCTCTTGGAACTTTCCTTTTTCCGTGGACACCAGCCCGATAGGAAGCCTTGTCCTTTTCCCTAGACTTGTATTGCAGGCTTGTGTAACGTCTTTGATCTATTGATTGATGTATTAGGGATTTTATGCATGTTTTTAATAATATTAATGATGAAATGTGATTGACATTTCCATGATCCCTGTGACTGATGAGCCCGCCTTTGATGTGCAGGACCATACCCGATGGACAGGTACCATTTGGACCAATACACATGGGGAGATGATCAGTTCAGACCTCCATGGGGTTGAAGAGACCACCAGATGGATGCTAAGACCCCATTAGGGGGCAAAGACATGAAAGAGGTTGATCAGAGTCTTTGCACCAGAGAAGAAGAGGACATTCCATCAGAGGTACCCCGGCATGGCTTACCCTAGGGGGATGAGCCCTTTTCACTAAGACGTTGGCCTTGGAAGGCCTGGGACGTCACCTTTGATGACCATGATGACATCCAACCTATTGGACGTCTTTGGAGGCAGACTGGGCAGCAGTGGCACATGTGGCATGTTGGAGAAGCCCCTAAAGGGCTAACATTTTTCTCCAGGATGTTTCATTTTCCCTAGAAAGGCATAGCGCCTCCCTTAGAGGGGATTTTACTCTCTCTTTTTCTTATTTAGGGTTTTTATTTGACAATTTATTGTAAAACAGTATGATTTTGATAATTTGGCCTTGTCGGCCTTTTACCTGACCTAAAATGTAAAATTAGGTCAAGGTTTTGTATAAATGAGGGATTTTCACTCTTATTTTATCATGATAACTTACTGACTCATTAGTGAGGTTTGATTTTGGCTCCCTATCTTGGGTCTTTGGTTGAATTAAGTGATGCGCACTTGTTGAAGGAAGAGATTTTTGGCATTTATGGTGTTTCTCTTGAAGGAAGGTGTTACAACTAGGGTTTGCATGGTCATTTCTTAGTGATTTGTAAGTATTTTTCTGCAAAACTTCTTAAATGAATTGTTGTAGTTCAATTTCTTGCATTTTTTTATAAATATTGTTGAATCAAAACCCTAGGGGACAAGCACACAAGTAGGTCATTGTCTCATGTCCCTGATAGAGAAACCTTAAGCCATTGATGAGGAAAGAAAGAGCCTAGCCTTAGCTACACTCCTATTTCCTCTCCCTTTTGCTAGTCATACTGTTCTGGAGCCAAGAAGAGTGAGACGTCCCTGGCCTAGGTCTACTACACTAGGGTCGTACTCTTTCTAGGGTTTGCTGAAAGGCCTTTCTTTAGCAACACCTCCCTCATCAAACCCTCGTGTTTTGGTTATATTTTGTTATTATTGAGCTAGTCATTTGCCGAGAAGGAGGAGAGAGCATGAGGCCTTGCTTTAGAAACACTGGAGTGAGCCTCTCTCCCCTAGGGTTTCGATTTTGAGGCCCTGCTTTAGCAACACTTCAAAACTTTTCCTTCTAGTCCTTGAAATCTTGCCTCCTTCAACCTATGTGTCCTTCACTTATGACTCCATTAAACCCTAAGGCACTGATCTAAGACCTCAAACATTGAAGTAGAACTTGATCTAAACTCTCTAAAATCTTTTGAATTGAAACCCTAACTACACTAACCTTAACTCTAGCTAACCCTACTAACCCTAAGTTGTTGACGTCATTATTGGATATTTCATCTTTATTGCAACAACGTTTCATCTTGTGAGCAATTGAATGTGGTTTTAGGTAGAAATTGAGTAAAGTGTTGGTTTATTACATTGAATGCCATATCATTCTAGTATTTATTGGTGAAGTGACATTATTTTATTGCTATTTTGTAAACATTGACTTCGTCAACATTTACTTTCAAATTGCCTACATTGAATATCAGATAGTCTTTGATATATATGAAGTACTAACCAAAGCCTGCATATATCAGTTTATTGTCGCTTTGTTCTCGGGCAGGGATTCTACTTGGTTATCTTTGTTGGCTATAAGCTGAACTATCTGCTCTGGTGGTAATATGTGAAGGGGGTAACTTGTCATTATTTGATTATGCTTTAGCCTCTTCAAAACCCCAAGTCACCAGGGAAGTATCCCCTAGGCCTCACCTCCCTAAAGAGAAAAAACCTCCACATCGTGGTGACATTGGGTGGGATAGGTTCCTGTTACGCCAGTTTGGCCTTCTACTTTATAGCCTTTCTTCCTAGCTACAAACTGTGTGATAACAAACCTCGAATATTCTCAAGCTACAAGAAGACATGCTATGGGCCTATAGAGTGTAGTGGACAACATAGCTTCATATAGGAGGTTAGTATCTTAAACCTCTCTATTTTATTCATCATTATATTTTATTTTGTATTTAGTGTATTTATATCGATATTTTAATTTATTTTGTTTTGCATTTGTTATGTCCAAGTAATAGAACCTCTACGTTGATGCATGCATCAGTGCCTAGCCCCACCATTGATACAACAGTAGAGGTAACATGTTCATTGGCTGCACCCCACACACAGGTATGTATCACGTTTGATAAATTCACCATAGTCATTTCTTTATTTTATGGCATCCTCAAATTTTTAAAGTTCTCGTGGTTCTACAAGATTTGGTACTAGGCGATGTCGGGGAATGTCCATCTGGGATGGACAAGTCACATGCATCACAGGTATCATTGTAGAGTTAAATATCATATAATTCTCAAATTGTTTGTGTTTATGTTTTTTAATTTTACTATTTGGTACTAATAGTTCAATTTTATTAATAGGTATGCAGGGTGCAGATATATTTGCTAGCTATAGTACTATTTCTCTCCCTGGGCACCTAAGCGTTTCTTCTGGGTTACATTTATCCAAACCTTGGGAGTTGTAATAACTTGTATAGCCTATGAGGGTCCATCGTATCCCACCCTTGGCATCAGTCTTATTGCACACATCCTCAGTGGATTCACACGTAGGGAACCCATCCACACCACTTGTATGCCACCCACCCCCACCACCACTTCCATCGGCCCCATCGATTGAGACTGCCATAGTAGAGGTTGTCTCAGAGCAGGTTGTACAAACTAGTGCTCCATATGGCAGTGAATCTCCATCGAGATCTGAGATATTCACTGTGAGATAATGCATTGATGATCATTTTTTATGTTTCATGAATTTGATTTTACGCATATTTGTTTAATTTTCTTAGCTTGATCCTTGTAACTAATGCAGGGTGGCATCACAAATAAATTAGGGTCGTGAAGGAGGGTAACACCCTCACAAATGATAGCAGCATATGCAATGAATTTTATTAGGTTAAATTACAAAGTATCATTTTGTATGTCTATTAATTCATTAAGGAAAAAAACTTAAAACATTGTTTATTATTTGTGTAGTCTCAAGAGCATCGAAGCACTCCCATGCCTAGAACCTCTCAAGGTGCTTCTTCGAGCAAGAGAATAAAGATAGATTTCCAGGATGCTCCTGAGGATGGCGAGGGTGGCAATGGTCAATGATTGAAAAACTACTGCCATTTTGTATCTAGGCCACCATATGGATGTTTTTTTATGTTAGGTCACTTGTTGTCTCTTTGTAAAAAATGTACAATTTAGACGATGTTGAATAATATATACATACATTTCATGGAAAGGTTTTTATGAATCTCATTGTTTTTGCATTTTATGTTGATGAATATATGAATTTCAAAGTGTTTGAATTCCAAAGTGTATGAATTTTATGTGTATTAATCCCTTAATTTTTTTTTAAAGTGATTATAAATACTTTCATTACTCATTAAGGAATATATTATGGTGGAAACGATCGCTAAGTGCTAAATCCATAAGCAATTAATGGTTCTCAAGTAACATTGCTTGCTAATCAACCATGTATCTCTACATCATCAATATATCACTCTTGATTTATTTGCATGAATGTTGTCAATATCCATATTCTAACTCACAACCAACAATATGGACTACCTCTTAAATTATCTCCATCTAAATCCAATGACAATCCACACTCAAATAGTGGTCAGCTGAAAATTTTGTGACCTACAAAATGGCATATTACAATAATTTATTATAGAAATAAATTTTCTCATTTATCTTCTACATAATTGTAAATCACTTAACAATCTCAGCTCAATGTTATGTCAAATTAACCTCCATAACTAGTACTAGAATTAGTCAATTATGAAGATGGCATAAGCTAAAATTCAATTATGAAAGTACACAACATTTGGACAACCCAAATACTTCATATATATTTAGAATATGAAGTACATGCAGCTCCCAATATATTATCAGGGGTTGTTAGAAGTTTGGCTCTTCAAACCCTAGCGATGGAAACCATAAGATAACATTAGCCAATACCTCACTCCATTAGAGATCATCAACAAGGTAGCATACACAATGGTAAGTCCTTTTGGGAACCTACATTTGTATCCCACACTTGTACAAGATAAACTCCCTATATCTTCTTGATAACAAGCACATTAGGTAGCACTAGGGATTTCAAATGCCACAAAACCCTAACTTCTTCTCTTACCAGAGCTACATGATAAAAGTATTTATTTTCTCCTCTAGGTATAAGTCCTAGTATTCCTAGTCTCCTTAGGACAAAACCTTGACCCCAATATTCCCTTGACATCCCTTTGAGAAGCCTAGTTCTTAGTTTCTTATTGATTCAATCCATAATTTGACCATTTTCTAGGGCATGTTACCCCCAAACTAGGGGAAACTAAAGAGATCGTGTCTCAAGGTCCACATGTAGTAGATATGGAGTGCCGAGAGCTAGATGGGAAAAGCATAGCCCCAAAGGGCCCTTCTTTTCATTGATGCATTCTACACATCACCAACAACAACGTCCACCACACCAACCTGGTCCTAGAAGGAAATGGGTCTTGCTCCATGAGGTAATGAGTCCAGGTATCATGGTAAGTGTCACTCTGATATTTGAAGCATTTGGACATGTTGCAAAATATCTTTCTTGATTTTAGAACGTTTACTTGGACTTTATGCTCTTTTCCTTATTTAAACCTGGTGGGTGTCACTATGTCCTAGTAAGTTGGTTAACCTTAGGAATAGGCTTCTACTAGGGGGTTCCTTGAAAATTTGTTGTCCATTCCCAGTCATACTTGTCACTTTCCATAATTCATTCCCTCCATCTCCCCAACCTTTTGGGATTATGAGTATACTGACCTGAGAAGGGATTGTACCTTATTTCATGGAAAGAAGAGGCTAAAGGCCTAGAGGGTAAAAGTAGCTGGAAAAAGATAAAATCCAATCATAAAAACTTCGATATGCTTCACCCAAGGATCCCCGAGAAATCAATGAAATATTTCTCTATAAGAAATGGGCAACCTACAAAATAAATGATAGTGGATATTTAAGGGGTTATTTAGAGGATGAGAACTCTCATCACAATCCGACCTATCATGATCATGGGTATTTAGTGGTATAAAATTAACATCATCTAGTCACCAAGCCAGGGTAGTGGTTCTCAATCACACGATTGAGGAAAAGGGGGTCTCATCACGAGCCAACCTTCTCATTTTTGCGAGGTATTTTTGAATGACACTATCGATATCTAGACACCAAACTAGGATAATGGAATCCAAATTGTTCCTTGAAGTATAAAAGGAATATAAATAAACATCTAAGAAGAAGTAATAGAAAATAAATTGGCTTGGAAAAATTTTGCATTATGGATGAGGGGAAACTCACCCTCTATAAAGAATTCCATAAATAAGACAATACAAACCCTTGTATGGCATCAACCCATGCCCAAAAGTTCACCCCACATAATCCCACATGCACACATGACTAGGATAGGTTCCACTTAGGAAACACCCTAGACCAGAGAAATGATTGACCCAAAGGGCACCTTAAGACCCCTCCCACACCTAAATTTGACAAATTGTATAAAGTCTGTGACCATTTGTTTGGTTTGAAAAGGGGGATTTGATGCACATGTTCAGGTGGTTTGATTATTAGATGTGGCTTACCTTTTATGATACTGTGACTCATGAACCCATGGAGGGTGTACATGTGTGTCTTTTCAGGACCTTTCCTAGTGGACAAGTATTCATGAGGAGATGATCGGTTTAGACCTTCATGATGGATTGAAGCCCACGGATGGATGCAAAGACCCTAGGCTTGGGAAATATAGTGACAACCATTTTTCATAGTGAATGAAGAGGAAGTTTCCTTTGGAGGCACCTTGGCAGGCCTAGATGATGAGGGGCCACCCTTCCCACCTGGACGTTGGATTCAGAGACCTTGGACGTCACCCTAGTAACAACATGATATCACCCATGGCTAGGGTTTGACATTGAGAGATGTTGTGCTACAGTTTTGGCATGCGTAGCATGTAGGAGGGCCTTTGAAGGCCTAAGGTTTTTCTAGATGACCTTAACATCTCATGGAGGAGGCCTAACACCACCCTAGGAACTAAAGGGATTGATAGTAGAATATACAAGTAAAGTTGCTTACAATGAAAGTGGAACAACAATCCATTTTTCATTTCTTATGCCTTTCAACAAGTCCCAGTTCGTTCCACTTAGCAGAGAAATGTTAGACACATTGTCAAATATTTATCAGGAACTGCAACATGTCCTCATTGATGAAGCTTCTCTAGTTGGAAGTTGATTCCTATTTTTGATTGATAGTTGGATAAGGAGAATAATATATGTACAAATAAGGTACCTTGGAAACATATATAGGGTGTTTTGTGTGGATATTTATCAAGCACATCCCACAAATGATTCCCTGATATTTGAGCAGCCTATGATGAACATGTGGAGCATAGCATATGACTTTTGGACAGATTGTGTGAAGTGCTATGAATTGCAGAATACAATGAAACAAACAAATGGAAAGTATACCGCTGATCTAAATAAGATGCAAAAAATAATTCAAACAAAAGACGATATGGACTACATCAATATGAATTGAATTTGACCTGCTCCAAATGACCCATCATTTCCTTATTTTTTTTACAGAAACAAGGAGGTTTCATTGCATAACAAGTCTATACTATTGTTTAGACCTGGAAAGTAACTTTTAATCAATGCAATTGATGAATAAGAAGACGAGTGTGGTAGTGTGCCACGTCATGAACACACAAAAAAATTTCCTTCACAACTTGTGTTGAAGTTAGTTATGTTGGTTGAAATATATGCATGCAACTATGATTCATGGTTTATTGAATGGTGTAGATGGTATAGTCAAAGCATACACCAAAACAAATAAGGTTGATGTTTTATGGATAAAATTCTATGATCCGTATATTGGACATCGGTAAGCCATGAGGTTAGCTTATTTATATAGAAAAGACATTTTAGTTGATTGGATACCCATATTATGAGTAGAGAAACCAACATCCACAAAATTGACAATAGGGAATTTGAAAATCCATAAATAATTCCGAGTTCAACTTGCATGAGAACGTACAATACACATATCACAGGGGCTAACGATTGACAATGTTGCATTTGATCTTTCCAAGGTGTAAATACATGGATTATTTTAGAGAACGTTGTCACGTATAAGGAGTACAAAGTCTTTGTATCTTCTAATTCCTATGACTATGGATAACTTCAATGTTAAAAAAAAAATCTTTGTTGAGATTCAAAGTTTGCGTAGTGATGTAAAGTGGACTCTAGAATATGATTCCCAATCCATGAAATTGGGGTCATGTATTTCAATTCTTTCACTCAACACCCTTTCTTTGCATGCACATATGAGTGACATAGCTAGTGCCTATGATACAATGCAATCCAATATTTTGTGTATTCAAGAAACATATATGACATTGTCGATGCATAATCAACAGTTTTAGTATTTCAATGGTCTTTCTAACTGCAATACACATGGCGTGATGATACTACTAAAAACATATCTACCCATATTGGAACATATGCATTTTGAAGAACTAGATGTAGAGGTGTTTGTAGCAAGAGTAGTAGTCAAAGGATTTCATATAGCCATAATTAATATCTATCCAACCCCATCTGCAATTCTGGACAACATAGTAAATGCAATCACAAAAACATTGTGCAATTTAGATTGCAAAGAAATCATAGTTGTTCTAGGAGACTTCAATATTGACGTGTTAGTGTAACCAAAAAACACAAAAATTGAAAAGTTACATGTACAACCAGAATTTGCATTTCTTATTGGACCAAACTAGACATGCACAAAGAACATTAATTTATCATGTTTGGTCAAATATGAAGAAAGATCTATCAATTTTTTTTATATTGAATACATATTAGAGTGATAATGATACAATTTGTTTTCTACTTTCAATTTGAAATGCACATATATCAAATACATATTAGAGTGATTATGATATAAAGTTTTTTCTATTTTCAATTTGAAATGCATACAAGTCATCGAGAACATTAGACTACTGAATTACATTGACGTTGGAATACATATTTGCATATGTCCATATCATTTTTACAATTTTTTCAAATTTATGTTTCCTTCGTACTGAAAAAAATCATATATCTATATCCTTGTTACATACCTATAAACATCGTGTTTCTGTGTTGCTTCAAGAAATTGCGTTGAACATAACAACCAAGTCCCCAAGAACAATTTATGGTTGTGTTATCTCCCAAAATAGCACCGTCATTTTGGGTGATAGAATGGGTCAAAAAATTTATTTCTGTGAGTCATGACTTTCAAAATTCAAAATCTCAGCTTTCGGCAGTTTAACTAAGTCTGTGGAAGTTTATTTAACTGCCGAAACAGGCCAATTTCGGCAGCGAATATGGTTTGCCTCTATCTCTTTTAAAAACTCATTTTCCTTCTCAGCCTTTGAAAGTCACTTTGTCTAAGATTGCTTTACCTCTAGGGTTCTTAACTTTTGCAAATGCAAAAACACAAATAAATATCATTCTTAACTTTGATCTTTTTATATTTTGAAATAAAATCTTGTCTATTTCAAAAAACATTTCAAAAGCAAGAGATGGTGTGTGGCGTGTAATCTAATATTAAACTATCATAGCTATACAGCATTACCGACCATGAGTCATTCCATGAATAAACCAAAGTTAATTCATAACTTCTGACACAAGGGCATAATCCAAAGTAGAGTCTCTTTCTCTCTCCACATCTGTCGGCGGTTCTTATATGATATCTCTCAGCAAAATAAAGATAGGTGCAACATGCAAATAGTCAAACACCACAGTTGCGAGGCCGGATGATTTGTGTGCAAATGTTTGGGAATCTCCAGGCGCCCGATCAGCTTCAGATAGGCGAAAACCGCGTTTGCGTCTTTCTTATCGCGGTGAGGCGTTTGCATACAGAAACACAGACATATTGATGAAATATTGCAGTTTGGGCGAGTTTATGAAGTCTTGGGTCGTTTTCTTTCATCGTGGGATGAAAACCTCACTGTTGGTGGTGAGGGAATGTTTATTTACTATTTGTGTGAGTTTATGAAGTGTTGGGTCGAGTTCTGGACCATTATTTCTCTATTTAAAGACTAAATATCTCATGCAGGGCGCACATGATTAGAAGAGGGCGCATTTATCCCTAAGGAGGGAACACTTTGAATATTGAAGGGCGTATTGCTGATTGTAAAGGGTTGTAGAGTGCCAAAGGAAGATGTATTGTTACGGCCAATGGCTGCAGGGGCTTAACTGAAGGGGTTAAATACATATTTTGTCAGGTAGTGGCTGCCAATTGTTGAGCCTACGTTACACTACAATACTTCACTAGCATTCTTCGACACAGCCTCAAACAACAAAATAGAACTATCATTTTATAGGTAAATTTGGATTCACATTTCACAGAGTCGAATTTGATATTGTGGGGATCCATCCCTATCCAGAAGAGGGCGACCTAAACCTATAATACCGGCTTAACTAACGGGTTGAATTGTGAAGCCGGGTCGCGGTAGCTTTCTATGAAGCAAATCATTGTCTTGGCGGTTTCGGAGGGTTTGAGGAAGATTTTGGATGCTTGTCTTAAAGTCTACCAGGGAAATTCAAAGCCCGATGTTGGTAAGGCCTGGGTTGCTGAAATACTTTCCAGGGGAAGTAAAATGACTAGATCTTGCATATACAAAGCAGACTATTGAAAAGGCCTTTGGTCATAGATTTGATAAAATATTTGAGGGAGAGTACGTGGCAACTACAAAATCTTAAAAGATCAAGCGCATCCAGTTGTTAAAGCTGACATTCTTTTTGCATTTGAGAACACCGTTGATATCATTCCGTGGCAGTTATAGGTTTTGAATGTGATTGAGGATAAGATGGCAATCAAAGCTTATAGATTGGCGAACAACTAGCTCGTCAATCAAATCAAATCTAGTTTTAAGGAAACCGACAAGCTGAGTATCTATAAGTTACATCTGGTGAGAGATACATTGAATCAATGTTGGGTAGAATCAGCGACAATTCAACTTCTCATCTCCACGACAACAAATACCTTTAAGTTCACCGGCGGTACCATCTCTCCTCATTACACATAAACAAGCCAAGCTAAAGCGTGGATATACCTAATAGACATTGTTTTGATACTAATACTATTCTAGCATTGGCCACAAACTCACTAGGACATTCTCAGGATTTTACCATGATGACTACTTTTGAAGAAAAGCATAATGTTAAGCAGCAATAGTTGCAGATTTCTATACAATCTCATGGATCTGATCCAAATTGGAAATGAGCTTAGAGGGACAACAATGCAATCATATAGGTAATCAAAATTTTGACATTTGGATTTGTGAAGACAACCGACTTTTCGGTGGTTTGGGCGAGCACGGAAGTGCTCGCTCCGAAAGCGGCATTCGATTGGACGAAGCAAATCCTTAATACGGTCAACCATAGAAACTTTGTATTGTGCCGAGGAACACTTTCAATTTCTGCCGGATCCGGAGATTTTGAATCGAATGAGATGAAACTTCTCGAATAAGTCGAATATTAGTTATCAAGTCAGATTTAAAGATTATTTATAAGGCCTAAGGTAAGAGGAAGAGTTTTAATCACATTTGGTGCCTTTTCAATGGCAGAATTTCAGGGATTTTTAGCCGCACATCATCAACTCGAATTTATATTTGGAATAGCAGGGTTGAAGAAATTGGAAGGCTAATCTTCACGTCATCAACAATCAACACATTTTTAGAGCCATCTCATAAGAGATTATCCTCCTTTTTGGGTTTTATCCCTATCTTTTTGTAATTGAGAGATTATCCTCCTTTTTGGGTTTTATCCCTATCTTTTTGTAACTGTAATTTGACTTTCTATTTTTAGTATAGCAGATCCAGTTTTCTAGGATCTGGAAACTGTATGTAAAGGCTATAAAGCCAGGAACATTTGAAGAAGAATGGGTTCAGTCCTGGATACACATTGGGCTATTGTACTAAGACTCTCATTTTCTAATACAGATCACAGGTTCCTTTCCATTTTGGTGTCAGTTCTCCACATTTCTTCTGCACTGTTATCTTGTTGTCAAGTCTTGAATGGCTGTCATCCCATTGTTTGGCTCATGACATGATAATCAGTTTCTTAGTTGTTTATTAGACCCTACTTTGTACTGGTTTATGAACAATCTTTTCTTCACCCACTGAAAGCTATTTTACTGTTTAACCAATCTTGGAGAGCACTGTTTCATTTGATTACATTGTGAGTTGTCTTCCCATTAGTTACTTTCTGTTATCCCATTGATCCAACCTTTCATTATTTATAATTTCTTAAGTTACCAAGCACCTTTGGTCTGCAACCCCAAAGGGTTTCTTGGAGTGATAACAGGTTGTATAGAGAATAAAACATGGAAAATTCCCATTGCATATTTACTTCTGTAACATGTTCTTATATGTCTATTTACATTATTGGATGTACAAGGGCCCCTCTTTTTTCAAAGGACATCTATTTTGACAAGGAACACTATCCAAGAAAAGGAAACTAGCCATGCAATGGTGTTTAGTGAAATAAATACCGTATCGGTAAAGTTAATCTCTTTTTTAATGTATCAAATATTACAATGATGAAACTATGCATGAATTCATGGAACTCGCTCCATCATCCTCATGAACTTCTCATACTTGAAACAATTTCCAAACTAAGTTCTATTTGCAACCAATTCAAAAAGGCATAATTTTCATATTAATTTATTTGGTGTATTGGTAAATGTAGGATTGGTAGAAATGCAGAGTAAGAAATATTTTTTAGTTTCTCCCTATTTACAATTCTATTATGTTCTTGATTATACGCAAGTTACTAAACTAAGATATAGCAATACAAATTGTTTATTTAGAAATCATAGCAGCTATGTTATCAAGTGTTCAAGCATTTATAATCCATTGGAACGGTAGGAGAAAACAATTGATCAAATACGATGGAAAAAACAATCTAGAGATGGATTTGTTATGTCCAGAAACAACTAGAAAAAGTCTCTCTACGCGGGATAGTTTCATAAGTTCATCTGAACTGTACATTCATAGTTTCATAATTGTAATATTTGATACATTAAAAAAGAGATTAACTTTGCTGGTACAGTATTTATTTCACTAAACTCCATTGCATGGCTAGTTGCCTTTTCCCTAGATAGTGTTCCTTGAAAAAATAGGGGCCCTTGTATAGTCATTTGTCCATGTTGTACTAAGGGTGCCTCTATTTCTTTCATTGGAAACCTTGAAGCATCTATAATGCATAATTAGATACTCACTTTAACACAACTGCCATAGACTCATATATATTGTATATGTGCCACACTGCAATTCCATGACAAGCAAAAATTGTATGTGTTATAATAATGAAACTTATATACTTACATGCACAATGAATGCATATTTTTTTTCAAAATAAAATAATTAAAGAATACATAAAATAAAGAACAATAACATTATTGTTTATGCAAGAGGAAAATGATAAGAATAAAGAAAAAACAAGTAAAAACATATAATATTGTTGAGGAAAAAACATTTAGCATAAGAGTTTGTTAAAAATAATTGCTATCTATTTACACAAGATGGATCTACGAATGAACAGAAGCATCATATTTATAAATGAACATATCCAATAAAATCAAATGACAAAGTTGTCATATCCTCAACACACATAACTAATTGTGATAAATAAATATACTTAGTAATTGAATTTGATACGACAATTAAACCAATCATACGAATTGCACCAAACATAATAAACAAGAGTTGCATGTCACCATAGTCCCTACCAACTAGGAAATATATGTTGTTGAGTGAGAAATATATTCTGAACAATGAAAAATAGTATAACTAGATGCATAGATAATGAATAGTCTTTTTCATAACCTCTACGCATAGATATCCCTACATAGGTATGGTATTATTTATTAATGTGCAATGCGAAATTTATTAAATAAATATTAATTATTTAATATTTAATATTAAATAATTATTAATTATTTAATATTTAATATTTAATATTAAATAATTATTAATTATTTAATATTGCAATGTGCAATGCACTATTTTTTATATGCAAAGACTTTTGGTTTAAAGATTTGTCTCTACCTCCCCACATGTACTTTCCTACATAGGTATGGTATTATTTATTAATGTGAAATGTGCAATAGGCAATGTGCAATTTATCAAATAATTAAATAATTATTAATTATTGAATATTAAATAATTAAGTATTTAATATTGCAATGTGCAATGCACTGTTGCTTACATGCAGAGACTTTTCGTACAAGTATATACCCACACAATATGGTTATGTACATGTACATCGAATGTGTGGAGGCTTTTACTTTGACGATTTGTTCACACCTTTGCATAGGTATGGTATTATTTATTAATGCGCAATCAACACTATGCAATGTGTAATTTATTAAATAATTAAATAATTATTAATTATTTAATATTGCATAGTCATATCCCCCCACAACTATAGTTCTATACCCATACATTATATGTGCCTTATTTAATATTATTTATTAATTATTTAATATTAATTAATTATTAATTATTTAATACTACAATGTGCAATGTGTTGTTGCTTATGTACGAAGAATTTTTCACAACTTATGTGAAGAGACTTTTCCATGGACATATTGCTACACAACATGACTCTTTACCCGTACATTGTATGTGCAAAAACTTAAAATATGGAAAAAAGAAATAATTTTTTTATCAACACAAAAACTAATTGCATGCAAAGACTTTTTCCTTGACACACCTCTGAACAGATATATCCCCCACAAAGGTATTTGTTTTAGTGCTACATGTATGAGTAAAAAAAACTATTTATTTTTTACAAAATAATTAATTATTTAATATTAGTTATTAATTAGTTATTAATAATGGGCAATATGCAATGTGTCAAAACATTTGCATAGGCATATCCACACTTATAGTTCTTTACCCATGCATCATATGTGCCTTTTTTAATATTATTTATTATTTATTTTATATTAAATAATTAATTATTTATCAATTATTTTATATTGCAATGTGCAATGGGATGCTACTCATGTGTGAAGACTTTTGTACTGGTATATTTCCGCACATTTATGGTTCTATACATGTACATCGTATGTGCATTATTTAATGGGCTCTTACTTATGTGTGGGGACTTTTGCACATGTATAACCCTCCCATGCATATGTTTGTTAGTGGTGCATATATGAGTAAAAAAACTACTTATTATTTATTAAAAAATCAAATTTTAAATACATTTTTTAATTTGTTATTAATAATGCGCCATATGCAATGTAACAAAGTATTCATACATGAGCAATGCAAAAGCATCCGCACATAAGCAGTTGCACATTGAAAATAATTAATAAATAAATTATTCAATATTAAATAAATAATAAATAATAGTAAATAATTAATAAACAAGTGCGGAGATGCTAACAAATCGTCAAATAAAAAGTCTGTGCACATACCATATATGCGTGCAGAGCCATGTTGTGCATGAATACCTATGCAAAAGTCTTTGCACATAGGGAGCAACACATTTCACATTGCAATGTGTTTGTGCGAAGACTTTCGTTGAAACTAGCTACTTTGCATGCTAACCCAGTCATTTATGACACCTTTATTTGCGTCGATTTGCAAAAAAAAAAATAGAAATTATTAATCACTTGTGCGAAGTAAATTTATCGTTTTTCTATGAGTTGTCTAATGGTCTCTATTCATGACTACCCATAGTCTATAAGTAACTTAGGTGTAGAAAATACATTTTAGTAAAAGCATGAAAACCATACTTGTCACAATTACTGCCATTTGTAAACAAAATAGTTTCATAGCAAATATTCTGACATGCCATGTAATTTTCACTATAACCGAAGCATTTGTGGCAGTATGATTTGCTCTGATTTGGAAAGAAAGAAGGGAATGTAGGTAATAGAGTTCATGCAAAGCAAATGTCCTGCTTTTCAAAGACCTAGATAATGGTTCCTATTAATGATTACCCATTTTCAAACATAGTTCATATTTGTGGAAATTCCCTTCTTGTGAATACGTCCCATGCAATACACTTTAAAGAAATTGCACCTCGTTAATATACTATTTACAAGGTTCACCTAAACGAAGATTCATTAAAAAAATAACACTATGACAAATTGATGAAGGAAAGAACCTTTTGCATCATATTGTCTATTCACTAGACAAGGAAGACAAGAATTTCCATTGGTATGCTTCCTACTAATGGTTCTTGAACAAGACACCAGAAGAAAATCAAAACGAAAGACTCTAGACCAGAGGTCTTGTCAATATTGGTTGTGTTCCTAAAGTCTTCGACTTCAAAGAACTTGTGACCTGGTGTGCTCGAAGGTTCGACTCAAGGACAAGGATGATTAATAAAGTAACAACAAAAACAAAGAATCTAGTTGTGCTTAATCCCAAAATATTCAATTAAATGTTATTTCTTCCCTCTGCAAACAAAATACATCATCTTGCGGAAGAAAATGACTTCTTGGCTTCTCAAACAGGGGGCTCTAATGTGTTGAAAGACTTTGTTCTACCTTTTGCAAACATCTCGACTGACCTTTCAACAATTTCTATAACCTTTATAAAAGAACCATATCAAGACTTTTCATGGTTTTTCTCCCATGTCGTTGGCCGCCATTCGATTTCACACATACCCAAGTCATCTCTATATGCATTGTACTTTTCATTTCGCAAGGATGCCATGTTTGATTGGGTTGAGGTCATACCAAATGAGCTTTGTTTCCAGTTAAGTAACTACTTCAACACTCAAATATTTTTCATGGACACATATTTGGTATTTGCAATTGTCTTTTGCAATTTCTTTGACAGTATCCCTATAAGGGAAACTGTTAATATACACAATGAACTAGTTCAGTTGTGGTACCCAATTCTATACAAACATTGAGCATCATCTAATTTTTTCATTGTTCAAGATATGTTTTTCAGAGAGTTTAGAAACATATTAGTCGGGATAGAGCCCAAGAGAATAACCCAGGAAATTGGAGATTTTATTAAGGCAAAGGGAATTTGCATTCAAGAATAAAGCCACACTTACATCCGCTTATATGGCTTTCAAGAAAACCCACTTCTACTCCTATATTTGTCTGCAATATATATTTTGTTCCATAATTTTTCTCCTAGTATAAATCTTGGTGTATTCTATTTGACATAAGAGAAAAAAAAATTCATTACATTGTCGCTTCAAGTTGGGGATACAATGATCAAGAATATAGCCCATCTAAAAGAAGCACAACCCGTAGGGGGTTTTGATCCTGATGGACTGTTCTCCCGACCTTTAGCATAAATAAGGTACACCGACCTTTTTACAATATTTGATGAAGAAACCCTTCCGAACTTGTAAAGAAATGACAAAAATTCATGGAGTGATGGCATGTTAACATAAATAAAGTCAAATACCAAAATCCAGGATAAACCAAGAAAAATGGGAGAAACCAGTCCTAATGTCTAGTCCTCCTCCAATCTTCAACGACATAAAAGATGCTCCCTTAACCAAATAACAAAGCAACACAATATAAATAGACAAGACAATAGCGAAAGATCTGGTGGAGATGATGATGGTGAGAAACCACCCCATACAAACCTTGAATGTGCACATATAGTGTCATATAAACAAAGGAAACGAACACCAAAAAGAGTCAGTTCTCAAGATACAACAAGTCTAGCAAATGTTGAAGATATGGAAATATAGAGAACAAATCTACATGATTGGGTAGCCCGCATAATTGTTAAAATCCAAGAAATTACACAACATCTTGCAATAGAGAAACCAATGTTTTTTGACAACTGGTCCTTAACACTAGACAACACTCAATACAAGAGGCATGAAAAGAAGCTACAGATAGAAAGAGTTAGTGTCAAACACAAAAAGGTGTTCAGAAATTAAGGTCGGTTGTCGATGTATCATGAGTTGCATCGTTTTAAATCATGCAACTACATCACTCCATAGGGAATGTTCTTGCAGATTCAATTTTTGAATAGGAATTTCAAACCATTAAGTCAAAGAAAAGAATAAGTGAACTTGAAGAGGCACTGAGTCCTAGACCACTATTTGCACAACCATTTTCCATACTTTCAGCAGAACAAACTCCTCCAAGTACACCAACAATCTCAAGACCAATCATGAAGGCCATGAAATTGTTGAATGGAATCATACTCTAAGTTGTTTATAACATTAACAGAAGACTGGATACAATCAAACATGCATGGGAAGTTAGTGCAAGTCTACATGATCTTTCACAAAGGACTTTAAGTTTTACTGGAGATTTGTAAAGAGACTTGCAACTTGATGAAACCTACTACAACAACCATCTAAACACTTTCATTGCACGGGTGACTAGTGCCAATGACCATCAAGAAATCAATAGGGACTTCTCAATAGCAGTAGAATAAGTAAAATAAAGGAAGGTTGGAAACACTGAATAAAAATAATGCGAAATGAAATTGCTACTTGTGAAAAAATCGATGAAAGAAGAGGCGATGATGTTTTAATAGCATTTGATGTCGTTAAAGAATTCCACGGTCCACAAATTTTCAAAAATTTAGTGATGACCAAGAAAGAAGAGCTTAATAGTGACTTGGCCACAATGAAGACTTCATTAGCTAGTGGCTTCGAAAACCACACGAAGTTTCCTGAAGAAGTACCGAAACAATAGCTTGCTACATTTTTCAATCACAATGAATACCACTTGTTAGACATCAAACGACTGCAACTGGAATGCAAAGAAATGGATGATGATATTTTCTCCCTTCAAGTTAAGCAAGAAATCACCACCCCACCAATAAAAAATTATATTGATAATTGAATCAAGAACGCCTTGCAACATATTATTAATCCAGGATAGTTACCACAAACAATTTATTCAATAGTTTCTTGGTAGTTAGTCTATTGTTTCCAACTACTTCTTCTATCCTTTTATTTTGCTCAATTGGTAATTGGTCACAATTATTATTTTTATTTCCTTATAGATTTAAAACTTCCTTCTAACTTTCCTTTTCAGTTTCTTCCATTTCTTTATTGTATTTAATGGTCCACGGGATCCCTAATCCTAGTCCATTTGGAAAAACACATTTACTTATTAAAGACTTTATTTAAAAGACAATTGTTTATTTTTTGAACTTGCTAAAAAATTGTTTAGCATAAATGGCTACTATTTTTCAATCCTACTTTAAAAGTGAATTTTCAACTTTGATTTCACTCATTATGATTTTTCAATGGAACTTCACTTTAAGTTCTCTACATATGTACTACTTTACTTGTATTCCCCTTTTGAATTTTAGACATTTTTCACAACAATTATGTAAAAAAGAACTGTAATTTTTTTTCTCCTTGCCAAAGAATAATCTAGGTGGATATCAGTGGCCACCCAACTTTTCCGACTGGTTCAAAATAGTTTCTTGGCAATTTTGGCAATTTATTATTTTTAGCATTTTTTAACTTCCAGGGCCATTTTGAAGGCCCAAATGAAGGTTTTTCAAGATCGGTGTTCTCAATGATATCCAAGGCATGATTGAGCCCTCAAAAGTTACGACCCCGGGAAGTTGATGTACTCACTTACCCAAACGGGGCCCACATGACTTTTGGCGCTTCATCTACTAGGGTTAGGTTTTTGGATGTCTAGGGTTTTTGTCATTCCGGTTTATTTTAAAAATTCCTTCAGAGCCTCATTGTAATCACCTTCTTGAGAATGCGAGCAACCGTCACATCTCTTCTTAGAGATAAGCTGTCACCATTCTAGCGAGTCTTTCACTCTGTATTTTTACAGTCTCTATACATTTCTTTCATTAATAGAAATTGTTTATTACTGTATATCTATGTTTATGGTTGCATCTCTGATATATTTGTGTTATATTATTGAATATTTGTGATATCTCTGTGCATTTGTTTATTATATCTCCGATCTCATTTCGTGTCGAAAATAATCCAGATCAATGGTATCAGAGCAGGTTGTTCTTGATCATTTTATTTTTTCAGTGCATGTCCCTGACAAGGTCCAAGTATAGAAAGTTGGGTCTCGAGCTTGTCTCTCTTGAATACAATTGCTCTCGCACACCCAAGAAACCCTCAATGGCAGAAGAAAATAAAAATGACGGAGCAGACGATCTTATCAATCTATTGTTTGGGAAAGCTCTCACACGACAGAGGGACGAAATGATGGAGAATTTTGCCCACATCCTTCAATGCCTTCCGATAGCATTAGGCGCATCTTCATCAAGTGACCACTTTGGAGGCACCTCACCTTTCAAGGTACAAGTTAATTTTTATATTCCTGTATTTGAAGGACAGAGAGATGCAGAAGCCCTAGAAAAATGGTCAACTCTGCTAGAAGGTTATTTCTCTATTCACAATTTTTTTGACAAAGAAAATATCACCTTCGCACTCCTTAAAGCTCTCCCTCATGTCAAACATTGGTGGGAAAATTACTGGGATAAAAGTTCCATAGAGGAGTCTGGAATATATGGGGCCAATCCCACTTGGGATGTTTTTGTGGATGTGGTAAAAGAATAGTATTACCCTGTTGGCAACTATGAGGACCAGTACATGAGATGGACCACACTACGGCAAGAGAGGGGCCAAGCAGTTCTGGAGTTCAATAATACCTTCCATACCTTGTGCACCAAGATGGGTATCAAAGACTCTGAGCAACATTTGGTTCTGAAATACCATGGGGCTCTACATAGATACATCTTGACTGAAATGGATTTTCTGGACATCTCATCACTCGGTGTTGCTTATCGATATGTTGTTAAAATTGAGCAAAAATTTAATCACCAGAACAAACGGGAGTTCGGGTCTACAAATACGCAACAACCAAAGTATGACAAAGATGGCCCTAACAAAGAGTCTCTCGAAAACTAGTCCAAGACACAGGAAAAGAAGGGTCACGGGAAGACAAATAAGGACACCGTAAAATGGTGTGATTTCCACAAAAGCCCTTGGCAAAACACTGATAAATGTCGCTCAAAATAGTAATTGGTGGTCGATATCAAAGACAAGGAGCCGAACCCTGATTTAGGATATGATTCTAAAAATACTGGAAAAGGACAGATCATTGACACAGACCCCACTACTATTGTTGCAACCACAGCAATTCAACCTGAAGAACCAACAGATCCTGAAGAGGGGGAGCGCCTTTTTCATTCACAGATGTGGGTGAAGGGGACCCTGCTACATTTTATTGTTGATAGCGGAAACCAGAAGAACCTCATCTCAATAGAGGTCATCAAACAGTTGGGATTGTCGACAACACCACACCCGCAGCAATACAACATCGGGTGGCTTCGCCAAGGATGAGATCTTTGTGTCAACCAGCAGTGTCGATTGTCATAAGGTATCCAACCCTTTAGGATGAGGTATTATGTGATGTTGCCCCACTGAATGTCTGTGATGTTTTCTTGGGCCAACCGTATATGTGGAAGCACCATGTTGTTTATGAGTCTCTACCCCGTAATGTCATTGTTACTTTTGGGGGTCATCTCTTTAGAATACTAGAGACAGTTCCAACTATTGTTCCACAAAACAAATGTTGCAAGGTAGTATCTCATACTGTAAAATTCAACTTCTTCACAATCTGTTCAAAAGGGGAACAGAAGGACATTGGAACCACTGCAACCTCGCCCTAAGCACCTTCTATCCAACAGAAGGAGGTTGACAAGGTTGCAACAAAGCGCAAAGATTCATTTTTCACACCATCCCCTCGTGTAGCTCGACTTGTTGAACAGCCTCAACCTCAACAGGTTCATGACAGACTTCCACAAATTGAGCAGCACGACATCTCCAACAAGGCAAGCAGCTCACCAAGAGGCAGATTCAGCAAACGCTTTCCCCTCTCCCCCAGGAACTCAACGCAATGGAGACCATTGATTCCTAAGGAGGGAGGAATGATCCAGGTGGATATCGGTGGCCACCCACCTTTTTCGACTGGCTCAAAACAATTTTCTGGCAATTTTGGCAATTTACTATTTTTAGCAGTTTTTAACTTCCAGGACCATTTTGAGGGCCCAAATGAAGGTTTCTCGAGATATAGGTTATTCAATTATAGTCAAAGCATAAATAAGCCCCCAAAATGAATCTCCTCGATGATACCTTTCCAACAAGATATCACAGGCCTAAAACGGAGATCATATGCAAAAGTTACGACCCCGGGAAGTTGATGTACTCACTTACCCAAACGGGGCC
>SNQJ01S0001643.1:282808-296317 GCA_010110895.2 Picea sitchensis
CATGACTTTTGGTGCTTCATCTCCTAGGGTTAGGTTTTTGGATATCTAGGGTTTTTAGCATTCCAGTTTATTTTAAAAATGCCTTCAGAGCCTCATTGTAATCACCTTCTTGTGAATGCGAGTAGCCGTCACATCTCTTCTCGGAGATAAGCTGCCACCATTCTAGCGAGTCCTTCACTCTATATTTTTAGAGTCTCTGTACATTTCTTTCATTAATAGAAATCGTGTATTATTGTATATCTGTGTTTATGGTTGCATTTATGAAATATTTCTGTTATATTATTGAATATATGTGATATCTCTGTGCATTTCCTTATTATATCTTCGATCTCATTTCGTGCCAAAAATAATCCGGATCAGTGGTATCAAAGCAGGTTGTTCTTGATCAGTTTTGTTTTCAGTGCATGTCCCTGACGATGTTCGAGTATAGCAAGTTGGGTATTGAGCTTGTCTCTCTTGAATAAAATCACTCTCACACACCCAAGAAACCCTCAATGGTGGAAGAAAAGAAAAATGACAGAGCTGATGATCCTATCAATCTATTGCTTGACCAAGCTCTCATGTGACAGAGGGACGAAATGCTGGAGAATTTTTCCCACATCCTTCAATGCTTGCTGATAGCATCAGGCACATCTTCATCAAGCAACCACTTTGGAGGCACCTCGCCTTTCAAGGTACAATTTAATTTTGATATTCCTGTATTTGAAGGACAGATAGATGCAGAAGCCCTAGAAAAATGGTTAACTCTGCTAGAAGGTTATTTCTCTGTTCACAATTTTTCCAACAAAGAAAATATCACCTTCGCACTCCTTAAAGCTCTCCTTCATGTCAAAAATTGGTGGGAAACTTACTGGGCGCAAATTTCTAGAGAGGAGTCTGGAATATATGGGACCGATCCCACTTGGGATTTTTTGTGGATGTGGTAAAAGAACAGTATTAACCTGTTGGCAACTATGAGGACCAGTACATGAGATGGACCACACTGCGGCAAGAGAGGGACCAAGAAGGTTCAGAGTTCACCAATACCTTCCATACCTTTCACACCAAGATGGGTATCAAAAACTTCGAGCGACATTTGGTTTTGAAATATCATGGGGCTCTACACAGATACATCCATACTGAAATGGATTTTTTGGACATCTCATCACTCGGTGCTGATTATCGATATGCTGTTAAAATTGAGCAGAATTTTAAGCACTAGAACAAACGGGAGTTCGAGTCTGCAAATCCGCAACAACCAAAGTATGACAAAGACGGACCTAACAAACAGTCTCCCAAAACCAGTCCAAGACACAGGAAAATAAGGGTCATGGGAAGATAAAGAAGGACACCAAAAAATGGTGCGATTTCCACAAAATCCCTTGGCACAACATTGATGACTGTCGCTCAAAACAGTCATTGATGGTCGAGACCAAAGACAAGGAGCCAAATCCTGATTCAGAATCTGATTATGAAAATAGTGGTAAATGACATATCATTGATGCAAACCCCACTGCTATTGTCATGACCGCAACAATTCAACCTAAAGAACCAACAGACCCTAAAGAGGGGGAGCGCATTTTTCATTCACAGATGTGGGTGAAGAGGACCCCGCTACATTTTATTGTTTATAGTGGAATCCAGAAGAACCTCATCTCAGCAAAGGTCATCAAATAGTTGGGATTGTCGACAACACCACACTCGCAGCCATACAACATTGGGTGGCTTCGCCAAGGACGAGATCTTCATGTCAGCCAGCAGTGTCGATTGTCATACGGTATCCATCCCTTCAAGGATGAGGCATTATGTGATGTTTCCCCACTGGATGTCTTTGATGTTCTCTTAGGCCAACCATATATGTGGAAGCACCATGATGTTTATGAGTCTCGACCCCGCAGTGTCATTGTTACTTGGGGGGTCATCTCTATATAATACTAGAGGTAGTTGCGACTATTTTCCACCAAAAAAGTGTCGCAAGGTAGTATCTCATACTGTAAAATTTAGCTTCTTCATAATCCGTTCAAAAGGGGAACATAAGGACATTGGAACCACTACAACCTCGCCCCAAGCACCTTCTATCCAATAGAAGGAGGTCGACAAGGTTGCAACAAAGCGCAAATATTCCTTTTGCACATCATCCCCTCATGTAGCTCAATTCTTGAACAACCTCAACCTCAACAGGTTCGTGAAAGACTTCCACAAACTGAGTAGCACGACGTCTCCAACAAGGCAAGCAACTCACCAAGATGTAGATTCAGCAAATGCTTTTTCCTCTCCAACGGGAACTCAACGCAATGGAGACCATTGATTAATAAGGAGGGAGGAATGATCCAGGTGGATATCGGTGGCCTCCCACCTTTTCTGACTGGCTCAAAACAATTTTCTAGCAATTTTGGCAATTTACTATTTTTAGCAGTTTTTAATTTCCGGGGCCATTTTGAGGGCCCAAATGAAGGTTTTTAGAGATAGTGGTTCTCAATTATATCCAAAGGGATGATTGAGGCCCAAAAATGAATCTCCTCGATGATACCTTTCCAACGAGCTATCACACACCTAAAAAGGAGATCGTATGCAAAAGTTACGACCCCAGGAAGTTGATGTACTCACTTACCCAAACGGGGCCCACATGACTTTTGGCGCTTCATCTCCTAGGGTTAGGTTTTTGGATGTCTAGGGGTTTTGGCATTCCGGTTTATTTTAGAAAGGCCTTTAGAACCTCATTGTAATAAACTTCTTACGAATGCGAGTAGCTGTCACATCTCTTCTTAGAGATAAGCTATCACCATTCTAGCAAGTCTTTCACTCTGTATTTTTACAATCTCTGTACATTTCTTTCATTAATAGAAATCGTGTATTACTGTATATCTGTGTTTATGGTTGCATATCTGATATATTTCTGTTATATTATTGAATATCTTTGATATCTCTGTGCATTTCTTTATTATATCTCCGATCTCATTTCGTGCCAAAAATAATCCGGATCAATGATATCAAAGCAGGTTGTTCTTGATCGGTTGTTTTTCAGTGCATGTCCCCGATGAGGTCTGAGTATAGAAAGTTGGGTCTGGATCTTGTCTCTCTTGAAGACAATTGCTCTCACACACCCAAGAAACACTCAATGGCGAAATAAAAGAAAAAAGACGGAGCAGACGATCCTATAAATATGTTGATTGAGCAAGCTCTCACACGATAGAGGGACGAAATGATGGAGAATCTTTCCCACATCCTTCAACGCCTGCCGATAGCATCAGGCGCATCTTCATCAAGAGGCCACTTTGGAGTTACCTCTCCTTTCAAGGTACAAGTTAATTTTGATATTCTTGTATTTGAAGGACAGATAGATGCAGAAGCCCTAGAAAAATGGTTAACTCTGCTAGAAGGTAATTTCTCTATTCATAATTTTTTCGACAAAGAAAAGATCACCTTCGCACTCCTTAAATCTCTCCCTCATGTCAAACATTGGTGGGAAACTTACTGGGAGAAAAGTTCCACAGAGGAGTCTGGAATATATGGGGTCGATCCCACTTGGGATTTTTTTGTGGATGCGGTAAAAGAACAGTATTACCTTGCTGGCAACTATGAGGACCAGTACATGAGATGGATCACACTACGGCAAGAGAGGGGCCAATAAATTATGGAGTTCACCAATACCTTCCATACCTTGCGCACCAAGATGGGTATCAAAGACTCCGAGCAATATTTGGTTCTGAAATTCCGTGGGGCTCTACACAGATACATCCAGACTGAAATGGATTTTCTGGACATCTCATCACTCGGTGCTGCTTATCAATATGCTATTAAAATTGAGCATAAATTTAATCACCAGAACAAACGGGAGTTCATGTTTGCAAATCCGCAACAACCAAAGTATGACAAAGACATCGCTAACAAACAGTCTCCCAAAAACCAATCCAAGACATAGGAAAAGAAGAGTCACAGGAAAACAAAGAAGGACACCGGAAAATGGTGCGATTTCCACAAAATCCCTTGGTACAAAACTAATGAATGTCGCTCAAAACAGTCATTGGTGGCCGATCTCAAAGACAAGGAGCCGAACCCCGATTCAGAATATGATTCATAAAATACTGGTAAAGGACAGATCATTGACGTAGACCCCACTGCTATTGTCACGACCGCAACAATTCAACCTAAAGAACCAACAGATCTTGAAGAGGGGGAGCACATTTTTCATTCACAGATGTGGGTGAAGGGAATTCCGCTACATTTTATTGTTGATAGCATAAGCCATAAGAACCTCATCTCAGCAGAGGTGATCAAACAGTTGGGATTGTCGACAACACCACACCCGCAGCCATACAACATCGGGTGGATTTGCCAAGGACGAGATCTTCATGTTAGCCAGCAGTGTCGATTGTCATATGGTATCCAACCCTTCAAGGATGAGGTATTATGTGATGTTTCCCCACTATATGTCTGTGATGTTCTCTTAGGCCAACCATATATGTGGAAGTGCCATGTTGTTTATGAATCTCGACCCTGCAGTGTCATTGTTACTTTGGGAGGTCATTTCTATAGAATACAAGAGGTAGTTCTGACTATTGTTCCACCAAAAAAGTGTCGCAAGGTAGTATCTCATACTGCAAAATTTATCTTCTTCACAATCTGGTCAAAAGGGGAACAGAAGGACATTGGAACCACTACAACCTCGCCCCAAACACCTTCTATCCAACAAAAGGAGGTCGAAAAGGTTGCAACAAAGCGCAAATATTCCTTTTGCACACTATCCCCTCATGTAGCTTGAGTTGTTGAATAGCCTTAGCCTCAACAGGTTCATGACAGACTTCCACAAACTGAGCAGCACGGCGTCTCCAACAAGGCAAGCAGCTCACCAAGATGCAGATTCAGCAAACGTTTTTTCCTCTCCCCCAAGAACTCAACGCAATGGAGACCATTTCTTCCTAAAGAGGGCGAAATGATCTAGGTGGATATCGATGGCCACCCACCTTTTTCAACTAGCTCAAAACAATTTTCTGACAATTTTGGCAATTTACTAGTTTTAGTAGTTTTTAACTTCCGGGGCCATTTTGAGGGCCCAAATGAAGGTTTTTCGAGATCAAGGCTCTCAATGATATGTGAAGGTATGATTGATCCCCCAAAATGAATCTCCTTGACGATACCTTTCCAACGAAATATCACATGCCTAAAACGAAAATCGTATGCAAAAGTTACAACCTCGGGAAGTTGATGTACTCACTTACCCAAACGGGGCCCACATGACTTTTGGTGCTTCATCTCCTAGGGTTAGGTTTTTGGATTTTCAGGGTTTTTGGCATTTTGGTTTATTTTAAAAAGGCCTTCAAAGACTCATTGTAATCACCTTGTTGCGAATGTGAGTAGCTGTCACATCTCTTCTCAGAGATAAGCTATCACCATTCTAGCGAGTCTTTCTCTCTGTATTTTTACAGTCTCTGTACATTTCTTTCATTAATAGAAATCGTGTATTACTGTATATTTGTGTTTATGGTTGCATCTCTGATATATTTCTGTTATATTATTGAATATCTATGATATCTCTGTGCATTTCTTTATTATATCTCCGATCTCATTTCGTACCGAAAATAATCCGGATCAATGGTATCAGAGCAGGCTGTTCTTGATCATTTTTTTTTCAGTGCATGTCCCCGACAAGGTCCGAGTATAGAAAGTTGGGTCTTGATCTTGTCTCTCTTGAAGACAATCGCTCTCACACACCCAATAAACACTCAATGGCGAAAGAAAATAAAAACGACGGAGCAGACGATCCTATCAATCTTTTGCTTGAGCAAGCTCTCACGCGACAGAGGGACGAAAAGATGGATAATTGTTCCCACATACTTCAACGCCTGCCGATAGCATCAGGCACATATTCATCAAGCGGCCACTTTGGAGGCACCTCTCCTTTCAAGGTACAAGTTAATTTTGATATTCCTGTATTTGAAGGATAGATAGATGCAGAAGCCCTAGAAAAATGGTTAACTCTGCTAGAAGGTAATTTCTTTGTTCACAATTTTTTCTGACAAAGAAAAGATCACCTTCGCACTCCTTAAAGCTCTCCCTCATGTCAAACATTGGTGGGAAAATTATTGGGAGCAAAGTTCCACAGAAGAGTATGGAATATATGGGGCTGATCCCACTTGGGATTTTTTTGTGGATGCGATAAAAGAACAGTACTACCATGTTGGCAACTATGAGGACCAGTACATGAGATGGACCACACTACGGCAAGAGAGGGGCCAAGAAATTTCGGAGTTCACCAATACCTTCCATACCTTGCGCACCAAGATGAGTATCAAAGACTCTGAGAGATATTTGATTCTGAAATACCGTGGGGCTCTACACAAATACATTCAGACTGAAATGGATTTTCTAGACATCTCATCACTTGGTGTTGCTTATCGATATGCTGTTAAAATTGAGCATAAATTTAATCACCAGAACAAACGGGAGTTTGGGTATGCAAATCCGCAACAACCAAAGTATCACAAAGATGGCCCTAACAAACAATCTCCCAAAAACCAGTCCAAGACGCAGGAAAAGAAGGGTCACGGGAAGACAAAGAAGGACACCGAAAAATGGTGTGATTTCCACAAAATCCCTTGGCACAAAACTGATGAATGTCGCTCAAAACAGTCATTGGTGGCCGATATCAAAGACAAGGAGCCGAACCCTGATTCAGAATATGATTCATAAAATACTGGTAAAGGACAGATCATTGACGTAGACCCCACTGCTATTGTTGCGACCGCAACAATTCAACCTGAAGAACCAAGAGATCCTGAAGAGAGGGAGCGCCTTTTGCATTCACATATGTGGGTGAAGGGAACCCCACTACATTTATTGTTGATAGCGTGAGCCAGAAGAACCTCATCTCAACAGAGGTCGTCAAACAGTTGGGATTGTTGACAACACCACACCCGCAACCATACAACATTGGGTGGCTTCGCCAAGGACGAGATCTTCGTGTTAGCCAACAGTGTCGATTGTCATATGGTATCCAACCCTTCAAGGATGAGGTATTATGTGATGTTTCCCCACTATATGTATGTGATGTTCTCTTGGGCCAACCATATATGTGGAAGCGCCATGATGTTTATGAACCTTGACCCTTCAGTGTCATTGTTACTTTGGGGGGTCATCTCTATAGAATACAAGAGGTAGTTCCGACTATTGTTCCACCAAAAAAGTGTCGCAACGTAGTATCTCATACTGCAAAATTTAGCTTCTTCACAATCTGGTCAAAAGGGGAACAAAAGGACATTGGAACCACTACAACCTCGCCCCAAACACCTTCTATCCAACAAAAGGAGGTCGAAAAGGTTGCAACAAAGCGCAAAGATTCCTTTTGCACACTATCCCCTCATGTAGCTCGAGTTGTTGAACAACCTTAACCTCAACAAGTTCATGACAGACTTCCACAAACTAAGTAGCGCGACGTCTCCAACAAGGCAAGCAACTCACCAAGATGCAGATTCAGCGAACGCTTTTCCCTCTCCCCCGGGAACTCAATGCAATGGAGAAAATTGCTTCCTAAAGAGGGAGGAATGATCTAGGTGGATATCGATGGCCACCCACCTTTTTCAACTGGCTCAAAACAGTTTTCAGACAATTTTGGCAATTTACTATTTTTAGTAGTTTTTAACTTCCGGGGCCATTTTGAGGGCCCAAATGAAGGTTTTTCGAGATCAAGGTTCTCAATGATATGTAAAGGCATGATTGATCCCCCAAAATGAATCTCCTCAACGATACCTTTCCAACGAGTTATCACACGCCTAAAACGGAGATCGTATGCAAAAGTTACAACCTTGGGAAGTTGATGTACTCACTTACCCAAATGGGGCCCACATGACTTTTGGCGCTTCATCTCCTAGGGTTAGGTTTTTGGATTTTTAGGGTTTTTGGAATTTCAGTTTATTTTAAAAAGGCCTTCAGAGCCTCATTGTAATCACCTTCTTACGAATGCGAGTAGCTGTCCCATCTCTTCTCAGAGATAAGAAGTCACCATTCTAGCGAGTCTTTCTCTCTATATTTTTACAGTCTCTGTACATTTCTTTCATTAATAGAAATCATGTATTACTATATATCTGTGTTTATGGTTGCATCTCTGATATATTTATGTTATATTATTGAATATATGTGATATCTCTGTGCATTTCTTTATTATATCTTCGATCTCGTTTCGTGCCGAAAATAATCCAGATCAGTGGTATCAGAGCAGGCTATTCTTGATCGTTTTTTTTTCATTGCATGTCCCTGACGAGGTCCAAGTATAGCAATTTGGGTCTCGAGCTTGTCTCTCTTGAAGACAATCGCTCTCGCACACCCAAGAAACCCTCAATGGAAAAAAAAAAGAAAAACAACGGAGTAGACGATCTTATCAATCTATTGCTTGAGCAAAATCTCATGCGACAAAGGGAAAAATGATGGAGAATTTTTCCCACATCCTTCAACGTCTGTCGATAGCATTAGGTGCATCTTCATCACGCGGCCATTTTGGAGGCACCTCACCTTTCAAAGTACAAGTTAATTTTGATATTCTTGTATTTGAAGGACAAATAGATGCAGAAGCCCTAGAAAAATGGTTAACTCTGCTAGAAGGTAATTTCTCTGTTCACAATTTTTCTGACAAAGAAAAGATCACCTTCACACTCCTTAAAGCTCTCCCTCATGTCAAACATTGGTAAGAAACTTACTGGGAGCAAAGTTCCATAGAGGAGTCTGGAATATATGGGGTCGATCCCACTTGGGATTTTTTTGTGGATGCAGTAAAAGAATAGTATTACCCTGTTGGCAACTATGAAGATCAATACATGAGATGGACCACACTGTGGCAAGAGAGGGGCCAAGCAATTCCAGAGTTCACCAATACCTTCCATACCTTGCGCACCAAGCTGGGTATCAAAGACTCCAAGCGACATTTGGTTATGAAATACCGTGGGGCTCTACACAGATACATCCTGACTGAAATGGATTTTCTGGACATCTCATCACTCGGTGTTGCTTATTGATATGTTGTTAAAATTGAGCAGAAATTTAAGCACCAGAACAAATGGGAGTTTGGGTCTGCAAATCCGCAACAACCAAAGTATGAAAAAGACGGCCCTAACAAACAGTCTCCCGAAAACCACTCCAAGACACATGAAAAGAAGGGTCATTGGAAGACAAAGAAGGACACAAAAAAATGGTGCGATTTCCACAAACTCCCTTGGCACAACACTGATGAATATCGCTCAAAACAGTCATTGGTGGTCGAAATCAAAGGCAAGGAGCCGAACCCTGATTCAGAATCTGATTCTGAAAATACTGGTAAAGGACAGATCATTGACGTAGACACCACTGCTATTGTCGCGACCACAACAATTCAACCTTAAGAACCAAGAGATCCTAAAGAGGGGGAGCGCCTTTTTCATTCACAAATGTGGGTGAAGGGGACTCTGCTACATTTTATTGTTGATAGCGGAAGCCAGAAGAACCTCATCTCAGCAGATGTTGTCAAACAGTTGGGATTGTTGACAACACCACACCCGTAGCCATACAACATCGGGTGGCTTCGCCAAGGACGAGATCTTTGTATTAGCCAGTAGTGTCGATTATCATACGGTATCTAGCCCTTCAAGGATGAGGTATTATGTGATGTTGCCCCACTGGATGTCTATGATGTTCTCTTGGGCCAACCATATATGTGGAAATGCCATGTTGTTTATGAGTCTCGACACCGCAGTGTCATTGTTACTTTGGGGGGTCATCTCTATAGAATACTAGAGGTAGTTATGACTATTGTTTCATCAAAAAAGTGTCGCAAGGTAGTATCTCATACTGCAAAATTTAGCTTCTTCACAATCTGTTCAAAAGGGGAACATAAAGACATTGGAACCACTACAACCTCGCCCCAAGCACCTTCTATCCAACAGAAGGAGGTCGACATGGTTGCAACAAAGCGCAAAGATTCATTTTTCACACCGTCCCCTCATGTAGCTTGAATTTTTGAACAGACTCAGCCTCAACTGATTCGTGAAAGACTTCCACAAACTGAGCAACACGATGTCTCCAACAAGGCAAGCAGCTCACCAAGATGCAGATTCAGTAAACGCTTTTCCCTCTCCCCCGGGAACTCAACGCAATGGAGACCATTGCTTCCTAAGGAGGGATGAATGATCCAGGTGGATATCGGTGGCCACCCACCTTTTCCGACTGGCTCAAAACAATTTTCTGGCAATTTTGGCAATTTACTATTTTTAGCAGTTTTTAACTTCCGGGGCCATTTTGAGGGCCCAAATGAAGGTTTTTCAAGATCGAGGTTCTCAATATTAATTGAATGCATGATTGAGCCCCCAAAATGAATCTCCTCGACGATACCTTTCCAACAAGCTATCACACGCCTAAACAAGAGATCGTATGCAAAAGTTACGACCCCGAGAAGTTGATGTACTCACTTACCCAAACAGGGCCCACATGACTTTTGGCGCTTCATCTCCTAGGGTTAGGTTTTTGGATGTCTAGGGTTTTTGGCATTCCGGTTTATTTTATAAAGGCCTTCAGAGCCTCATTGTAATCACCTTCTTGCGAATGCGAGTAGCCGTCACATCTATTCTCAGAGATAAGCTACCACCATTCTAGCGAGTCTTTCACTCTGTATTTTTACAGTCTCTGTACATTTATTTCATTAATAGAAATCATATATAACTGTATATCTGTGTTTATGGTTGCATCTCTTATATATTTCTGTTATATTTTTGAATACCTGTGATATCTCTGTGCATTTCTTTATTATATCTCCAATCTCATTTCGTGCCGAAAATAATCCGGATCAGAGAACCTTTTTCACATATATTCCCATTAATTAATAATTAATCATAATTTGTTTTAATAGTATATTAATTTTTTACATTATTAAAAAGATGTACTCATTTGATCATATAGTTTTTAGGAGTGTTCATGGTTTTGGGTAAATGTGAGGCTTTTTTATAATTCTTTTGGTCCCAAAGTTTAATCATAACACTGCGTCAATTACTAGAATGTCAATTTGGGTTCATTTTCTTAATCTATCATTACATTTATAACACTTAGTATTTGTTGATGATATTGGGAACTCTTTGGGAATTTGCATTAAATTAGATCTTGAGAGAACTCTAGTGGAATTATGTACATATGCTTGCATTTGTGTTGAATTTGTGTTGAGATAGACTTTAGTAAGGATTTTCTAGACAAATTGGTTATCAAATAGTAAAAATGAGGATTAGCATTTGCAAGTGATGATAGGGTAATCTACTATTCCTTCTTGGGCTAACATAGAAGACATGGATATCAATCATTACTCCTCAAAGACATTAATTATTCTTGAAACCTCTTTAGGTGGAACAAAGAGACTTCATGAAAGATTTGTTTAGATAGAAAATCAACTCCATTTGTGAGTCTTGATATACCACCTCCTAACACAGAGTTATTTAATATGGATCTTTCTTTAGGGGGTGGTAAGAAGTAAAAAAGAAAAATGTGAAAAAAATGATAATTATTTCTTAAAGACCTAGAAATAATATGTATATCATATATGTAATTTTTTCTCTTGTATTTTATTACAAATACAATTTACATCTATACATTTGTAAATTTCATTAACATTTGCATTTTCTTTTTGACATTATGTAATAAACATTTTAAAAATACAATTTCTTTTTAATAAATCATATTTATTTTTTCTTAAATCTTTAATCAATAATTCTTCATATACATTATATAAATATTTCCCAAATAATATTTTTAATAATACCCTTTATCTAAATTTTATTTTTTTACCATAGCAATAATGTCACAAGAACATCAATCTATTATACTACTTTATAACCACCAAAACACAAGTCTATATAACAACTATCATTAAATTTATGTGTATATTCCATTTTTAGAATTTTTTATTAAATTTTAGTTCAGCTATTAATTCTATTCACGCCATTTTACACCCGAAATGAGAAAGTTCAAATGGTAGGCACATCCATTCATTGGAATTTTATGTGTATATTTCATTTTCATAATTGTTTATTAATTTTTAGTGCAGGTATTAATTCTAATGACGTTGGGATCTATGTCCATAGCTTGTACACAGTGTGAAGGGCCCAGTGTGAAGTGCATCTCTTAATATACGAATGTCTACCATGGCCGCACATTTACTACAACATAGAGCTGATGCCCTGGTACGGCTTTGTGAAGAGAAATATGTCAATTTCATAGGATTAGGAATAGCGAACTTTTACAAGCCTGCTCTGACACTCTTGATGGGTTCTTCAAACTGAACAGTATTTCTCTGTTCTCCAATTGCACACCGTTTCCACTTTCAAGCTGTTTTTGACATTACCTAAACTGTATTATTTTTTTTGCCCAAACTCAATTATAAACTATATTTATCACAAAGCAATATCAACCAAAGTGTTTTTCCTCTAACTTTGATAACGTTAACATATTTGGAGAGAAAACTATTTGAAAAAAAAATGGAAAGAATCAGTGGTTATGTCCTTTGCATTTGTATATATAATCTACTTCTTCTAGATTTGAACTTGTGATTTTTTAATAGGAAACAAATGTTCTTAACCATTAGACCCACTCAAAATATATTAATCATAATTAATAGGATTTGATTAATTGAGAATATCCTTATTGATTATGATTTATGATCTATGAAGATGTTATATGAAGATGTTATTAATGAATCTTTCCAGAAATAGGTGTTCCACTAGTCTAAAATTAAATTTCACCCACAATTTTGTAGTCGGATTTGGAATATAGTTCAGTAGTCCGAATGTAATTACCAAAAAAGAGCAAAAAAATAAAATGTTGAGAGTTGTTCCATATCAGGAACTACATATTATAGTAGCAGTCATATAATTTATGGCTGATAAACGTTGAAAGACTATAATAAATAAAATGTTGAGAGTTGTTAGATATCACGAACTACATAGTATACTAGCAGTGATATAATTTATGACTCATAAATGCCTAAAGATTATAATAGATAAAGGAAGATTCTGAAAATCATAACTATAACTTTAAAATTTAATTGTAAACTTTACATGTAATTTTAACGTCAAAATAATAAAAGAAAATCTTAAATGTAACTATTTCTCTCCTGCGTTTGCCACGGTTTTCTCTCCTGCTTGTGGCACGATGATTTTCTAAATAACATTTACATGGCATTAAAATAATATGCACAATTGTTTTCTCTCATGCCCGAGTGGCACGACGGTTTTCTTTGTTGTGGTATATGTTGTCTACTCTATGGAAGAGACGGTTTTTAGTTGAGCGACTTGGCACAATCGTCTGCTCTATGGAGGACTCTGTTTTCATTTGCCCAACGTGGTACATTAGTTTTAGAGGGTGGGAGGGGGGAGCTTTATTAGAGAAATTATAATAATAATTTCTCTAATAAAGCTCCCCTCCCACCCTCTAAAGTGGGAGGAGGGGCGGGCTTTATTAGAGAAATTATTATTATAATTTCTCTAATAAATCCCTCCCACCCTCCTTAATAATTTCTCTAATAAAGCC
>SNQJ01S0001643.1:298397-325102 GCA_010110895.2 Picea sitchensis
GATGTAGATCTAGTATGCTTTTGAAGACTCATTGTACCCCACAAATGTACCCTTTCTTCCTGAAGGGTCTAGCTTGGTCATTTTCTCCTTGGGTACATGAATGTATACTGGACACCCAATTATCTTAAGTGTCCAACTTCAGACTTCACTCCGGTGAAGGCCTCCTCAGGAGTCATGTTCCTCAAAGTCTTGTGAGGACTTATGTTCTAAACATACACTACAGTCATGGATGCCTCTACCCATAGAAACGTAGGTAAATGCTAATCATACTATGTAATCTTGGACCATACTTGATATATTGAGGTTCCCTCATGAAACCAATGTCTCAAGCATATCGAGGTTCCCCTTGTGGAGCCAATGTCCCCCAAGGCATATGAAGGTTTCATCGTGAAACCAATGTCTTGGTTCCTTTATCTAACTGTCTAAGGCATGAGATCTTGGTTCCTTCATATCTGACTAGGTCAAACGATACATAGTCAAAGTTTTAATACACTAGAAAATAATAAATCTCAACGATATAGGTTAATGGATGCAATACATCCTAAGCAACACTTCGTGGATTTCAGAGCCGAGTTTACCAGATGGTCCTGTGAATAAGGGATTACACATGCCTTTCCACATACCGGCTATGGCTATGTCTTGGTTGCCTAACATTGGACTTCATTGACCAATGACACCAGATTCACAGAGCACACGAATGTCATCGGGTGTGTCGATGAGGCAGTGCATGAGCGCAATGTAGCACGTCACGAAGTCACCATGGCTAGCGTCATTGAACTCTAAGGAAACCATGTTCTACAAAAGCACTTCAGTCTGCATTTCTTGTACGTTGATCCGCGGAAGGTAGAGCATGCCCGAGTATGTGTAGAATCGTACCTCTGGGCTAGAGGATGACTTGAATATAATACCTCCCTTTACCAACTCCATCGCGTTGTATGACTTGAGAACATCACCTCCCAGTCAAAATTTTGATGGCCACTAAATTAGTCTCCTCTAGAAAGCGCAATACATATGCATGGCTCAAATAAATTACCGAATGGACCCCAAGCGATCGGTCTTCCAAGTAGTCGTCCATTATTCGTGTTTGCACTAATGGCGAACTGGAGCACAACAATTTGGAATTACTTGAATTCTGTGAGTTTGTAAAATCGCTCCACTTACGTGCGGTGTGCCTCTCGAACCCATCGATTTTGCGAACAATAACTAAATCCGAGCAAGCACTTGTTCTTTAAGTTATATTATTGACATCATTGACCAGGATAAAATCACTCACCTTGCATGGCAGTGTCCTCTCTTTAAAGCCAAGGATTTGGCAACAATCTCTTGAACCCTACAATTGAGTTGTTCATGTGGACGATTGAGTTGTTCAAGGGTTTCAACGAGCCATTGGAAATATAATTGATATTTGTATATGACGTAGAAGGTTGTACATTACCCTGCTGCTATGTATCATAGCAAGCTATCTCTCATTTTCCTGGGCCCTCCCGTGAGGGAGTCAAGCCCAGTCCCGCTTTGATACCATGTTAGTTTTCTTCATATGAGATATGAGAGATATTCAAAATATTATTACAATAATGAGTATTCCATATATAGGGAACATAAGGTGAGCATCCATGAAAGGATGCGTCCCTTGAATAATCAATAACTATTTATTATTATCATTTACTTATTATATAATATATATAATAATCATTAATAATTATATTATTAATTATTATCTTTAGAGAATGTCTTCCCGATGTTGTTGAAACATCAACATGTGGCACTGTGATATTTCTCACTTGGATTCCTAGAAACACCATGTTCGGACTAAGCCTCTTAATCTAGACCATACCTATACTATGTTTTAGGGTATCGGTAAGTCACACTCCTACTCTAGTGCAACTCTTGTATACTTAGACAATTGTTAACAGATTAACACTTAGTCATATATAAGCATACATCCATGAAACGAAGACAACGCTTGTGAAACAAACAAGAGAAACATAGATATAGTGTGAGCGGCACAAACCGCGCCTAACACCTTACTAAGTCTTATTATTGCAAAATTGTTACAATATGAGCACTACCAGCACGATTTACAACTTGGAAGAGTCACACGACTTGCCTCACCTCACCAAGACACATTCACAAATTTGTCACACCAAGACTCATCCATCGTAACATCTTTCACAACTTTTGTAGAGCACCCCAAATGTGCATCTACCATAGATTCATTATATCTTATTTGTTGCAAGACTTTGCACAAACCCGCAATTCTATCTCCTAGCATGCCTCCTCATACCTGTGACAAGACTTCCCCCAAACTAAACCAAAAATAAGGTCACCCCAACTTTCTCCACTGAATCACCTCAAGGTAACACAAGTCCTCCCATGTGGAACAACTTGTCTCATTAAGGGAGCTCACCCCTCTTTGTCCAAGTTTTCCTTAGAATTGCAGAGTAAATCTTGCTCTCATTGTTCTTCAAATGTGTCTTCCTTGGTTCTGCACCCTTGTTCTCTTATAAGGATTCTAGAGGTCACCATTGTGAACTATCGCGTCCTTTGGGGGTCTTGCTCCCCTTCGCGGACCTATGTTTCCAAACAAATTGTCACGCTCCTTTGCAGACTCCATTTCCCAAATGAACCCATGCACTCAGCAACCATCATTCCCCTTGGGACCATCAAGCCCCAACCTTGGTGTGCTCCTCGTGTTGGTGTGCCCAATATCTTGGTTGTTTCATACTTGGGAAGGACCCTTAGTCTGTTCGTGTGTCCAAGGTGCCAACTTGCTCGACTAGTGCAACACTAGGGTACCATAGCAACCCCAAGTTCTATTTCCTTGAGGACTTGGGTGAGGGTCTTCACGCCCCTCTACTTGAATACCTTACATCCTCCCCCACCTCAAGTCGTTTTCATGCTCGAAAACATCCACAAGATCTGTGATCTCTAAGTCTTTGCCCAAACTCGTGCCCCCCAGTGCAACTAAGTGTGCCAAAAACCCCAAGTTTCATGCCAACTGAAAACCTCAAATTCTACCAAAGTGGAAACCTCAAGTTTCCCTGTGAAGTGGAAAACCCAAGTTTCCAACTCACAGTACAATCATCCACAACCTGTGCAACCATCCACACTTCCCTCTGCCCAAAGTTGTGTGCAAAAAAACTATCCACTATGATGGAAAGACGTGTCCTTCCCAACTCTGTCTGCAATGTCTAAGCTACCACTATCATGCTACGATGATTACTCTTTGTTTCATTGTTGTTCCTGCCTCAACTACTTTGCAACCTCATGAAAAATGTATAAGTTTCAAACTTCTATAAACTTGCTACTACATCCATACTTCAACCAACTCTGACATGTCTTCCCACATTGATATCCCCAATGTCTTGAACTGATTGGGTAGTTATTCAAGTTGTCATGCCGAACTCATGATAATGCACTTCCTCATGCCAAACGTTAGTCTTTTCTATCGCATCTATATCACTCTGTCCAACTCCAAAGACCAAAGCAAGTGTCAACCCTCACCTCACCACTACTACCTTTTATCCCCCATTTCTTGAGATAAATAAGGATATGATGGCTTAAGGCCCTTAGGTTGTAGATATGGAATGTCGAGAGATGGATTGACTAGTAGTGTACACATACACATATGAAGACCCGCTTCACCACCATACTCCTTTGATTCATAATGATGGAATTTTCCACATAAACCTACTTCCAGAAGACAGTGGATCTTGCTCCGTGAGCTACAATTCAGGTATTGTGGTAAGTGTCACTTTGATACTTGATACATTTGAATATGTTGCATTAAAGATTCTCTTGATTATACAATGTTTGCTTGGAAATTATGCTCTTTGCCTTGCTTCGCCTTGGTGGTTGACATTGTTCCCTAGTAATTGGTCATCCCTGGGGAAAGGTTTGCTACTAGGAGGTCTTTTGGATGATTCATAGTACGATTCTTGATCATACTTATCACTTTTCACACTTCATCCTTTTCGTCCCCTTATCTTTTGTTATTTTTCGAGTGTACTAACCCAAGAAGGGATTGCACCTCATTTCGTGGGAAGAAGGGGTCAAAGGCCCTGAGGGAAATGTAGTTGGAAAAAGATAAAAGCCAAATTATAACCTTCTATATGCTCTCCCAAAGAGGTCTTGATAATAATGAAACATTTCTCTTAAAAGAATTTGAATACCTACAAAAGTAAACTCACATTATATCGATGTCTCACTTGTTGAGGTGTGTGCACTTATGTGGTGCCCCTTTCTTTCCATGCATATGGCACTATGTGTACCTCTAGCTTCAAGTGACAGTGTGGTACTATTTTCTTTCCATGTCTTATAGTACCCAATTGTTTTGGATTTTAATTAGTTAATGACAATAAATGGGATTGGAAAAAGGTTTCATTGAAAATGAACGTGCAACACACCTTGTACAAAGGCACCCATAAATGAGATAATACAAACCCTTGTATGTCATGAACCACATATGCATAAGTTTTACCCCCATCCACTTCATACTCTTTACATGTCTTGCAAAGGATCCACCTAGGAAACACTCTTTGACTTGGGGAATGCTTCGCCCAATAGGTCACCATGACAACCCTCCCATACCTAAATTTAGTAAGTTGCATAGGGTCTTTCAACACTTATTTAATTTGAAAAGGTAGTAATGATGCACATGTTTAGGTGGATCTTGTATTAAATGTGATTTTACTTAGAATGATTCATTTGACTTGAGACCCTTGGAGGGAGAATTCACTTGTCTTTGCAGGACCTTGTTTGATGGACGTTGTGGAGGAACAAGCCTAGCTTGGGCCTTCATTGGGGAAAGAATCCCACAGAGTGGATGCCATGACCCACATATTGAGAGAAACTATATGATAAATGTTGCCTTTGGATTCAAGAGAAGGCACCTTTGACTATGAGACCAAGCCCCTCTTAACCCATTGTTTGACCTTGGAACGTCAAAATATCCTCTTCTAGGGATTAATGTCACATTGGGGGCTAGAGTTTGATGATGGTGGTGATGACTTGATGGAGGATTCATACACTATGATGAAAAGAAACCCATGTACCATGGAGACATGGCCTTTGGAGTCCCAACAACTTATGCAGGAGCATCGCTCTACCTCAACACGCGCCAGTCAGATTTCATGCATGGTGCGCATTCAAGAAAGGAGAGGAACTGCCCTCTCATCTTTGCCTCAAGAATCCAAGGCGTGATCCAGGAATTAATTGAAGACTAGATGGAAGAGCCAAATCATTCTTTCAAACAAGTTGGAGATAAGGTCATCATTAAGTGGTTGACGACATAATGGATTTGCATCCGATTTGGAAGAAATTTCCATCATTGTAATTTGGCCTTTCGATAGGCATTTTGAATGGTGATTTGACACCACTAGTTTAGCTTGCGAGGGAAGCCCATTGAGCCCATCTTGTATAAATTGATGTATTTTTTCTAAGTAGAGGTTAGACGAGTTGGGTCATAGGAAAATGCATAGGATATAGGGAGATAATCATGGAGAGCTAAGACTCGGTTGTAGCTCGAACTCCACCTTTGTGATTTGCCATTCTACCATTAATAGCAAATGACAGTTTTTCCTATTCTATATTTTTGTGTAATGGGTGTTGTGTTATGAATTTCATTTACATGTTTGTGAATTGTAGATGCATGTTATAAATCATCTGCAGAGATAGAGATACGGTTTTCTATCTAAGAGTGTGTTGACTTAAGTCTGGTTCTCTAGGCTAAGTGAAAGGATTGCGCTATAGAGGGAGGAAACTCTGTAAGCCAACGCAAGGAGTGCAAGTCTGAACTCAGTGGAGTCAAAAGAGAAGTTGTCAAGAGGGCACACCAGATTACGTTATAGACTCAAGGAGAAATTTTAAGGTGGTTAAGTTCCTTGGAAAGACAGACTGTGTGGGGAGAAGCACAGTTCAGAGTTACTAAACACTTTGAAATACTCTGTCAGGAGGGCATAAAGCTAGTGTGAGCGTGCACAAAAGAAACACGGTTGAAAGTGTTGAAGAACCCTAGAATTGTTGAACATTCTGGTTAAGGAAGGCTTTGCAAGAAGTGTGTCAACAAAGGAAAGGAGATGCCTTAACCTTTCCATAAGACTAAGGGAGAAGTCATCGAAGATTTGATCGAAGCGCAAGGAGTGCGCCTAAGGTGTTGTAAGTTCACCTTACAAGCTTAGGAAGCAAAGAGAGAACTTCCAAGAGGGCATGAGGAGCTCATGGAGGAAATGAAAACCTTGGAGGTTTTCAAGCCGAGAAAAGCCATGGAGGAATCTGCGCAGAGTTCTGCAAGGAGTACAGAAAGAATTTGAGAATAGTCCAAGTCCCAAATAGAGAATTTGCGCTAAGTGTGAAAAGGAGTCGAGGAATTTCTGAAGTCCCGAAGACAGTGAAATCGCCCGTCAAGGAGGATATAGGTGCTAGAAGATCAAGAAGTTCGGGAGCAGGGGCTTCGAAAGGCTTGTCGGGATAAAACAAGGATCTTCGCGAGGTCACGAAGAGCGATTCAAATCTAGACCATTAGATCTAGGACAGCACGTGGAAGAGGTCCATGCATTTCAGAGGAGGAACCCTTCGAAAGAATCTAGGAGGAGAACACCCAAAGAGCCGAGAGCCGAAGTAAATCTTGGTCGTCCATTAAGGGGGGGCACGTGGAGTTGGATCGACGCATCGTTGATTTGAAATCGAGAAAAGTAGAGTCGGGAGAAGAGAAGACTCGCGAGTTCCGAACTCGTGAAATTGATCGCAGCAATTGATCATGGGGAAGAACGAGGACTGTAGATTTGGTCCCAAGGAGTTCGCCGATTCGGGAGATCAGGGAAGGAGAAGAAAGAAGTTTGCAAAAGTTTCGAAGTGCGGGATCCCGAAGGGATTTGGTCCATGTTCATAGTCCATGGTCATGTCAAAGAGGAGGCCTAGCAAGGAAAGCTAGCAGTACTAGCGTAAGAGTGAAACAACGCAAGGAGAGGGTCCACAGGTACCACATAGTGGGTGTCGAGGAAGTAAAAAGGGCCTGTGTCAAGTTAAATCGGTTCCATTCAGAGCCCAACAAACCAGTCGATTTGATGACTTCAACAATCCTAGACTGGGAGATCGCATTAGCCCCGAAGGAGTTGGAGGGGAGGTCGACATCAAAGTAGTATCAGAGCTTGATTTTGCCTATAGAAAACAGATGAAGGAGGAGACAAATGAGATAGTTTGATACCATCAGAGTGGTATCAGAGCTTAATTTCGCCTGTGGGAAGTAGGGGAAGGAGGAGACAAAGGAGATATTCTGATACCATTAGAGTGGTATCAGAGCTTTTTTTTCCTACATATCGTAGGCAAAGGGGACATAGTGTGATGCTCTATTGAAACTGTTGCAAGGTGTGCGATAGATGGTAAACAACCAGGTGGGCTGCAAGTGAAGCAATATAGTCATTGGAAGCTATGGTCACGGTCAAGGGGAAGTCTGCCAACAGAAGATCAAAGAGTAGATAGACAAGGAGCTCGAAGAAATCAGAGTCCAGATGGAGACGTTAACATTCAAGATGCAGCAAGAGGCAAAGGTGAACTGGAGGTACGAATGGCCTTTGAAGAGGACATCTAGATGGCATGTTCAGAAGTTGTTGGCCAGGAGGCAGAAATAGGTGTTAAAGAGGTGGTTGAGGCATGATGGAAACCTCAGTCATATTAGGGAAAGAGATCTGGCAATAATCTTATAGATTGTCATGTGGGAAATGAGAAGGGATCAATGGATCTCATAAAAATCCAGGTGGGCATAGGAGACATCCCAGATTGCCAGGTGGGAAAGGGAGAAAATATGAGCTCAGTTGAGATTTCACGTTAGAGGATGTTGACAGAAGGAGAGAAAGCAGAAGGAAGACCTCACTCATATGGATATTTGTGCGGAGCTGCGAGTCGTGTGAATGAAGATGATGAGAAGTTGCAAACTTCCACCAATGGAGAGAAGGATCAGGGGATCATTCTAATCATTGGATCAGTCGAGATATTCCTACCAAGTGGTCGAGGAGAGTCTAGCAAAGATGTTGCAGATGCGATAGGAAGACAGCAAGCTGAGACTATCATGGAAGAAGAGGAATATATTGATGTATGTCCCAACAGAGGGAGAAACCCTAGTTGAGTTACTCAGTGGGAATTGGAGTTAAAGGCACTGGAAGATTGGTTGGGAAATCCAGAACCAGAAGGTGGTTGCCAAGGAATATCCATGGCAGAGGAGATACACCAGCACGAGTTATAGTTGGTGGAAGCTAGAACAGAACCAGTCATGAAAATGACAGGGGTCAATCTGTTAGAAGAAGTAGCTGAATGATAGTTTAATATCGAGACTGCAGAAGTGGAGAATGCAGAAGAGTGGCAAGTCAAGGCCACAAGAGATGGAGAAGATGAATTGGGAAATCATCATGATTTTCCCATGAACAAGGGAGGAATGCAACAAGCTAGTCTGCAGAAAGGAAGTCAGTCGAAATAGCAGCTGAACGAAGTAGTTGAGGAGATAAGGAAGCTAATGTTGGAGTCAGCAAAGGAATTGGTTAACACGAGGAAGCTGGGAAATAGGAAACATGAGCGAGCAATGAGGATGATGCAGGAGCAGAAGCAACAAAGAAGAGGAGCCGAGAGACAGCTCCAAGAGAAAGTTTGGGATCCAAGACGATTTCAACCATGCTGGAAAGGTCATGAGCAGGAGCTCATGATTTTTTCTGCTGTGGAGTATGATACAGGAGCATCGCTCCACCTCAGCACGCGCGAGTCACATTTCATGCATGGTGCGCATTCAAGGAAGGAGAGGCGCCACCCTCTCATCTTTGGCTCGAGAATCTAAGGCGTCATCCAGGTATTAATTGAAGACAAGCTAGAAGATCCAAATCGTGCTTTCACACAAGCTAGAGATAAGGTCACCATTAGGTGGTTGACGACATAATGGATCTGCATCCGATTTGGAGAAAATTTCCATTATTGTAATTTGGCCTNTTTAGCTTGAGAGGGAAGCTCATTGAGCCCCTCTTATATAAATTGATGTATTGTTGCTAAGTAGAGGTTAGAAGAGTTGGGTCATAGGAAAATGCATAGGAGATAGGGATAGAATCACAGAGAGTCGAGACACATCTATAGCTCGAACTCCACCATTGTAATTTGGCATTCTACCATTAATAGAAAATGAGAGTTTTTCATGTTCTATATTTTTGTGTAATGGGTTTTGTGTTATGGATGTCATTTAGATGTTTGTGAATTGTAGATGCATGTTAGAAATCGTCTGCAGGGATAGAGATATAGTTTTCTATCCGAGAGTGTGTTGAGTTAAGTCTGGTTCTCTAGGCTAAGTGCAAGGAGTGTGCGACAGAGGGAGGAAACTCTGTAAGCCAACGAAAGGAGTGTGGGTCTAAACTTAGTGGAGTCAAAAGATAATTTTTTAGGAGGTCACACTAGATTACTTTACAGACTCAAGGAGAAATTTCAAGGTGGTTAAGTTCCTTGGAAAGACAGACTGTGTGGGGAGAAGCACATTTCAGAGTTACTAAACACTCTGAAATACTCTTCCAGGAGGGCATCGAGCTAGTGTGAGCCTGCACATAAGAAGCACGGTTGAAAGAGTTGGAGAACCCTAGAATTGTTGAACATTTTGGTGAAGGAAGGCTTTGCAAGAAGTGTGTCGACAAAGGAAAGGAGATGCCTTAACCTTTCCATAAGACTAAGGGAGAAGTCGTAGAAGAGTTGAGCCAAGCATAAGGAGTGTGCCTAAGGTGTTGTAAGTTCACCTTACAAGCTCAGGAAGCGGAGTGATAAATTCCAAGAGGGCACAAGGATCTCACGGAGGAACTGGGAACCTTGGAGGTTTTCAAGCTGAGCAAAGTCGCGGAGGAATCTGCGCAGAGTTTTGCAAGGAGTGCAGAAAGAGTTCGAGAATAGTCCAAGTCTCCAAAGGAGAATTTGTGCTAAGTGTGCAAAGGATTCAAGGAATTTCCAAAGTCCCGAAGACAATGAAATCGCACGTCGAGGAGGAGACAGGGGGAAGAATATCGAGAAGTTCGGGAGCAGGAGCTTCGGAAGGTTTGTCGGGAGCAAACAAGGATCTTCACAAAGTCGTGAAGAGCGATTCGAATCCATACTATTGGATCTGGGAGAGAACATGGTAGAGGTCTGTGCATTTCGAAGGAGGAACCCTTCGGAAGAAGATAGGAGGAGAACACGGGAAGAGCCGAGAGTTGAAGTAAATCTTGGTCATCCATCAAGGAGGAACATGTGGATTTGGATCAGCGCATCCCTGATTCATAATCGAGAAAAGAAGAGTCGAGAGAAGGGAAGACTTGCGAGGTATGAACTCGCGAAATTGATCACAGCCATTGATCGCGGGGAAAAATGAGGACCATATATTTGGTCCCAAGGAGTTCTCCGATTCGGGAAATCGAGGAAGGAGAAGAAATCAGTTCGCGAAAGTTCCGAAGTGCAGGATTGCAAAGGGAGTTGGTCCACGATCGTATTCCGTGATCATGTCAAAGAGGAGGCCTAGAATGGAAAGCTAGCAGTGTTGGTGTAAGAGTGAAATAGCGAAAAGAGAGGGTCCACAGGTGCCACATAGTAGGTGTCGAGGAAGTAAAAAGGGCTTGTGTCAAGTTAAATCAGTTCCATCAGGAGCCCAACGAACCAGTTGGTTCGATGACTTGAACGATCCTAGACCGGGAGGTCGCGTCAGCCCCGAAGGAGTTGGAAGGGAGGTTGACATCAAAAAACCCCTCGCATGTCTCAATGACTTTATCTAAGTGTCAAAATGTCACCCTTGGGGGGTATGGTGTCACCTTTAGGGATTTCTTTATTATGAAAAATCAAAAATTAAATTTTAAAGGGGAAATTAGAGGAGGTAGGCCTCCCTAATTGTATTTTACCCTAATGATATGTGGACATACTAATTCTAAAGGCCTCCTGTAAAAAGAGACCTAAGACATTTCATTTTATCATAACTCTCTCACTTGAGAATTACATACTTGGTTGAAATTTGCACCCTTTTTATCTTATCTATTGTGGAGCTAAAGTAGTCCACTACATTTTTGGAGGCTTTTCTCTTGCATGTTGATGAAATTTACTTGGTAGGTGAGGGTTTTATCTTGCTATCTTATGGAATTTGTGAGGAATTGTCTGCATTTGTTGGTAATTTCTTCTTGTTTCATGTCATTCTTGTATAAAACCATTGGAGGAGTATAATGGCATACCCCCTCCACCAAGTTCATCTTAATTGTTATTGGATAAGTCATTTTTTCAAGGCTGCTAGGAGGAGTAAAAACACTTACAACCTCCTAGATTTACCTTGTTGGATTTACTTTCTCTAGGGAGTAAAAGGGAGTACACCCCTAGAGAAGTAGTGGATCCAACTCGTATGCCCAAGACTCCATAACCCAATAGACTAGGCACTAATATGAAATTGCATTGGAAAATGTGATTTGTTGTTATATTGCATTGGTCTAAATTGGAATCAATTCTATATGCTATTAGCTTGCTTGGGCCACTAGGGAATCTTGCTTAGTCAATGATTTCTTTCTGTTGTTATAAACTTATGCTACAACCAGTACGGTTGCTGCAAAATCACGTATTGATCTCTCATGTCTCACTCTTCTACCATTGAAAATAGTTGGAAATTTGTTATTATTAATCTACTTGGTATTATCTATCTTTTGGGCGAGTTGTTTGTTGATTTCTTTGAGTAGAAGTCATTGTTGTAGAAACCTTTTGCTCTAAACAATTGGATACCCTAATATACTCCCGATAACATCATTTTGCATCCTTATCTTACCATCAAAGTTTGTGCCTAAGCATTGGAATATTATCTACTTGTTTAGTGCTTGATTATCCAATAAATATTTGATGCTTTTGATGGTTAATTATGCAGCTAAAAACTCTTTTCATTGTTGATGGTCAAGTCACTCCTAAAAAAACGAAGAGAGTAGTAAAGTGTACATGTAGATTAATTGAATGTCCATAGAAGGTGATGAACATTGATATATCATATTTGGTATCTAGTAATCAACATTTTAGATTTTTCAACCTATCGTGGTGAAGTCATGGAATTTATTAATGAGTAGTATAGATCTCATGAAATAATTAGTGAATTGATGTGATCAATAATAATGCTAAGTACGTTATTACAACATTAAAAATAAATGTGGATTTAGAAAAAAAATTGGGTGATAGGAGACATTACAAATGGTTTCAAAGCATGGTTCAAAAACTATGGCCTTATGGGCTCAAAATGAACAGAAACATTGTGCTTACAGATATGCTAGTGTATGTAACCATTAAAAAAAAAATTGCTAAGAGAGAATATTGATGACAATTTTGTTTTGCACATATTAGAAACAAAAATTAGACGTTATAGCTGAAGAAATTGGTAAATCAACACCAAGTGGACCACAGATGTATGTGGAACTGAATAGCGAACAACCTTAAGATAGCTCTCTAGGATTGTTTGAAAATACGTGTAACATAAAGGCAGAATTACAGAGAATTAAAGTAGATAATGAAAAGTTACTAAAGTCTAGTAGGGAACATGAAGAGTTAAATGAGATCCTACTTAAGAACATGACTAAGATAAAACAAAATAAAATGTAGGAAGGACCGTTAGAAATGCTAAGAAGGAATTATCCAATAATGAATCTCACAAACGTAAAGAACACCCATCTTTTAGTGACAAAAGAGAATCGTTGACTCAAGAAAGTAGCGAGGATAGTTCTAAAAATAGTACTTTATAGAAGACGACACTCAAAACCAAGAAAATAAAGTGGTGTGACAACAGATTATCTAGTGAATTCAAAAAGATCAGACCACCCAGTTTTTACGACGAGTCTTAGGAGGGAGCAGAAGGTTGGTTTCTGAACATGGGAAAATATTTTCATATCAATAAATATCTAGGAAATTTGCGAACTATGTTGGTTGTGTATCAATTGAATGGTAAATATTCCATCTCGTGGCAAGAGACTAAAACAGTGAACAAAATTGAGAGCAACGAACTAAAATGGAAAGTATTCAAAAAGTACTTTAAACATAAATATTTTACATAAATATATTTTGATGAAAAGACCAAGGAATTTCATAACTTCAAGCTAGGACAAACGACTATTGAAGATTTTATTACCAACTTTGTAAACTTGATGAGATATTTACCTTACCTTAGGGAGGAAAAGGCAAAGGTTCAAAGGTTTATGAGTTGTCTGCCTCAAGCTTACAGGGATGAGATTGAGTTCCTTAATCCCAAGACAATGGATGAGATAATAAAACATGCTAAGTTATGTTACACTCAATTGTAACAAGTTTGATTCCAGGAAGAAACAATTTAAACATCCATGTCATCCATCAAATAGTGTTCTAGTTAGGAGAAATAGATTCAATGGACAATAGTAAAGTGTATCAGTCAAGAATAGTAGCAAACAAACAGATTTGGTAAACAAAACAATTATAACACCATTGTAATTTTGGGGTTTCAAAGAACCTCATTTGTACAGAGATTATCCTTTAAATAAGAACAGAAATTTGATAGTGCACAACATTCAAGAAGCAACGACAATTAACAACATGTCTAGTTGTACACATAAAATTAATGCTTCCTTGGAGAATCGACAGGGTGATCATCAGTCTACCATGGTGGAAATTGAATGTATGATTAATCAAAAACCTGTATCTATTTTAATAGATCTTGGTGAGATCTTGAGTTATATTTCCCCAACCATAGTAGAACATTGTAAAATAAATAAAGTTAAACATAATAAATCTTGGCTAGTACAATTAGCTACTAGGACGGAACGAAAGATTGTAGAGTTGGTCAAAGAATGTATAGTAACTATGGGTGGAGTGGAGAATAAAGTTGACTTAAACATAAAACCTTTGGGATCCTATTATTTACTCATAGGGATGGGCTGGAAAACCACTCAGCTATTGTGAATTACAGAAACAAAACTTTTCATTGTTTAGATGAATACAATCAAGGTAGAACAATTAAATGAATACCTTGAGGTATGAACGTAAGACACATTTATGATTTGCAATTGAAACAAAATTCAAGTAAAGAATGTGAAATATATGTTTTGCATATAAATGAAAGAAAAGACGAGGTGGTTAAAAAATTGCTAATAAATGATCCCATATTGCAATAATTTTAGGACATATTTCCGGAAGAAATTCCAAGATTACCTCCTAGGAGGGACATAGATTTACAATAGATTTGGTACTTGGATATGCACTGGTATCTAAATCACCTTACAAGATGGGTATTACTGAGTTAACTGAGCTTAAAATGCAACTTCAACAGTTGATGGATAAAAGGTAAATTAGACCAAGTGTGTCTCCATGGGAAGAACCATATGTGTTTGTTAAAAAGAAGGATGGAACATTTAGGTTGTGCATGGATTACATGAAACTAAATAAGATGACAATAAAAAATAAGTATCCTTACCCTGTATTGATGACTTATTTGATCAAGTTAGAGAGGCTAAAATATTTTCAAAGATAGACCTACGGTTAGGATACCATCAAGTTAGGATTAAAGATGAAGATATTCATAAGACTGCTTTTTGAACTATGTCTGGACACTATGAGTTTGTAGTGGTACCCTTTGTTCTAACTGGTCTGGATGGATCTAGGGAGCATCATAGAAGTTTCAAAATTGTCCCAGGAGGTTCAGAATGGCCTCAGCAGGCGGAGAAAGGGAAAAATTCACAGTTCCCAAAACTTAGTGAAAATGACATGATCACGAAGAGCGTGTAACAAGCTTTCCAAATGAATTGTCAAACAGAGTTATGGATTGAAATATATTCGCAGTCAAAGTTTGGTCAACCTAGCCCAATCCGCAAGGGGATGAGTCAACGTCTATAATGCTGACGTCAACATCAGTATGGATGACATCATCATCCGTACAACATATGTGACATGCACAGGAGGTGACACATGTCATGCTAACATCATCATGGTGATGTGGCAGCACTAGAGGCTGCCACGTGTCACTCATATTTGGTGTTCTCGGGTCGATCCATGGACCAATTGGATTGTGCCATGTGGCAGGATGATGTGGCAGTCTGTACAATGACATGACAGTTCGTACAGTGACGTGGCATCAATACAGGACATGGCAGGTGACATGGCATCCATACAACCACATGGAAAGTGACGTGGCAGGCACAATGGTAGTGACATCAACATGCTGACGTGGCCCAATAACAATGTGCCACATGGCATGTTGATTCGACACTTTTGGTGCCAAATGGACCAGTGAAGTTTTGAGACATGGCACCCCCAGGTGATGCCACATGGCCTAAGGACAACGTGACAAGTGGTGTCTAGTCAATAGTTGACACATAGGAAAATGACTGGACAGTTGTGGGCCAACAGTTGGGCACCACATGGCACCCCTGAAATGCCTAATGAGGGCCTATGACCAAAAATTATATATATATGTGTGTGTGTGTGTGTGTGTGTGTGTGTGTGTGTGTGTGTGTGTGCGTGCGTGTGTGTAATAGGCCTCCGCCAAATCTAGCATAGGTCCCTCCATATCTGGTTCATCCGCCATACTCAATCCACCAATGTTAGCGACGGTTCCACTATATCCGATAGGTCACACCCCAGGATCTCGGTAGACAACACATTAAACACACATTCATGCAAGGGTCACATTAGAGGTTAGCGCCATTGCTAAATACAGTGGAGGTAGCTCCAAAACTGGAGGAATTGGAATAATGGTTGCTACCCACTTTTGGCAATGGTTACAACGGAGTGTACTAAAAGGGGAGGCCCATAGGTTTGACGTCGATACCTCCCCCAAACCAATGCCTTATTTAGATCTCCGCCAACCCCTAGGCCAACAACCTATGTTGGTTAATTTGTCTGTGTTTTTTATTAAAGGGGTGATTTTTGCCAATGGACGGGACAGATAGAAGCGTGCATCCAGTCCATACGAGGTCACACGACGACACAGATTTCAATGAAATCTTTTGCATTAATTGCATAGGGTTGCACATAGATCGAGACAGACGTCCAGAGGAGGCTTGAAGGTGACTATGTCCAATGGAGACGTTTTGACAAACATTTTTAGGTAATTCGGTGATGTGAATCCAATGGCAAGGTCTATTTTTGCAGCAGAGCTTCAGATCAATAAGTTAAGTTCTATAGAAGCCAATGTAAGCATGTTTTTCATTATGTTGTTTTTTCATTAAATGTTGTAGCATAGCATGCGTGTTATAGGTCTAAAGGATCATGGAGAGGCTGCAACAAGGTAGCAAGATCAACTTATTCCTTCTTTCTTTTCTTTTCTTCTCTTCTTCCACATAAAACCAATCAGTTACATGTGACAGAGAAATTGTGGCACTTGCATGATAAGTGGCCAATGAATAAGTTTTAAATCTCATGGTTTCAGGATCTTTGTATGGGTTTCATATCTATGCTTGGATCTGAGCAACAAATCTAAGGCACTTGATGGCTCCTTGATGAAGGGGGTCATATTTTATTCTTTCTCTTTTTATGTATTGAGTATGTGGGAATGATGTCCATGTCAACATCATGGATGCCTCATGAGCATGAGAACTTGTGAAGCTTGTATACATTCCTGATCACATTCCGATCTCTTGTTGCCGTCACCAAAAAGGGACTTTGGCGTTACAACTTGTAAAGGAGAGACATCATTACAATGAGGAGAATAAAGCAGTCAGGCTTTGGAGCATGACCCGAAGAGGTATCCCACATCGAGTGGGCTCCGTTATCAAGGGAAGTGTCATATCCATTATGTGTATTATGTTCTTATGTTTCTTTTACATTAATTTCCGCACATAGGATATTAAATGAAAGAATGACATATAACACATAAGAAAAACTGAGGTTTTATTCACTTTGGATTCAAGTTTATAAGACTTCAACTTTACCTTTAATTGCAAATCGATCAAGTATAACGATCTATAAATGACCCTTTTGAAGGAGTGACATAATCAACCAATCATTGGAAACTAATCACCCCTCGGGTTCAGATCATGTGGTATCAGAGAAGGTTTGATACGGATTGTAGGTGTTGAAGCTAAGGATGGCAAAGTCACCAAAACAATTGTGGTTCAATGAGCTTCAAGAGCTCAACCAAATGCTTCAAGCAGAGAATGTTGGATTGAAGACATTGTTGCATGTTGAAAAGGAAGAGAACCAAAAGTTGCAAGAGCAGTTGCAATCCATGGACATGCAGACAAGGGAATTCTCTACAAATGAGATGGTGATGAGACCATCTTGTGACCATGGAAACTTTACCAGTTATGAGAGCGAGGATGACAGTGAAAATGAATGCACACTTTGTCAAACAAATAAATATGACCTACATGCATACAAAAACCAAGGAGGATTCCTAGAAGCATCTTCCATTCATCCTTCTCACCAGGAACAACTAGACACATCTCAAGAAGCAGACCAAGAGTCCTAGTTTGAGGTGGAGGTAACTAAACCATGTGTATTTACTTTCTTGATTAACGTTGATGATTCTTTTGAAATCCTTGAACATCATGCTTCTTGCATCGGCTTAAAGTTGATGAGAGAAATGGGATACGAAGGAGGAGGCCTTGGAGCCAATGGCCAAGGTATTGTCGATCCCATCGAGGGAGTAGTTTGGCCTCAATATGTCGGGATAGTCTATGTCCCAAAGAATGTTGGAGAAAGATCCAAATCCATTCGGGAACAAGACCCCAGGACAGTCATTGAGACTCCAGAAGTCAACAGTTCATCAGGAGATGAAATTGATTCAGTGCAGGTTGAGAGCACATCTTCTCGTGGTCGAGGATTCGAGATATCTCTAGGGAGAGATGAGCATCACAATGACAGAGTTGAGACCAACTCTTCTTTCCAGTCTGACTCCAGAGGAAACTCACCGAGGTATAAGAAATCTCGAAACTCTAAAATTCCATTTGATTATAAGCATGTTAATCATATAAAACAGAGCTTGTGGCATCAAATACCATGCACTTTTTGTGGATTGAATAACAATGCAGTATCCCAGTGTTGGAAGAGAAAATACTTGTGTAAGAAGGTTATGGCAACCAAGAGAAGGACGAGAATAGAAATTTTTTTTCCACACACAGACGAGAGGAGGGGAAATGCACCTCTGAAGGAGAAAAGCTATTGTAGCCATTATAGCAGACATGGGCATCATGAGGCCACTTGTTGGGCCTTATATTCAGCTCTACCTCCAAAGAGGAACAAGAAGACCAGGAAGACACCTCCGAGGGAGACAGTCATTTACGCAGTGCAACATAGAAATCTACCACCAGGAGAAGACCAACTACCATAGAAAGGACATCTTGGTAAAGAGGACATGTTCGACGTAATGAATGAATGAATGAATGGGGAAAATCCTTGACTTAGTCGAGAGTGGCCATGTTTGTAAATCACATGTTGAGATTCAGACCCCATATAAGTGTATTATGTAAAAGTGATCATTGTTAATATCACTCCTTTTCTGGAACATGTTGATATTGTTAGGCCTTGTGAGGTAGTTTGGGTATGGGTTTCTTATTGAATTCCAATGGACATGAAACTTATAATGTAACGACTTTTGGGGACCAAAATTCCTTTCAGTTGGGAGGTGTGATCCAGATGGATCTAGGGAGCATCACAGAAGTTTCAAAAGAGTCCGAGGCTCAAAATGGCCTCAGCGGGAAGAGAAAGGGAAAAATTCAAAATTCTCAAAACTCAACAAAAATGACATGATCATGAAGAGTGCATCACAATATTTCCAACGGTGAAAACGGCTCGTCAAACGAAGTTACGGATTGAAAGATATTTGTAGTCAAAGTTTGGTCAACCTAGCCAAGTGAGCAGAGGGATGAGTCAACATTCGTACTGTTGACATCAACATCAGTATGGATGACATCAACATCTGTACAACATACGTGGTATGCAGAAGACGTGACATGTGTCATGATGATGTCAGCTTGGTGATGTGGTAGCACTAGAGGTTGCCACGTGTCACTCATATTTGGCGTTCTCGGGTCGATCTGTGGACCAATTAGATCATGCCACATGGTAGTCCGTACAATCCGTATAGATGACATGGAAGTTTGTACAGTGACGTGGCAGTCTGCATAGTGACATGGCCTTCGTACAAGACGTGGTAGGTGACATGGCATCCATACAACCACATGGTAGGTGACGTGGTAGGCATAGTGGCAATGACATCAGCATGCTGACATGGACCAATAATAGTGTGCCACGTGGCATGTTGATTCGATATTTTGGGCTGCCAAATGGAACATTGAAGTTTTGACGCGTGGCACCCCTAGATGATGCCACATGGCCTAAGGAAAATGTGACAAATGGTGTCTAGTCAACAACTGACACGTAGGAAAATGACTGGAAATTTGTGGGCCAATAGTTGGGCGTCGTGTTGCCCAATCAGGGGGCACCACGTGGCAACCCTGAAATTCCCAATGAGCGTCTGTGACCAAAAATTATATATATATGTAATGGGCCTCCGCCAAATCTGGCAAAGGTCCCGACATATCTGGCGTATTCGCCATACCCAATCCACCAAGGTTAGCGGCGGTTCCACTATATCCAACAGGTCACACCCCAGGATCTTGGTAGACGACGCATTAAACACACATCCGTGCAGGGGTTGCGTCATAGCTTGGCACCATTGTTAAATCCAACAGAGGTAGCTCCAAAACTGGTGGAGTTGGAATAATGGTTGCTACCCACTTTTGGAAACAGTTACAATGGAGTGTACCAAAAGGGGAGGCTCATGGGTTTGACCCTGAGACCTCCCCTAAACCAACGCCTTATTTAGCTCTTCGCCAACCACTAGGCCAACGACCTATGTTGGTTAATTCGTCTGTGTTTTTTATTAAAAGGGTGATTTTCGCCAATGGACGAGATGGAGAGAAGTGTGCGCCCAGCCCGTACAAGGTCGTACAATGACACGAATTTCAATGCAGTCTGATGTATTAATTGCACATGGTTACATGCAAATTGAGACAGAGGTCTAGAGGAGGCTTGAAGGTGACTGTGTCCGATGGCGACGATTTGACCGTCGTTTTCAGGTAATTCGGTGATTCAAATCCAATGGTGAGGTATGTTTTTGCAACAGAGCTTCAGATAAACAAGCTAAGTTATGGAAAATCCAATGTAAGCATGATTTTCATTATGTTGTTTTGTCATTAAATGTTGCATCATAACATGCGTGTTATAGGTCTAAAGGAGCATGGAGAGGCTGCAGCAAGGAAGCAAGATCATCTTATTCCTTCTATATTTTATTGTTTTCTCTTCTTCCACATAAAACCAATCAGTTATATGTGACAGAAAAATTGTGGCAGTTGCATGATAAGTTGCCAATGAAGCAGTTATAAATCTCGTGGTTTCGGGATCTTTGTATGGGCTGCATATTTATGCTTGGATCTGAGAAACAAATCTAAGACACTTGATGGCTCCATGTTGAAGGAGGTCATCTTTTATTCTTCCTCTTTTTATGTATTGAGTATGTGGGAATGATGTCCATGTAAGCATCATGGATGCCTCATGAGCATGAGAACTTGTGAAGCTTGTATACATTCCTAATCACGTTCCGATCTCTTCTTGCCGTCACTGAAAAGGGACTTCGGCCTTACAAATTGTAAAGGAGAGACATCATTACAATGAGGAGAATAAAGCGGTCAGGATTTTGAGCATGACCCGGAGAGGTAGCCCACATTGGGTGAAGTCCGTTATCAAGGGAAGTGTCATATCCATTATGTGTATTATGTTCTTATGTTTTTTTTCCGATAATTTATGCACATAGGATATTAAATGCAAGCATGACATATAACACATAAGAAAAACTAAGGAGGTTTTATTCACTTTGGATTCAAGCTTATAAGACTTCAAATTTACCTTTAATTGCCAATCACTCAAGTAAAATGATCTATAAATGACCCTTTTGAAGGAGTGACAGAATCAACGAATCATTGGAAACTAATCACCCTTGGGGTTCATATCACTAACTAATGTACCTGTGACATTCATGTGCTTAATGAATAATGTATTAAGGAAATGTTTGGATAATTTTGTGATTGTATTCATTGATGACATATTGATTTACTAAAAGACCAAATAAGAACATGAAGAACACTTAAAATTGGTTCTACAAACACTTAGAGAAGATCAATTGTATGCAAAGTTCACTAAATGTGAATTTTATCAAGATAAAGTGTAGTATTTAGGACAAGTGAGTTCAGGAGAAGGGATTCCAGCTGACCCTGAAAAGGTCAAAGCCATTTTAGTTTAGCTGATACCAAAGGATGTCTCATATGTATGATCCTTTATGGGTATCACGAGGTATTATCATAGGTTCATTGAAAAGTTTTCAAAAATGGATTATCCAATAACCTCTTTGTAGAAAAAGGGAATCAAATTCAAATGGAATGAGAAGTGTCAAGAATGTTTCGAAAAATTAAAAAAGTTACTGACAACAACACCTATTCTGAGGATAGAGGATCCACATAAGGACTTTGTGGTATGCACAAATGCTTCATTATAATGGTTGGGAGATGTATTGTTAAAAGATGATTATGTGGTTGCTTATGAGTCACACAAATTGAAAACCTCATGAAACCAACTATGCAACACATGACTTGGAACTAACTCCTATCATACATGCTTTAAATATGTGGTGACAATACTTGTTGGGTAGAAGGTTTTTGTTAAAACTGACAATATCAGTATTAAGTACTTCTTTGAACCAAATATAAATGTAATGAAAGAAAGATGCTTATCTTTCCTAAGAGAATACAATTTTGAAATAAAAAATATTAAAGGAAAGGAAAACAAGATAGGAGATGCACTTAGAAGGAAATTAAATGCAATTCTCAGTAGAAATGTACAATTTGATCTAAAATAAAAAATTGTGGCAGGGACAAAAAAAGATGAGAATTAAAAGAAAATTCAAGAAAAATGTCAAAACAATTAATCAGATGAGGAAGATTCAAAGTTTAGTTGCAGTCAAGAAGGTTTAGTCATGTATAAAAATAGAATTTATGTTCCAAACAACATAGAATTGAAGAAATTAATATTAATGGAAGTACATAAGAAACCTTATTCTGGTCATCCAGGTTATCAAAAGACAATAACAACGTTAAAGAAATAATATTTTTTTCCGGGGATGAAAACAAAGGTAGTTGAATACCTTGCTAGGTGTCTAGAGTGCCATCAAGTTAAGGCTAAGCACCCTCACCCAACTGGATTATTGCAGCCTATACCCATTCTAGAATGGAAGTGGGAAGTAATCAGTATGGACTTCATCATAGGACTACCTATATCAAGGAAGCATAATGACTCTATAATGGTAGTAATAGACAAACTTAAAAAAATTGCACACTTTATTCCGGTAAAATCTACTCACAAGGCTATAAATATTGCAGATATTTTCAAAATGCACGGTTTACCCAAACAATCATCTTAGACATGGATATAAACTTTACCTCCAGCTTCCAGAAAACCTTATTCAATTGTTTGAACACTTAATTGAGTTTGAGCACCACCTCTCATCCTCAAACTGACGATCAGACCGAAAGTACTAATTGTATTGTCGAGGATATGTTACAGATGTATGTAATGGATTTCCCAACAAAGTGGGAGGATTACCTTCATTTGGTTGAGTTTGCATACAATAATGGTTATCAGTCGACCTTAAAGATGAGTCCTTTTGAAGTGTTGTATGACAGAAGGTGTCGAACCCCTTTGAGTTGGGACAACACAGTTGATGGACTTATTTTAGGACCATACATGCTAAAAGAAATGAAAACAATTGTGCAGAAAGATAAACAAAACTTGAAAAGTGCACAGGAAAGACAAAAGAGCTATGCAGATTTCAAAAGGACACTGTAACACACCCATGATGGGGCATAAAAATTTTGTTCTTCTTGAGAGAACAATACCCTCATTAAGGGGTCTCTATTACATTCGGCTCTTCCAGAGGTTTCCAGCCACGATCTCCATGCTCTGAGATGAGCTCAGAGCAGGAAGATATCCTCTCCCAAGGTCTTTGGGTTCTTTCATCCCCCTATACTTGCATATGACCATGGGCTATGACGAGACGCCAAGACGACCACCACACGAATCCTCCAGAGTGGCAAACCTCTGAAGTTCACGATCTGACGCCACATGTCCTATGGGATTTCGTTAGCCCTGATTTACTTTGGGACTTCGACGTTTGAGAATTTCAAACATTCCTACAGCTTTTTCCTCCGAATTACTTCATACCCGTAGTTCCATATCATGTGCCATGCGTCCATCTAAATCAACGGCTCGGGTCCACTTCAGGACTTCAGTGTTCGAGAGTCTCGAATGCTCACACCACCTTTTCTCACGGAGTGATTTCATCCGAAGTCGAAGATCTGTCGAGGCATGTCTCTTTCAAATCGACGGTCACGATGTACTTCGAGAGTTCTCAACTCTCGTGACCCCACTTTATTTTGACGTGGCTATCTTCCAAAATGGAAGATCTATTTACACTTGTCCTCAGCTGAAAGACGACTCATATGGACTTCGGCTCTCCGATCTTCAGGAGTTTCTTGTTCAACACATCCTCTTTTCTCTCGGAGTGACTTTCTTCCGACGTGTAGGCTTTGATGACACCTGTCCCTTTGTCTTGGATGGCTCAGATCTACTTCGGCTCTTCAAGCTTCATGAGTTTCAATCTCTCCACACTCTCTTTCTCCCAGAGTGCTTACACCCGAAGTCGACGATCCCTCGACGCGTGTCTCCCACAAATCAAGGGCTGCAAATCACTTCGACCCTTTGGGAGTTTGAACCTTTCCCCACTCGCTTTCTCCTGGAGTGCTTACACCCGAAGGCGATGGATTTCTGCCACGTGTCCCTGTTCTCAGATCGACATCATAGATGGACTCCGCTACTTCACGGATTTCGAAAGGAGCTCACAATTATCCACCTAGCAACGTTTCTAGGTCTGACGGTCATGATCCTGCGAATAATGATTTGTTCGTCGATCGACGGTTCACAGTGATTGTGGCGCCCTAACGTGCTCATGCTTTATCAATGAGATCAATCTCCGCAATATGAAAAGTACTCGTTCGACTCGATCAAATTGTGGTCGTTGATCCGCCAACCCGATGAGATCAATGTCATTGGTGAATTGCAGGCCACAAACTAGCACGTCTGCTAATTTTGCCTCCGCGCTCTGCAATGATTCCCCACAATAGATCTCCATTCACAGATCGACGATTCACAGTGATTGCGGGGTCCAATCTCCACGATTTGGGAAATGATCACCCAACTCTATCTAATCCCGGTCATTGATCTTCCACTCCCAACGAGATCAATGATGTTGGTTGATTATGGGTCGTGAACTAGCATGTCCACTAATTTCACCTCCTCACTCCGCAATGATTCCCAACCATCGATTTAATTGAGCGGTTGGTGTTTGACTCGTTAACTCCAGTGGGTCTTTTAGTCGATCTGACGATTGCGATAGCTTCTCCTACTGATGAACGACTCAACTCCATCGTCATTTTCATGTTCTTAAGTCATCTACAACTCTCGTAACAACGGTAGTTCAGACAACTTTGACTATCATGAAATTTGATGCCTCTGAGCTTCGAACTCCCGAAGTTATGAAACCTTCATGAGATAACTCCTTTTAGCGCAGGTTTCCTTGACCCATGTCACATGAACCTTCAGATGAATCTTGGGCTATGAACTCTACTCTTAGTCGGGTTTTTGGTTAAGGATTTGGGTGGGAGTTCAAAGTCTCTTAGACTACTGTTCTGAAGGAAGCACCTCCCTAACTCCCAAAACTTTAAGCTTTGAAACAAGGCAAGGTAAACTCATGAGATTACCAAAATGGTAGAAGTTCCAAGAGGCTTGCTCTGACTCTGGGATTGTGAGGTAATTTCCAGGGGAGAAACTCCTTCGAGGGATTAAACTGGAGCATATGGAAAATCAAGAAGAAGAATAAGTTATCAAGGGAACAAACACATACTCATAACTTAATCATTTCAATGCAAAAAACATTTATAGACACATAAATGTACGCATGCATCCATTATTTCTAATTCAGAGCACAAGGCATGAAAAAACTTATCAAAACCATAAGGCGTGATGTGAATGTTGAAAGGGGTGCTCGTTTCCACCCAACCATAGGCTCAGTCACTCCTAATGGATTTACCATTGGCCACCCCCGAGCTTAGACCACGATGCTTTGAGATTAAATATTTTTCTTCCAGCTCAACGAAATTTAGGGATGAAGGTTACCCTCCTTCTCCCAATACAGAAATAGATAGGGACAAAGGTTACTCTCCTTCTCCCAGCTCAGTCTCTATTTTCTTGGATCAGAACTCACTCCATTTTTTTCTCAGTCCTTCCTTGGACTCGAGAGCTTAGGCTATCGTATTTGCACTCTTTGTAGGTCGTCCTCTACCCACCACGCTTCCTTTCTTTCCTTCCTCAGCAAGATTGTTAGGGTCCTAACCCGCACATAGGTAGAACAATATATGTGGATGTAATAAGTCAATATTAATAAGGCCTTTCAATAAAATAGAATAAGGCAGATGTAAGAAGACCTAATAGAAGCTTCCGCTTCTAGAAGGATCTTCCTCTAGATGCTTCTTTTTAGTATAAATAGGAGTCGAGGATATGAGAACCCTAGCTTGGATATTATTGTAATAGAGCTCTACTCAACTGGAGGTTGCCCCCTCGAAGAGGCCAGTGAACATTGCTTTCAGATTCAAAGTGTTATTTATGTTGTTATTCTTATATCATTTTAGTGTTATTGTGGTGAATGTGCTGGTTATATTGTTGTTATTCTGCCATTACTATCATTTTATTTCAATTCTGCATACATTTTATATCTGGTATATTACAAGTGGTATCAGAGCACTTTCCTCGACAGAAAGTGTGGGTTAATTTTTTTTTCAGGGTAGAGACATTTTCCGATGTCTTTAAGCCATAGAGATCCGTCATTACGCGGATAAACCCGCGGTTGAGGGATTCATACACGTAGAAAATACAAGTGGTACTTAAGCGCACATCTATTGACCACCCTTGTAACCCCTGTTTGTACCCCTTCGAGTGGTAGCGCATCAGACATCACCTGTGTACGGATCGACCTAGATTACCTGAAGCCAGGGATGATTTTAGGGGCTAAATTTCGCTCATGGGCTAATTTTCCATGGTTTTTCCAATAATAAGATTCACTATTTTGAAAATGATTCGCCCAAATTCTATAGGATAAAATTATTTTATCTTAAAAATCGTCAAAATTTTATAAAAACTATATAAAATACTTAGAAATTTGAATATTTTTACAAAAATATCGCCAAACATTTATAGTTGATATATGAAGGATTAGTAAGATTCATCAAGGTTTCTACATTTTAAAATAAATTTTCATCCTTAAAATCATCCCTGCCTGAAGCCCTCTTTAGATAAACTGATCGGTCGCCTAACTGCTATAGTGTCACCGAGAACAACACTCGAGAAGATACTCTCTAGTATCTGGGTAGTCGGGTAGTACAGCTAAGGGTACGGTCTATCTTCCTTAGTTAGTGCCCTGAGATATTGGGCCAAGTACTACTGTTGGACCCCACACGTATATCAGAGAGCTATAGCACAGGGCAAACCCTTGTCTGTAGAACCCTTGAATACCTAACCCTTGGGGGACAGAAACATAAACAAATTAAAACAGACAAGATCTATTGTCGTGCAACTGTGTTCGG
>SNQJ01S0001643.1:325192-339286 GCA_010110895.2 Picea sitchensis
CCATTTGGCTACAGCCAGAAGCAGTTTTGGACCAGCGTGAGTGTCGCCTACGTGAAAGAACCATCAAGGAAGTGCTAGTACAGTGGAAAGATACAACTCCAGCAGATGCCACTTGGGAACCAGCTACCATTCTGCAACAATTTCCTCATCTCAAGCCTTGAGGACAAGGTTGTTTTTAAGGGGGCGGACATGTTAGGGTACTAACCAACACATAGGTAGAACAATATATGTAGATGTAATAAAGGTCAATATTAATAAGGCCTTTCAATAAAATAGAATAAGGTGGATGTAAGAAGACCTAATAGAAGCTTTCGCTTCTAGAAGGAACTTCCTCTAGATGCTTCCTTTTAATATAAATAGGATTCGAGGGTATGAGAACCCTAGCTTGGATATTATTGTAATAGAGCTCTACTCAACTGGAGGTTGCCCCCTCGAAGAGGCTCGTGAACATTGATTTCATATTCAAAGTGTTATTTTTGTTGTTATTCTTATATCATTTTAGTGTTATTGTGGTGAATGTTCTGGTTATATTGTTGTTATTCTGCCATTACTAGCATTTTATTTCAGTTCTACATACATTTTATATCTGGTATATTACAAAGATTGTGTGTGGCTTGAATTCTCAGTCCGTGGTCAGGGATGGAAGTGTTATAGATGGGCAGTCTACCCCATCCCCTCATTAACTCTTGAGGAGGTCTTCCCACCTACCAGCCTGACTGTAATTCATTCCTGGGTTAGAGGGTTGTTCTGATCCTAAGAAATTAAATCCAACAAAGTAATGGTTTGGTGGAGGTTAACGCAACCATTCATGGTCCCCTCCACCACCTTTTCATAGAATTTGTGGTCTCTCTTAGAAAATCCCCTTTCCAGCAGTCATGCAACATGTATCCATTTTCTATTAAAATAACAGAATTTACATTCATCGACCTTTTATACAAAGGTCCATCAAATCAAACATTCACGCCTTTGGGTTTTCCATAGTTCCTTGGTCAATATAGTTATAATTACAAATTGGGGGAAACAGAGTGTTACAATTCCCTCACCCTTAAAGGACCATCATCCTCAATGTCCTATCTGTCAATATAATATGTGTATACAAGAGTAAACAAAATCGGATATGTTTGTCTCATGGCATCCTCCATTTCCCATGTAGCCTCATCTGGGCCAAAGGGTTTCCACTACACCTTGATCTGTGCAATGGTTTGGTTTCTAAGTGAGGTTTCCTTCTTGTCTAATATGCATTGAGGTTCTGGTATGAATTATCCCTCCGGCTCCACCTGGAACAAAGACCAATCAATTATATGATTAGAATCATGTACATATTTCTTCAATAATGAAACATGGAAAACATTATGTGCCTTTACCGTGGGAGGAAATGCTATCCTATAGGCTACAGGTCCCACTCTATCTAAGACTTCAAAGGGTTCAAAATATCGAGGTTCCATCTTGGCACAAGCTCCCATTCTCGGGGAACTCTTCCTGGGTCTAACTCTGAGATAGACATGGTCTCCTGTCTTGAACTCTCTGGGAGTTCTCTTTCCGTCGACGTAACTTTGTTGTCTATCCTGAGAAATCTTCAGATTTGGCTTTATCTAAATCACTTGTTGTTCCATTTCTTTCAGCATGTCAAGTCCGATTGTAATTATGTCCACTAGATTACTCCAGTTGATTGGACTCTTTCACTGTCTACCATAGAGGGCTTCAAAAGGGTTCATCTTCAAGGATTCTTGATAATCGTTGTTGTAGGCCTACTCTACCAATGGTAGGTAGTCTTCCCACTTCTTAGGCTGATGCATTACTTGCATCCTTAGCATGTATTCTAATATTTGTCTTACTCTTTTTGTTTTTCCATCAGTTTGAGGGTGATACGTTGTGTTGAAAAACAATTTAGTCTCAAAACCAGCCATTAAGGATTTCTAAAAGCTTGAAGCAAATTTGGTGTCTCTGTCAAATACAATTTCCCTAGGCATGCCATGCAGTCTAAATATCTCCTTCATGAAGATGTTGGCAATATCTATTATCGTGCAAGTTGACTTCACAAGAACGAACTGAGCAGACTTACTCGGTTTGTCCACCACGACATGATGGCATCATTTTGTTTGGTCGATTTTGGTAATCCAGTGATGAAATCCATGGAGATGGTTTCCCATTTCCATTCTAGGATGGGTAGGGGTTGTAACAACCCGTCTTGGTACCGGTGTTCTACCTTAACTTGCTGGCATTCTAGGAACTTATCTAGATAATCAACTATGTCTTTCTTCAATCCATGTCAATAGAATTGTTTCCTAGTGGTCGTGATCATCTTCTGATATCCTGGGTGACCAGTATATGGTCTCTTGTGTATTTCATTCATTACGAACCTCTTCAATTCGTCACAGTTTGGAATATACAATCTATTTATGTAGGTCAATAGGCCTTCATCGAGCATCTGGTAGCCTTCCTACTTTAGCTATGTAGGCTCTTGCCTTAGGTATGAGGTCACAGTCTTGAAGAATGCATATGTTTCTTGTGCATTCCTGACTCTTTCCCTGACATTTGTTTCACAGGTGCTTACTGCTGCCAGGTGAATCGTTTTTATACTTTTTCTAAGGGCATCGGCCACCCTATTTCCTTTCCTTTGATGTGTTTGATTTTGAAATCAAACTCACTAAGGAGAGCCATCCACCGAGCTTGCCTCACATTGAGTTTTGGTTGATCAAACAAGTGCCTCAACCCACAATGGTCTTCCATAAGACCAAATCTCCTACCCAGGAGGTAATGCCTCCACATTTTTAAAGGATGTACACTATGGAATCCAACTCTAGGTCATGGGTCACATAATTGATTTCATGCTCATTCAATTTCCTGGACGTGTAGCAAATTACACACCCCTCTTGAATAAGGAATCCTCTGAGTCCTTCCTTGCAGGCATTTGTACACACAAGGGAATCATTATCAAGGTCTACAATCTTTAGCACGGGTGCATGGGTCAGGAGGTATTTCAGTTCCTGGAATATTTCTTCACATTTTGATGTCCAAGTGAATTTAACCCCCTTTTTCTGAAGGGCGGTGATTGGACAACCAATCTTGGAAAACCCTTTTATGAACCTTCTATAGTATCCTGCTAAACCCATGAAGGATCTAATATTAGATACATCCTTTGGGGTAGGCCATTCCATAATAGATCTGATCTTGTCAGGGTCTACTGCCACCCCTTCTTTAGAAATAACATGGCCTAAGTAATGGACTTGCTTCTGGAAAAAGTCACACTTGCTAAACTTAGCGTAAACATGATTCTCTCTTAGTACTTGAAGTATGAGTCTAATATGTTCTTCGTGCTCCTCTCTGTTCTTGGAGTAGATTAGGATATCATCAATGAAAAGCAATACAAATTTGTCTAGAAATTTTTTGAGTACATTATTCATCAAGCACATAAAAGTGGCGGGGGCATTGGTTAACCCAAATGGCACCACCACAAATTCATAGTGACCATATCTCATCATGAAGGTTGTTTTGTGGATGTCTTCATCCTTAATTCAGACTTGATGGTATCTAGACCTTAATTCAATCTTCAAGAAAATGGAAGCACCTACCAATTGGTAGAACAAGTCATCAATTCTTGGTAAGGGGTACTTGTTCTTTATGGTTGTCTTATTGAGTTGTCTATAATATATGCATAGTTGGAGTGTTCCATCTTTCTTTTTCACAAACAAGATGGGTGATCCCCACGGAGATACATTGGGTCGGATGTATCGTTTTCCCATCATCTTCTTTAGTTGTAGCTTAAGCTCAACTAGCTCTGACGTACTCATCCTATAGGGTGTTCTAGATGTTGGCACTGCTCCTGGTGCAAGTTCTATCGAGAAGTCAATGTCTCTTCTCAGAGGTAGACCTTGTACCTCTTCTGGAAACACATCTTTATATTCTCTTAATATGGGGTGTTCCTCTAGGTTTGGTTTTTCATCCTCAACAGATTCCAACACCTATATTGCATATAAAGGGCACCCCTTTATGCAATACTTGTTCATTTAAAGGGTTGATATTTGTCTCACTGAGACAGGCTTGTGAATCCCTTGGAGGGTTATCTTTCTCCCTTCTTCATTTACACATTCTAAAGTTTTGTGGTGACAGCCCAACTTAGTTTTATAAAAAGCCAACCAGTCCATACCAATCAACAAGTCATAAGATTCTAGGGGAAGTATGTTAAGGGTTGCTCGGGTGGGCAATCCATCCATGGTGAATTGACAAGTTGGTATGGCCTCTGCTACTTTTCTTTTGGTCCCAGTGGCTAGTTGTACCAACCACAAATCAACATGTTTAACTGGTTGTAGTTTACACTTATCAACAGTTTGAGGGGCCACATAACTCAAATTAGAACCATGGTCAATTAAAATAGAAACTAGATGGTTAACAATCACACCTTCCATCTCCACCACTAAAGCTTGGTGGTCGGCTTGATTATTGTCTAAGGCTGCATAAATTCATGGCATGCTCCTAGCCACATCATTGACGATGGTAGATTCTTGGATAGTGTGGACTCTCTTACTGTTCTGTTGTATGTGTGGACAATCCCTCAATCAATGTTCTTCTCCAAAACCCCAACATTTTAAGGGTTCTTTCTTTGGGTTATCAGTCTTTCCTAGGACTACCTCAAAAGGTTTATTTCCACTCTTAGAGGGGAAATTTTTCTGATACACACTTCTAGTAGGAAGGTTCATCCTAGAACCCTTCCCATAGTTCTTAAATCTAGAGGATTTAAACCCCTTTTTCTTGAATCCTGAACTACTCTTCTTCCTCCAGTCCTCGTGAGGTCTTGCCTTACTCTCGAACTGTTCATAACAATACCTTGCCCTCCGGATGGTCTCTTCTAAGGTCTTTGGTTTGTCAAACTCAATCATGTGCCACTAGGTTTGAGGTAACCCACTAATAAATCACTGCACTTTTACCTTTTCATCCTTTATGTAGGGTACATACCTCAGTAGCTCAAGGAATTTATTGACATATTCATCTATGGTGAGTTGTCCCAGCATGAGTTCATATAATTCCTTAGTCTTCCCATCCATGTATTTATCTGACAAATAATTCTTCCTGAAGTATTTCTCGAACTGTTTCCATAACAAGTCCTTCTCATGGACTCCTTTCACATTCCTAATGTCTTCCCACCAAATGGAAGCCTTTCCATTCAGGTTGAAGATGGTTATTCGAGACTTCAAGCTTTTAGAGTAGTCATGGACTCTAAAGTATTTATTTAAACCAAGAAACCAAGCTTCATCCTCTTCCCCTTTCTTAATCTCTCCATCGAAAGAGGGTGGTTTGGCTTTCTTGAATTCTTCAAGATCACGACTTTTGGAATGATTTCGCTTCTTTCCTTTCCTTTGAGAATGTGAGCTAGTTTTTCTACTAGAGTATCCCTCTGAGTTTCCATCTTCCTTTCCAAAGGACTCTCCCGATGAGTGTCCCTTGCCTCCAGGTTGGGCCTTCTTAGAGGTAATTCTCCTGGTGTGGTCACTTATGGGGCCATGTTTTCAGATCTCAGGTGGACTTTGAATTCTCTTCACATGTCATCGATCCACATGACTGGTTGTGGGTTCATGCTGCAGTTGCCTTTGTATGTCGGATAATCTCTGCAGTAAGACTGTGTTAATTTATGTTTTCTTTTCTTGCTCCTTTATCAATTTATCGTTGTCTTCTTTGCAACTCTGTAATTCATCCTTGAGGCTCCTTACTATTTCATCCAGATCCGGAGAGGTTTCCACTGCCCTCCTTTCGTCAGATTCTTCGTCTTTATTGTGAGAGTCATCCCGCGCTTCATAGCACGTCACCATCCTTTAGACTTGAAGTTTTCTTGTGGTTTACTGATTGCTTGAGTGCTGACAAAACACTTGTTGTTAGCCAACAGTCTGTTAGTTTATGAACAATACATAGTTCAAATTTATTTAAATGCACACACACAGTAGAAAGTTTCATTATTTTCCTCAATAAAATTTTAATGAGGCTCTTTTAAGAAAGAGGTAAGATAGCGTGTCACTTCTTAAAAGTACTCTAACTATGGTTTTTAAGCGACTCATCCATGAGCCCAAGCAGACCAAGTGTTGTAACCATGATCTGATACCAATTTGTAACACACCCACGATGGGGCATAAAAATTGTGTTCTTCTTGAGAGAACAATACCCTCATTAAGGGGTCTCTATTCCATTAGACTCTTCTAGAGCTTTCCAACCATGATCTCCATGCTCTGAGACGAGCTTAGAGTAGGAAAATATCCTCTCCCAAGGTCTTCAGGTTCTTTCATCCCCCTATACTTGCATATGACCGCGGGCTATGACCAGACGCCAAGACAACAGACGCCAATATGACCACCACACGAATCCTCCAGAGTGGAAAACCTCTGAAATTAACGATCCAACGCCACATGTCCTCAGGGATTTCAACGACCCTGATTTACTTTGGGACTTCGGTGTTCGGGAATTTCAAATGTTCCTACACCTTTTTCGTCCAAAATACTCCGTACCCGCAGTTCCAGATCAGGCACCATGAGTCCATATAAATCAACGGCTTGGGTCCACTTTGGGACTTCGAAGTTTAGGAGTCTCGGATGCTCACACCACCCTTTCTCCTGGAGTGAATTCACCCGAAGTCGACGATCCGTCGACGTGTGTCTCTTTCAAATCAACGGTCACGATGTACTTCGGGAGTTCTCAACTCTCGTGACCCCACTTTCCTCTAAAGTGGCTATCTTCCGAAATGGAAGATCTGTTGACACTTGTCCTCAGCTGACGGATGACTCAGATGGACTCTGGATCTCCAACCTTTGGGAGTTTCTTGCTCACCAGATCCCCTTTTCTCCCGTAGTGACTTTCCTCCAAAGTGAAGGATTTGACGACACCTATCCCTTTGGCTTGGACGACTCAGATCTACTTCGGCTCTTCGGGCTTCGGGAGTGTCAACCTCTCCACACTTGCTTTCTCCTGGAGTGCTTACACCCGAATTTGACGATCCATCGACGTGTGTCTCCCACAGATTAACGACTGCAAACAACTTCGGCCCTTCAGCTTTCAGGAGTTTCAACCTTTCCCCACTCGCTTTCTCCCGGAGTGCTTACACCCAAAGTCAACGGATTTCTACCATATGTCCCTATTCTCAGATCGACGTCACAGACAGACTCCGTTACTTCGGGGATTTCCAAAGAAGCTCGCGACTATCCGCATAGCAACTTTTCTAGGTCTTACGGTCATGATCTGGCCAATATCGATTTGTTCGTCGATCGACGGTTCACAGTGATTGTGGGGCCCTAACGTGCTCACGCTTTATCATTGAGCTCAATATCTGCAATTTGAAAAGTACTCGTCCAACTCGGTCAAATCGTGGTTGTTGATACTCCAACTCGACGAGATCAATGACGTTGGTGAATTGCGAGCCGCAACCTAACATGTCCACTAATTTTTCCTCCGTGCTCCACAATGATTCCCCACCATCGATCTTCATTCACAAATCGACGATTCACAGTGATTGAAGGGTCCAATCTCCGCGATTTGGGAAGTGCTCGCCCGACTCTATCTAATCATGTTCGTTGATATTCCATTCCCAACAAGATCAACAACATTGGTTGATTGCGGGCCCTGGACTAGAATGTTCGTTAATTTTACCTTTGCGCTCTGCAGTGATTCCCAACCATCGATTTAATCGAGCGACTGGTGTTTGACTCGTTAACTCCAGTGGGTCTTTTAGTCGATCTAACGACTGGGATAGCTTCTCCTCCCAATGAATGGCTCGCATCAATCTTCGTTGTTAGGTTCTTAAGTCATCTACGTCTCTCGTTACTCCGGTAGTTCGGGTAACTTTGACTATCATGAAATTTGACACCTCAGAGCTTCGAACTCCTGAAGTTTTGAAACCTTCATGAGCTAACTCCTTTTAGCGTAGGGTTCCTAGACCCAGGTCACATGGACCTTTAGATGACTCTTGAGCTATGAACTCTACTCTTAGCCAGGTTTTTGGTTAAGGATTAGGGCCCGAGTTCAAAGTCTCTTAGACTACTAGTATGAAGGAAGCACCTCCCTAACTTGCAGAACTTTAAGCTATGAAACAAGGCAAGGTAAACTCAGAAGATTACCGAGACGGAAGCAGTGCCAAGAGGCTTGCTCCGACTCTAGGACTGTGAGGTAATTTCCTGGGGAGAAACGCCTTCGAGGTATTAAATTGAAGCATATGGAAAATCAAGGAGAAGCATAAGTTCTCAAGGAAAAAAACGCATACTCATAACTTAATCATTTCAATGCAGAAAACATTTATAGACACATAAATATACACATGCATCCATTATTTCCAATTAAGAGCACAAGGCATAAAAACACTTATCAGAACCATAAGGCGTGATACGACTGCTGAAAGGGGTGCTTGTTTCCACCCAACCATAGGCTCAATCACTCATAATGGCTTTACCACCAGCCACCCCCGAGCTTAGACCACAATGCTTTGAGATTCAATCTCTTTCTTCCAGCTCAACGAAAGTTAGGGACGAAGGTTACTCTCCTTCTCCCAATACAGAAATAGATAGGGATGAAGGTTACTCTCCTTCTCCCGGCTCAGTCTCTATTTTCTGGGATCATAACTCACTCCAAATTTTTTTCAGTCCTTCCTTGGACCCAAGAGCTTAGGCTCTCGTCTCTGCACTCTTCACAGGTCTTCCTCTGCCCACCATGCTTCCTTTCTTGCCTTCCTCTACAAGATTGTGTGTGGCTCGAATTCTCAGTTCGTGGTGAGGTATGGAAACCTTATAGATGGGCGGTCCGCCCCATCCCCTCATTAACTCTTGAGGAGGTCTTCCCACCTACCAACCTGACTGTAATCCATTCCTGGGTCAGAGGGTTTTTTTTATCCTGAGCAATTAAATCCAGCAAAGCACTGGTTTGATGGAGGTTAACGCAACCATTCATGGTCCCCTCCACCACCTTTTCATAGCATTTGTGGTCTCTCTTAGCACATCCCCTTTCCAACAGTTATGCAACACGTATCCATTTTCTATTAAAATAACATAATTTACATTCATTGACCTTTTATACAAAGGTTGATCAAATCAAACATTCACCTTTGAGTTTATCATAGTTCTTTGGCCAATATAGTTATAATTGCAAACTGGGGGAAACATGGTGTTACAGACACATACATAATTCAATATTGGAGATTTATTTAAAATTAAAACCCCAAAACAATTCATTTAAAATTGGAAACAGTTCTAAGCTATCACCATGGTATTGTGGACCTTTTGAAGTGCTTTCCAGAGTGAGGCCAGTGGCCAATCATCTTGCACTACTAGATAATTTTAACGTACACAATGTATTTCATGTTTCATTACTAAAGAAATAAGCACATGATGTAACTCATATTGTTAATTGGGATCTGAACAAGGTGGAATCAGAAGGCGAGTTCTAGGTGGAACCACTACGCATTCTAGACAAGAAGGAAACTATGTTGTGGAATAGAGCCATCACTTAGGTTAAATTGCAGTGGATGCACTTTAGTCTTGATAAGGGAGCTTGGGAAATGGAAGAAGCAATGAGGAAAGCTTATCCATTTTTGTTCTAGAGCTGAGAAGCTCATATGGGAACACCGAGGACGGTGCTCAATTCAAGGGGGAAGGGATTAATATCCCCTCCATTTAGATATATTTGAATAATTTTAATTTTCAATTATTTATGTTGAGAAAAAGACTAAACATTTTATCATGATAAACTTGGATGATGAAAAATATTTTTGCAAATATTATTTTAAATTTATTTCTTTTACATGTGACAAACTAATGAGTCATTATTCCATGGGAGAGTGTAAAGGGATAAAAACCACAAGAGTAAATATTGTTCATGAGGACAAGTGTAAACCTACTTCCAAAGATGTGGTATGTGAGGAAACAAGCTAACACAAAGTTAGGCCAAGATTCCCTAAGGTCAGGGATGAGGATAACTACAAAAGAAATACCTAGGCAAGCTATTATTCTTCTTCTTAGTAATGCAAAAAGAGAAACAAGTATAGAGGAGGCAAGATGTTGTTGAGTACTTGTGTGTATAAATTGATCTTGATGAAAAAAGTCAAGTTTTGGTTTATCTGAAAATGGTTATTAAAATTTCCAGTCCCTATGGTTTAATGAATTAGGCTTGGGGGATGGTTTAATGAATTAGGCTTGGGGTGACAGGAGCAGTAACTTGGTTATTCTGGTCTATTACAATATTTCCAGTTCGTATAATTTACTTATCTTTTATTTACATTTATGTTATTCATGGATATTACAATATTTTGAAAGAGTAAACTGAGATATGTTTCTCTACTTATCTTTTATTTACATTTATGTTATTAGTGGATATTAATGGTTATAGTAGTGTTCAATTGTACAATATTTTGAAAGAGTAAACTGAGATATGTTTACTTATTTATCTTTTATTTACATTTATGTTATTCATGGATATTAATGGTTATAGTAGTGTTCAATTGTACAAAATTACATTATGGAATAAGCAAAGAAATAATCAATGCTTAATTGTTATGATATTTTTGTAAAGTTTTCTTCTACAGAAAAGAATGTTGAAATGGAGATAGCAGTAAACTAGTTAAACTATGAACTCATACTAATTAGAAATATTATTTTACAAACAAAGAAAAGATTTAAGTGTTTCTTTTAATTATTTTTTTCAACAGTAGTATATTTTGTTTACTTAACTTTTGTAGATAAAATACATATGAATATCTATCTTTTGATTCTAAACTACAATGTTCAACAATATTCTGAATACACAACCAAAAAAAACAAGATAATGGTTGTCTCTATTTCCAGAGTCATTGATAATGGTAGTTATTAATATTGATAGTTCTTATATTTTGTTAGTATAGCATTTGGTTTGTGACCGGAGTGGAAGATCAAAACTTTATAGGTGGTGTCCATGTGGATTACAACTCATAGATGGTCAAGGTTCTCTATATAAAGACCGAGGTTCTCGTCCAACGTAGATAGCCACCACCTGGTATTATATGCTTCACATATTATTTCTTTCTTTCGACGTATCGGATTGAAATGTTTACTAGGTTAACTCTGACAGCCAACCAATCAACGCCTAAAGCCCACAATTTCTCATCTTCTTTATTCATTTATATGTTTCAAAATATAAATAAAATATGGAGTAACCATGCTCGCGTAACGCGAGTCTCCCGTGTCAATAACCAAGTCAATAATTCAATTAAAATTGGGTCTTTATGCGGTTCGAATGACATGACATTTTTCAGTGCGCTTCCCAATACTGACATGTTATCTTTGGACACTAGCATACGCCAGTGTAATGATGTCAGGGGTGTAATCCATCACTTCTACTCAGAAATGGTTGGAAGATGAACAAAGAGCCTCGTGTAAATATAGAAGAATTGCTAAAACATTGTGGATTAATTAATAAACTAATCTCTTTATTAACTTCAGAGCAAGTATACACAACTTGCTGCACTTGTTTATAATATAATAATTTTCCAATATTTTAGAATACAGTGTATCGATAATAGTGTGAGCATGAACAAGTGTTGTTAAGATAGTTTGATGATTCAACAGTAACATTCTCCTCGTCCACACGAAACATTATAGGCTGCCATGGAAAAATCTATATATAGATGCGTGGACCTGGACAATGGCCTCTTTACAATGTTTTGAAGGCCTAATCTGCATATGATAAATTTAAGGTAGTATATGTCCAAGGAATGGGGTTTGTTACAGGCCTACTTCTTCAATACGCAAGTGAGAAGGACGTATTTTGGGATGTTGAAAGACCTAGTTAATGCACAATGGAAAGACTGTATTTTGCTGGATTGCCCCTTGTACAACATACCTTTTCTGGTTTGAAGGGATGGTCTAAGCACACCTTTTTCCACTACCATCCTGAGTTGTGTTCCAGGTACTGTACTACTATGGCTTCATTGCCTCGTAATCTCCATTAATGCTATCTTCTTCGTGCTCATCATCTTTTCGCGTCCTATAATAGATGAACTAGGTGAGAATCTGCATAAGTATTCGTTAAGGATTCTTAAGGGAATTGAATTTTTTTAAGGGGAATGTTTTGAATCGATTCTACCATTTGATACTACTAATGCACTTATTATTTGATACTACTAATGCACTTATTATGTTGAACACAACTCTATAGCGTTATGTTTCCAAATGATACAAAACAATCTAAAAGCACACATACTTCAACATACATAAGCCATGGCATATTTGGATTTATATTTTTCCATTCCAAAGTCTTCACAATGATGTTGCAATATACATCCACAACCATATTTCACAGATACATTAGCTACTTCTCACTAGCTACTTCTCACCGAGAATAGATCGATACTCCAGCAATGAAACAATCCAATTCTATGGCCAAAAAAAATACAATAGGATTCCCTGCCTACATAGGTTGGATTTCCGATTAGCGCAAACATGAACATCAATGGATTTAGACCCTGCTAACATAAAAACGTTTTTGACTATATATCCCCTCAATCTTAGCAAGATACTATTCAGTTTTAATTAAATGTTGCTTGCAATTGCTGAAACCATTGACTTATATAACCATAGATGTACCTTAAAGGTTCTTCATTGCACCTGTAAAATCATTTTATAATGGAAAACATAGTTAGTTCTAATTATAAAATCAACGACACAAACATGGAAATCTAGACAGTGTAATTTACAGGGCCAAAGTTTTGATTTGACTGAATGATTGATATATTACAAAATTTAACAATAACATGTATATATATCAGGTAGGGCCTATAAAGTCATAAGATCCTGTTCAGCGTTTAATTTTTTTTTTTAATCTCACATTTTTCCATATTTGTGGAAGCCTTCCACCCATATAGATAGCAACCATAATCCATTCCAACCCCGTTTCTACTACACTGACAGACTGCTCACCTATTATTGAGTCCCTGAATGCAATTGTGCTCGCTTCCTGAACTTGCACAACATCTAGTCAATAATTACAGAACCTAGCAATTCATGTTATTTATATTGAAATTTCCTAATTTCTACAGAGTTCTCTTATAGATAATAAGATCCTACAAATTACAGTTACCTGCAAAATTTTCCTCCCTGTTAGTTCTACTGTTGCCCTTGAATCTATTTTAGTAGAATCAGAGGTTGAAATGGCATGTAAATGGAAGTAATTGAGCCCACCAACAAATAATAATGTTGCAGCTACCTGAAGATTACAGAAAGATAAAACAAATTTAGTAATACAACAATTCCCCTTATAGTGGATATCAAAATTAGATTTAGTACAGATCAACAATACAATATGAAAACCTACACTCCGTAATATGGTTTTCTTAGGACTAGAATCAATATTTTATAGCAATCCTTCATCATCTACAGAGAACTAGTTTAACATATAACTCGGACCACTTGGACCAGACCCACTAGATGATGGAGCCAAATATGAGCCCGAAGTAGGGGTATGACTGCTTGCCAAAGATCTCGCAGATCCGACAAAATAAACATTTAGCAAATCCCATTAACATAATATGACTTTATTCATGTTGAGGAACCATTATAAAACTCTAGGGGATTTGGAAAAATAAAGTCCCAAATATGGGGAGGCGATTCCAACATTTACATGTAATATAGGTTCCTTCCAGTCGATATGTTGTGATCCAGTGAAAAAGTGGGAATAGGTAAACTAGATGTAGGAGTCCCATTCGATAATTTCTTGAGATTATTTGCATCATTTTTCTCGGATAGATCTGGAGAATAGTCTATATTCTCTGGTGCCTTAATGAGCTTTGTATGTTTGGACAGATCCTTGTCCTTGCTTCCACAACCCTGTTGTTACAGCAACACAAATACAATAATATACAACAAGGTATCCATTAAAATTTATATCAGATTCCCTGGGGAAAATATGAATTTGATAGAATCTACAAGTAGATTATTATCATGTCAAATTCATATCAGACATCACACCTCAGGAAAATATTTCACTTTCCTTTCCTTCCGCCACTTGCATATGTGGCCATAATATAAAGTTTGCCAAACTAGGACCCCAATGGTCATTGTATAAACCTGCACAGATTAAAATAAAGACATAATCTAGACA
>SNQJ01S0001644.1:0-24918 GCA_010110895.2 Picea sitchensis
TGCGACGATGAAGTTGAAGTCATCTGGGGTTAGTGTGGTCTGCAACTTAGTCACGGGATCTTTGGACTTCTTCCGGGAAGAAGTTTTCTAAGGTGAAACCTTCCTCCTCTTCAAAATCTTTGCTTCGTCTCTGCGCTTCTGTTCGACTTCTTCTAAATCTTCGCCATCACCCTCTTTCTCTGGCGTGACGGAAGCAGTCTTCACCGAGGCACTGCTTAAGTCTTGTACTTCGCTGATCTTTTGTCGCATGCTAGGTCTGGGTATATCCTGCACAGTTTCTAGACTGTCTACATCAAATATCTCCGCAGGGTCAGCTAGAACAAGGAGGTCCGTCGACCATTCCTTTTTTATCTCCTCCAAATCTTCTTCTGTTAATTTATAATAGGACTGTAATTTCTCTTGTTCTCATCAGTGCGCGCTATGATGTAGAGAAAGTGTTTGTCTGCGTTGAACTTCATCATGGGCCGAAAACTATGGACGGTGTTCAGAGTGATGCATGGTGTAGCCTGGATAGCTACTTTCAACTGATTATAATATGAATGAAACACAACATTTGACTTTCATTGCCTATTCATGTCGTTCGAGTACCACAGGGTACTAAACTTCATGGCCAATGGTTCAAAGGGGTCGATGTCTGGGAAGGTCGCACCTTATGACATTTCCCATGCAATGAATGTAATTAGTATGAAAATCTAGCTGAAATGGAACTCATACCCTTGGTCCTGCGCTTCCTTGCAATCAAGCTCTAGCTGGTTAACAAGGTACTATGCCCAATTCATTTGTACACCCCCTGCGCACTTCCCTGCGAGGTCAACTACGAATCCGGTGACTTGGGTGGGCCGATTCTTGCAAACTAATTTCCCAGTAATTAGTTGACAGGCTAGGTGCACTATGTCATTCTGGATAGAGTCTACCTTGTAGCCTCACGTTCCTTTCTCAACATCACCATACGTTTCTTTAATCTTCTGTGCTAATGCTCTATCTGTGGTCTTTCCAGTGTAAAAATCTTGCAGGTCAGGGCCTTGCATGCTCAACCCGGTGATCCAATGGATCAAGGTCGAATCCACTATGATATGTCGGTTCAACCATAAATATCCTCCATGGTAACATGATAACAACAACTTAACACATGCGTTCTCTTCTTGATGTCGTCTGAAGTGAAATATATTCATAACATTAGGCAGGGTAGACTGCGCTAGGTTATGGGTCCAAGGTTGGGGGATAATCTTTGAATTCTTTCCTTTCATCCTGGTCAGATACATATGCAGGGTGAGCATACTTTAATATTTACAGTCTCCAAGGTTGAAGTCACTAAACTTCAGTGCTGCTATCTTATCCTGGTCTGTGTGAACTGCGTGTATCCTTTTCGGGAGGTACGCAGTGACCAAGGCACAGTCAAAATCTCTAGGCACACTATCTTTGTTCACTACGCCACTCAGAGGAGGTATATACACAGGTAAGATGCTTGGAATCAACTTAGCATTTGCGAGATTGTCTCTATGCTTCGTTCTCATATCTGTCGCGATTCTGGAAGTTACTGCTCTGCGAGCAGTCAATGGAGAAGCTTGGAATCCTCCTATCGATGATGCTTGCACACCTGTAGACATCTTTCTTTCCGACATGAATTTCTCTGTCCTGAGATTAACAAGTACTTCCTTCGCATATTCTTCAAGTGTCCTAAGCTCTTTGGACATACATGGTCAGGGTTAATAATATCGGGCTCACGAAGTAATGTAGACATGGTAATAATATGGAAAGTAAGGGCGTAATGATCATCGAACAATCTTAACCAAGGTTGCGAGCTCAAATTCTCGATTTGGAAAAAGTGTTCTTCGTGCATGGCACGACGGGGTGAATAGGAAACTCAACAATGGATTTCTTGTAACGGGTATGAGGTTTCCTTAAATATTGTTCTGTCCATTATGGCGCGGTCCAACGGTCAGGTGGCGAGCCATAAATGTTTTTCCAGTCGTTTGGAGTATCGGTCGAACGGATATATCATCCCCAATGACTATATTGCTTCGCCACGACGAAGTGACTTATGTCGTTGTTCTGATATCCCTGTGAAGCTCCCATTATGTAAGTTTTCTTTCTGCGATTCCCCCTCTGGATCCATCTGTAACTTTTCAATCTTATCCCTCTTCTTACTTATCTTTCTAGCCTTCTTTCCAGTAATCTTCAACTCGGTCTGTCTTTTTTCGTTCTGATTCCTATCTTCTTTTAGCATAGTCATTGCGCACTATTGAGGTTCTTTCTTAGGACTCAGGGGTAATATTTCTTCTTTGTATGGGATAGGTACTTCAGTCTTCTGGGGGTCTTCCAATGTTCTTTTAGCTTCGACATCAGTGTTTCTAGTGAGAAATAGCTTCGATCTATTCTCTTGTGCTTCAATCAACTGTGCGATCCTTCTGGTCATGAAGTCTTGTAACTCTTGTTTCTATTGTTCCAAAACTTCTTTTTCTTTCTTTCATCTAGCTTGATCTCTATCAATCCAGGGTTTTCCTATTATCATGGTAAACAGGGCGTTGTCTTCAACAAATTTAATAATCTCAAAATCTTCTTCAGTCAAAGTTCCATTGGCATTCATAGATATCTGAGTGAGCTTTCCACATAGGTTTACCAATTTTCCTCTGAATAGTCCTATTCCTCCTAATGAAGGAATCATAACAGGCCTCCCTATAGCTTCCCAAGTTATCTATGTCATGATATTCATCTGTGTTTCCTTATCTAGAACACAATCAATGTCGAAATCCCCTATTCTTACTTCGATGCATTCTTTTTCTTTAAATATATTTGATAACCTAACATGTAGGTGGTAATTCAAGGTTTCTTTCATATGTAGCAATAATTTCGCTGATTCTTTCTGGGGTTCTGCTATTTTTGGATCTACCTCTTGGTTCAGATTCATTTCTTCAAGCTTAGCAATCATTCTGGGTCAATCCAATACTTCATGTTCTAGAGATTTACAACAAAGACAACTAGGCCTTCCTCCAGGTCATTCTTTAGCTAGATGTCTCGGTTTCCTGCAACTGTAACAGAGGGTTAATCCTCTCTTTATTTTAAATGATCCCCAACCTCTCCTGTACTGCGCACTAGGATCATGGTAGCTAACCTGCAACAAATTATTTCTAGGATCCTGCATCCATTTGTTAGTCCAAATATTCTTTCTATGCATAGGTATGACATATCTATCACTATTCTTATTAGATCTATTCATATCAAACCTTCTTTCATCTATTAATGCCCTAGTTTTTAAGCTAGGACAAAATCTATCAAACATACCTAGATCCATGCTTTAGAAACAAAAATTTCCACTTATCTTACTTTTACAGAGTACAAAGCTTTCAGATCTATAACTTTTAACTATTCTTACCTTTATCAGAGCACAGAGCTTATAGATCTTACCACTTTTAATCAAAAAATTCCACTTTTACCTTTCTTAGAGCACAACACATTCAAATCTTGCTTCTTTTCTTCAGTATCAACCTCTTTTCTTGCAGATCTAACCTTTCTTTCTTGGCACAAAGCTTCACAGGTCAAGTAGGATGTTGCACACTAGGGAAACAGAACTATGCACAAAGCTTCCACGGTTTTAGATCGAATCTTTGCACAAAGCTTCTTCTTCTTTAGTTCCCAACAATCATAGTTTCAGGTCCCAACAATGAAACCATTTGTTGGCATAGGGGCAGACTCGGGGTTCAACGCTACAACAACGCACCAAAAAAACCCTAACTACCGACCCTTTCGGCAACACCTGCGAAGCAGATGAACTCTCACCTGAGGTAGAGGCAGGGGTGGTTGAAAGACTCAGGTGTCTGCAACCTTAGCTGGGACACAAATCTATGATTATATCGCTTACAGAGCAATTAACATTGATCATTCGTCAATATTCAACCCTTATTATACTTCGTAGATAGCACACAGCATCACATCATTTACTTAGATCTAAGGTATTTCAACACTTAGTAACAGTAAAACAGATCAGATCCGGTAGATCATCACTAAGCATCCTCATACATGTCAAATCTAACATTCACACACCTCTAAGAATCACAAAGCATAAGTATATCTATCTAAATATATCAAAGCACTTAGAAAAAGAAGGGATAAACACATCAAGTCGAAGCACAAATCATAACACATAGATTTATGTGGTTCACCCCCACCCTGGGGCTACATCCACCAACTCTTATTCTTTATTAGTGTCTTCAATCGGTTACAACACAGATCCACCAAAAACCTTCTTTGCATAGGACAAAAGATCTGCGCAGCATGCTAGATCCTTCTTCCTTCCATTACAACACAAAGCCTTCCACAACTCCTTACAACGACTTGCACTTAACATTGCAAGTTCAAAAATATGCACAGAGCCTACTCAATCAGATAGATCACTTGCACATAGCAATATTTACCATCACTCTAAGGTGGAGGACTTCAAACTAGTTGGATATACATATTCAAATTTTGATGGGGATAGGGAGAATGGAGTGTCTACGTCAGGATAACTCATGAGTCTTAGATCAATAATTATCTCTTAGAGATTACACAAACAATCTGTTCCAACAAATTCCACTATAGAGATAGAGTATGTGGCTACTACAAAGGCAACAAAGGATATTGTGTGGCTCAAGAATATAGTAGAGGATTTGTAGGAGAAATAGGTGAATGCTACTCCACTTTTGATTGGAAATAATTTATACCTATAGAACACTTGGGACATACCCTTCAATGGAGTAGCATTCACATGTTTCTCCTACAAAAACTCAAAGATATTGCACATAAATTGACAAAAAATATGTCAAATATGTCAAAGAGAAACCTGGACCATCACAAAAATTTCCATGGTGTAGATCCCCTCATGGGAATTATGACACATCCAATCATATTTTGATGAATAGGAAATTGTTCACAATAAGCACTACCTCAAGGAAACCTATTTTGATGAATAAGAAATTGTTCTCAATCAAAGTCACATGCTACTAAAAAGAGAACTTCCACTGCCCATAGAATATTCAAGGTAGTAGACTCCATTTTTTCTATTGGGATATTGGAAATAGGAAATTTGTAAGATTCAATATTAGACCTAATTCATGCTAGAATGTATCGTTCCTTGTGAATTCAAAGCATTCCCTTTTGGCTTATTGTTTCGATCGACCTGGATATAGCCTTCATTTTTGTTTATGTCATGAGATCCCTACAAGTGTGTTTTTATAGTCTTAGTCAATATTTCTTCTCAGTCAAATTATGTTATGCTAGGAGCTTGTTAGACTAAGAGAAGTTTGACCATTTTATTGATGATATTTATCACATCATGTTTGACTTGGCATAGTCTTATTTTTGTAAACACCTATGTGTAGACCTCAATCATGGAATATTTTTCTTGCCTGGGAAGGAAGACACAACTTGATAAAACAAAGGATTCATGGAATTTGGAATGATCACGGGACACAACACCTGGGAACATTACTCACGAACCTGTTTTAGGGATTCTACTTTCAATTCCATGCACATGATTGTCTTGAGTCATTTCATTTCTTAGAATTGTGGTTAAAATCAATCTTATGTCCTGAATGATTTGCCTATGTAGGTACAATCATCCAGTTGGTATCACATGCTTGATTTGAACGAATCATGAGATGAGCATGTTCAAACTTCATAATAAGTTTTCAGACTTGGAGAGTCAGAGACTGAGCATGGATTCTGAAAGCCCTAGGATGTTGCAAGACTATAGCAAAGTCATTGAATAAGTAGAAAAGGAAGCCCTTTTTAGTCCATTACATCTTGAATCACAAGGCCACAAGGATGAGATGGCTGGATTCAGGAAATAATATGTGAGAAGTAATTCTTAGCCAGCCCAACGTCGAATCCCATTAAGACAAAAAGCTAATTTTGTCTAGTATTTCATAGGGATTAGTATTTTCAAGAGGATGCATAAATAATTGCAGCATTATAATGCATGAATATTTTAAACCCACTGCAAAACTGACATGATGTTTTCTATCGTAATATTTTTCTTTTTGAAATCCTATCCTTACTCATCATTTACTAAAGGTTTCATCTTTCAGTTGTATCAAGTTTTGAATAGAGTTTTATCTTTTGAGTTTGGATGTGACCGCAAATTTTATTTCACATTGGTTCTTCCCCTGAAGGAAATTTGTTCTTCCGATTCGTTTATTTTGAAATCCATGAATGTGTTTGATGATATATCTTAACTCCATTTGCTTCATCCAGGAAACACCATGCACATGAAACATGTTGGAAGTTGTCTACATGTCTTTCCTGACTCATGAGTCGAACTAGAGGGCCATATCAAAGATAAATCAAGGATGTTCTTGGAATATTGTGACAAATATTGGACCATGACCTCCCAAAGTGGCTAATCAATGGTTATCCTTGCATGTTGGGTGGCAAGAATACCCCACATAATAGGGGAACCATCCACACACTAAGTAGTTTATCGCATGAAGGGTGAAGTGTCAAAGTCTAAAGGCTCAAAATCAAAGGGGATAATTTTATTTATCCAGGTGCATCAAATATACAAGAAAAATCCCAATAGCAGACAATCACTCCCTATCCGACTAAAGTAAATAAAAAGGAAAAGAAGGAAGGCCACCGCTTTCCCCATCCATTGGATGTTAAGCATATACTAAATAAATCGGGAAGGACTATGAAAGAAAGCTCGATCAGATTAGGGGACATGCAGATTTCTTCTTTGAGGATACAAATGCTTGCTGGAAGTGGAGCAAGGTTTCTGACATCGTGGTGACTCCATCGGGGCTATAAATTATTGCATGTAGTGGAACAACACATGAGGGATTATATATACCCACTTGGTGAAAATATTTTTATATCCCAAACCTATATCATCCCTATGATGAATATGTCAACTTGGATCGTCGACGTAGTTTAAGGAAACAAATATCATCATCATTCATCTATAGACAAGCTCCACTAGCCAACATGCAAGCATTACTAGTCAACCCACCACAATGAAAATCTCCTAGATCTCCTAAAGTGATCTACGACTAATATCTAATCTTGTGTGTTGATGTTTTTAGTAGCATCGGATAGGTACTTCCACATTGGTATGTGTCAACACGTGGGAGTCATCATTATTGCCTCTCAGAACCTTAGGACTCAATTTATTAAGTGATTAATAAAGTGAATGTACTTTTGTAATTAATGTGAGTTTAATTTAATTAAATGCCTAAGTATTTGGCATTAGTAATTAAATTAAGTCATAGTCGTTAGATCCAAAGTGAACATGAGATTAGATCTCAACCATGGATCACTTTAGGAGATATAGGGTTTTGGACTTAGGGAAAACTAAAGGTTATAAAATACATCCTATGTGGAAGGAGGAGACATTGTGATGATACACAAAGAGTGAGTGAGAACTTAGGTGTGCAGGGGTAGTGTCCGAGGAAAGGGTGCAAGGGGGCAACAAGGAAAGTAGTTGCCAGCAAGATTGAAGGATTGATATTGTTGCATTTGTATTTCCTCAGAAGGGACATTGTCCTAGGACAGGAGCCCTGATTTTATTTAATAAAATCATCACAAATCTAGTTTTCACAAGAAGGTTTTTCCGGGGATTATTTACCCAAAAACATCTTGTGCAAATGTGTTTTGTTTCTGATTTTGCTTCTGCTTTTTCTGATTTTTTTTTTCTGCTGAATTTTAATGGTTAAGTAACCTAGTTGTGCTTTAATTTAATAAATGTGTTTTATTCGGAATTAACCATGGGGTGCTAGGTTTATAGAATTAACATGCTATAAAAGCCGAGACTCTGATAGAAACCAGATTTGCGTTGAAGATCAATTTTTTTGCAATGAGAATTTTTTTTTTCTCAGTTGTGTAGAATGGTAATTAAAATTAAAAAAATTGTATAGTCATACAACGTCGTATGTACTGTACAACCTCTGTACGACGTACATATTGGTGGAAGCATAAGAATCCTAGAGATGGATTGGGTTGCTTTGTTGTATAATAACCTAAAAGGGTTATCTAAGAAGGTCCAATGAAACACAAAGAAGAAGTTACAACGACTTTGAATCATTGAGCACTGAAGTGGAATGCTACAGGTGTAATGACTTTGGACACATGGCCAATCATTGCAGATTGATAATTCCTCCTAGAGAACCGCAACAGAACAACAACAGTCACATACAAGAACCTCAGAAGAGAACATGGATAAGAAAGCAGAATCAGTACAACAATGAAGAATGCACACTCTCTCTACAAGATAAGCAGAAGAAATGTGGTTGGTATGTTGACAGTGGTTGTTCAAAACACATGACAGATGACAAAGGCAGGTTTCTTACATTAAGAAAGGAAAGAGATGGATCAGTCTCCTTCGGAAATGATGATTTAGCTAAAATCATTGGAAAAGGCACATTCATAATTGGAAACAAGAATACCAAATTAGAAAATGTTCTACTAGTAGAAGATATGAAACATAATATTCTAAGTGTGAGTCAAATGTGTGACAAAGGTCATAATGTTACTTTTGATTCACAAAAGTGCGAGATAAGAAAAGAAGGTTCAGGGAAATTGATTGCAACAGTTGCAAGAACTTCAAGCAACATATATGTATTAAGTGAAATTGTAAATGAAAAGTATTGTCTAGGAAAGGAATATGAAAGTTGGCTATGGCATAGAAGAATGGGTCACATACACTTTGATAACCTTGTCAAATTCAACAAAAATAAATCAGTTAGAGAAATGCCCCAAATTACGAAACCAACCAACACTTTATGCAAGCATTTTCAACAAGGAAAAAAACAAAGACCAGGTTTAAATCAAAGGAATATTCAACAACAAGAGATCCACTGGAAATTGTGCATATTGATCTAGTTGGACCAACTACAACAAAGGGTTTAAAAGGTGAGAAATACTTTATGTTATTAGTTGATGATTATACAAGAATGACTGTGGTTTTCTTTCTCAGGAATAAGTTAGAAGCTTTTGAAAACTTCAAGGTCTACAAGGAAATGGTTGAAAGTGAAATGGATTCAAAAATCAAATGTTTGAGATCTGATAATGGAGGAGAGTTCACTTCAAAGGAATTTATGGACTACTGTAGCAGGCATGGAATAAAAAGGCAATTCTTTGTTGCTAGGACACCTCAACATAATGGAGTTGTTCAAAGAAAGAACATGACAGTACATGAAATGGATCGAACAATGTTAGTGGATTCCAAATTGATAGATATCTTTTGGATACGTGCAATGCATACAATGGTTCACATTCAAAATAGTGTAATGCTCAGAAACAACACTGACAAAACTCCCTACAAGCTATGGAAAGGAAGACCAGCAAATGTGAAGCACTTCAGAGTATTTGGAAGCAAATGCTACATCAAAAGAGAAGATGGTAGAATGGGAAAGTTTGACTCTCGTGTGGACAAAGGAGTACTTGTTGGTTACTCAAGTACAAGGAAAGAATACAAGTTTTACAATCTAAGGTTGAACAAAGTTGTGGAAAGCATCAATGTAACAATTGATGGAACATGTGGACGAGAATTAAAGGAAGAATAAAATGAATCAATGGAACATCTTTACGAGGAAGAAGTAGAAGATGAAGAAGAAGTAGAAAGGGAATATGAAGAGGATCAGACAGAAGTAGAAGAGCAAGTTCAACAAGTTCCTCCAAAGACACCTAGAAAACAAGTACAAAAGAATCATCCTTCAGATCATATTATCGGAAACAAAGATGGATGAGTTGATACTAGAAGAAGAATTTATTCACCAGAACAAACACACCTAGCACTGTCATCTACAATTGAACCAAATTTTTTTGAAGAGGCAAGGAAGGATGAATTTTGGAATAAGGCGGATGGAGAATTATATCAAATAGAGAAGAATGACACTTGGGAATTGGTTCCAAGACCAAAGAATAGGAATGTGATTGGCATAATGTGGGTGTTCAAAAATAAACTGAATGAAGATGGATAAGTTACAAGGAACAAATCTAGATTGGTATGTAAAGGATACGCACAGGTTGAAGGAATAGACTTTGAAGAGAAATTTTCCCCAGTTACCAGAATGGAAGCAATTCGATTACTTTTAGCTTATGCTTTCTCCAAGAATATTAAAGTATATCAGATGGACGTAAAATTATTTTTTCTAAATGGGGAACTTGAAGAAGAAGTCTACATTGAATAACCAGAAGGATTTCAGTTGTCAGAGAACGTAGATTATGTGTGTAAATTGAATAAGGCCTTGTATGGTCTAAAACAGGCTCCTAGAGCATGGTACTCTAGACTGGATAAATATCTACAGCAGGCAGGGTTTAGAAAATGAAGTGCAGATAACAACCTCTACATCAAGGTAACTCAAGATAGTATTTTATTAATTGAAGTTTATGTTGAGGATATTATTTTTGGAAGCAATGATAACATGTTAAGCAAGAAATTTGTAAAGGATATGCAGAATGAATTTGAAATGTCATTACTCATAGAACTATCCTTCTTGCTGGGTCTTCAGATACGTCAAGGCAATCAAGGAATTTTTATTTCTTAAACTAAGTATATCAGAGAAATGCTAAAGAGGTTCGGAATGAAATATTGCAAACCAGTTACCACTCATATGCAAACCAGTTGTAAGCTGAGCAAAGATGATGATTCAAAGTCTACAGACCAGAGGCAATATAGGTCAATGATTGGTAGCTTACTATATGTGACAACATCCAAACCAGATGTAATGTAGGTAGTTGGACAAGTGGCACGATTTCAAGCAACACCAAAGGAAACACATGTCTTAGCAGTGAAGAGAATTTTCAGATATCTCAAAGGAACATAAGAGTTTGGATTATGGTATCCAAAAGGAAAGGATCTATCACTTATTGCCTACACAAATGCAGATTGGGCAGGTTGCATTGATGACCGACGAAGCACAAGTGGAGAAGCGTTCTACCTGGGTGAGTGTTTAGTATCATAGCTAAGAAAGAAACAATCATTAATATCCTTATCTACAGCCAAGGAAAATTATATTGCAACAACATCATGTTGTACATAGGTTCTATGGATGAAACAAACTTTGACAGATATATAGGTTGAGTATGATGAGCCCATTCCAATCTATTGTAATAATACAAGTGCCATCAGTATCTCAAAGAACCCGGTGATGTACTCCAAGAAGAAGCACATTCCAATCAAGTATCACTTTCTAAGGGAACAGGTTGCAGAGAAGAACATCAGAGTTGAATATGTGGGCACAAAAGAACAAGTGGTAGACATCTTTACAAAATCGCTTCCACGGGAAGCCTTTGAGTATCTTCACCAGAGACTTGGAGTAATTTCTACTCCAAAATGAATGCTTTTGAATGCTTATCTTATATGTCTTATATTTACATGAGGAAGCACCATAAAGAGGACAATTCAGGTCAGGAGATCAGTTTCAAGAAGAGTTCAGTCAGGGGGATTATCCCCAAGTATAGTTCAATTAGGGGGAGTAGCCCCGAATGGAAAGATACCTTTTCCATTGATGACAAAGGGGGAGAGATTTATCATATGTAGAGAACAGAGGCATGGTTCCAGGGGGAGCATGAGTTATATGAATTCATTATTGCATGGCATGAATTTAGTATTGCATCAGAGTGTTGCCATCAATGCCAAAGGGGGAGATTGTTGATTAATTGGGTTGGTTGTTATTGATGTCAACCCTTGAAGAAAGTTTGGTAGAGAATTTTGGTAGCACAAAGGTTTAGGTAATGTACCCAAGTTTGTTTGATGGATAATAGTATGAGTTTTGATATATTTGCAGGTAATACTATTCTAGATAGATAGTACATGTCATGCCATTTCCGGTGGTATGTGGAACATCACATAACTCTTCACGATTAGAGAGTTATGGCCATGTGAAGTTGGAGAACTCTCATGAGTCATCTAGAAGCCCCAAAAGGTCAAAGTAGTCAAAGTATTTGAAAAGAAGAAATTATTTAAATAATAAAGTGAAGTGATGAGTGTACTATAAGTCAAATAGGATGCAAAATAAATTATTTAAATAATAAAGTTAATGGAGAACTTACTAATTATGGAAAGTGGTTAATTTAAGTGGACAAGTGGTTATAAGTGGGTTAACCCTAAAATAAGGAAAGTGGGTTAAGATGGTTAAAAGATAACCCCTTGAGGATGCTACATGAAAGTATAAATAAGAGGCAAGGCTCTCTCATTTAAATACACTTGAACCTATTGAATATCATTGAATATCTATTTTGTGAAAGGTTATTTGAGTAGGTATTATTGATAGAGAAAAGTGCGACAGGAAAACACAACAAAAAAAGTGATACAGAAAAATCGCGGCAGAAAAAGTGTGGCTGAAAAATCATGGCAGAACAATCGCGGTAGAAAACGTGCAGTAGAAAAATCGCGGTAGAAAAAGTGTGGCAGAAAAATCACGGCAACAACATGGTTGGGGTCTATTTATGAGAGATATGGCACATCTTGTTTGAGGTATGTTTTGTGAGCTAGGGTTTAGTTCTTGAAATGGTATTGGATGTTCAGTATTGTTGCATATATCAGATTTGTTGAGGGATACAGTTGGTATTTTTTTGTTGCTATTTGGCTAATGGGTATTGGTCTTTTGGTTGTGATGTGTTGTTCAAGTTGTTGGTTTAGCTTGAGGCTACATAATAGTGAGGTTGTGGCACATGGTTTGATGTAAGGGTTTATGGTATTTGGTTTATGGATAGAGTGATGAATTGTTAGATAACTTTTGATGGTTATATTGGTGTATGGTTGAGGTACAAGTTGGGTACATGGTTGAGACAAGTAGTTGATGAGTTGGCACATACATGAGGTGTATATTTGATGATGTTGTTACATATTGATGAATTATAGTTGATGTGTAGTTGATGCATGATTGGTACATACTTGGTACATGGTTGGAGGCACTTGTTAGTAGTATTGTTGACACATTGTTTATGGATGATGTAGCATACTTGTCTTGGTATATTATTAGAAGCACATATTGATCTTGGTGATGATTATGAGTTGTTGTGATTGGTTGATGCACATCTTAGTGATATTGCGCATATGGTTGAGAGTTGTCTTGGTGATTGATCTTGGTAAGTAGATCCGATTTGGTTGATAATATTGATGAGACATGTTGTTGTGATAGGTTGTTTGGACAAGTTGTTGTGACAAGTTATTTGTACAGGTTTGGTGCATGGTTGATGCACTTGTTGATGGTACATGTTGATGCATGGTACATGTTGGTTCAGGTTATTGGTACAAGTTGTTTGGTGCAGGTTGATTGGTACAGGTTGATTGGTACAAGTTGTTATAGGTTATTGGTACAGGTTGACAATGACAGGTTGACAGTGGCAGTGATTGATTGACATGTTGTCTACATTTGGAATTTATATTTTAGGGTGGTTGGATGGGGCAAGGATAGGTGGTTGTATCCATCTTTCGGTTGTATTCGGAGAACATAGGGGGTTGCAGTCTCCTTCTGGTTGTAGCCAGAGAATTGGGGAGTTGGAGCTTCCCTCAGGTTGTATCCTGAGAAACTAGGGGGCTGGAGCCTCCTTCTAGTTGCAGCTAGAAAACAAAGGAATTTGGTGCTTCCAATGAATGTAACTCTTAAAGACATATAAGAAAAAACATTTTGTGGTTTTCTCTCGCATTGGGTTTCCACGTAAAACACTGGTGTATTGTGTATGTGTATGATTGCTCATTTGTTCATTGTTTATTTACTCTGCAACTATTGGATGATAATGCTACATTGATATAACACTTGCATTTTGTGGTTGAAAAGGATTGAATTTCTCTATTATTGATTCACACCCCCCCTTCTCAGTAATCCAACATTTTGATACAAAAGTACATTCACTTACATAAAGTGAATCTTCTAAGATTATGAGAGGCATTTAGGATGACTCCCACGTGTTGATACAAACCCATGTGGAAGTACCTCTCCGATGCTACCAAAAAAATAAGCAACCCTAGCATATGACATCATCATAAAAAAGGCCTAGCATCCAAGGTGGACATGATAGATTCCAAGGTGGAGAGAGGTGTATCTCATGTTCACATGATATCCAACCATCCACCAGTGTAATATCTTCCATCCAATGCACAAAAATATTCGAGTACAATGCCCAAGGTGTGCATTTATTCCCCATCGGTGTGTCATCATGGTCATATATGCAAAATAGAAGCTCATATGTCCATAGTCCAAGATCCATAATATGTGAGAGCCTGTATCCGAGTATGTCAATCCATCGGGTGACTCAACGCTCTGCATCACACATGCCATATCCTGCAATAAAAGAACAACGTCCCAGGTGAAAGCATGGGATATCCCTCAAAGAACCATGTCAGGTGCATCCAATTCAAATCAAAGTAATAGAATCAAGTAAAACCAATGTTGACGAGGTATAATAGTCCTTAGATCATACAAAGTAAGTTGTTACTTAACATAGAAGCCACATAAACAATTCACATCATGTATCCCTTTCAAACTTCACATTAGCTCAAGACTTTATGTAAGTTGGCAAGTTTGAGTATGGAAGGACCATCATTAGACCCTCTTAGGTGTGCCAACCAAAACATGAAAGAAAAGACCCAAGTAGAGGGATACTTCTAGAGGGAAGTAGGAAAGAAAAGAACCCTTCAAGAGTAAGTGTGATAGTGAAAAGTGTTGGGCTTATTTCATGGCTTATGGAGTCATTTGGTCCATTTCTATGAGTGCCTTTGTGGAGGATGTGCTTGCTCTTGAGTTACCACTTTCTAGGCACTACATTTTTCCAACCCCTTAATCTACCGTGTATGGTGTCCTTTTATTAATTTCCAAGTCCCCTTTATAAGATTTCAAGCATTAGCATTCATTGCTTTGGGACTGGGGCAAACGCAGAAAGGGTAGATCTCAAGCATGGATTGGCTTTGAAAAGTCTTTGTTATACCATTATTTCTTTCTTTTATAACATTCTTTCTTTATCATTTTTCATTAGCAGCTGGAATCAACCTCTAGGTCGTTAGCCTCTCTTCTTATGAGAGAATGAACCATGACCAATTACCGAAGTTTAGTACACTTTGACATGCTCTAGGATGGTAAGTGTCAAGTATGGCGGGAAAATGGAACGTTACCCTTTTGAGGCCCCCTAGTAATACCCATTTTCCTTGGGGGGGACAAAACAAGACCATGGTACAAATGATGGCCACCAAGGTGAAACAAGGAAACAAACAAAACTTCTTGAGATTATGATTCATTATCCAACTTCAACTAATGATCCTCATTCACATGCCTAGTATATTAATCACAACACTCTATATGAAAGAATGACTAATGTACCTTAAGATGGCGTTGGATTACCATCCCCCAAAGATTGTGTTGATTGGATGTGATGAGCTATGCTAATCAAGAGTGAGAAGAGGCATCTGAGGGGGGCTATTGGGATGCCATGAGTGGACATGTTCATCATCATCATCATCATCATCATCAGGATCATTGCCTTCATTTTGTTCCATGAGACATGATCTCCTCTAGTTACCCCTAGGCATGGGGGGGGGGTAACACCTCCATGACAAGAGAGATACAGTACAAATGAAGATGCACAAGAAAGATGAATATTAGTGTGCTCCTCTTAGTCACATCTCTAACATAAGATAATGACAAGAATGAGAATGATGAAAGCAATATCTCCTTTCTCTATATATATGACAGGTAAGGGATGCCAAAAAAACATATGTGGACTTAAACCCTTACAAGAAACCATCAAAGCCACAAGTAGGCCCACACATGTGGAGCACCACACTCCAAGGGTACACATGTCAAGCTCCAAGATGATTTCATACACAAGCAAGGCTCCAATGCAATATTACTCCACGAGAAATGTATAACGCTCCTCCTGCAAAACCCTACGGATTCCAACATTCCTCATAATTTATGTACCCCATTGGGTCCACTCCCCTAGCATTTACATTATCACAACCTAGGCATCGTCGAGTCAAATCCATGGCCCCATGCAAGTATCCAACCTACCATATGTTATCTACGGCTCAACGGCCTCCTCCATGTTATCTACGGCTCAACGGCCTCCTCCCGAATGCCCAATGTTTCTCTGCCAATGTAGAGCATTTTCCAAACAATTAACCTCTTCCATGTGGCTAACATATAGAACGTCACCAAATTGTCTTAAGACCTCCAATACCTTGAGGAAGACTGACATTTAGGCACCCAACTAAGGCCAATTAATCAATCGCAGAAGTCATCTCCAATGTGGAAATCCATCATGGACCATCGAAGAGTTGATCATACACCATTTACCCCAAATCTCATTAATCACCCGCTAACATGGTGTAAACAATTTCAGAGTAAACTTGAAAGCTAACAATGCCTTCAATCCAATGTGCTTCCTATATTTGTAAGTTACAAATTCATTTCAAATATTTCTCCACAAAGGATATTTCTCATGAGCCTATAGATAAATTTGGGGCCTTGGATTATTTTAATGGGGCTTGTCGAGGTAACCCACCCCCCTCCTATGGCGCAAAGGGAATCGTCTTCTAAATGTTTCTCATTTATGTGCAAAGCGGGTTTGGGAGGGGTCACCAATAATTATGTTGAACTTCTTTCCTTGAAATTGTTGTTAAAATTATCTATTGTGAAAGGAATCTCAAATATTCAGATTTTTGGTGCCTATGTGATGGTTACAAATTGGATGAAAAAGGGCCATACAATATGCAAAATTTATTTTTGAGACCTATTTTTAAGGAAGTAAAGAGCATGATATCTTGGTTTAATTCCGTTTTTTCCCATGTCTCCAAACAACTGAACATTTGAACTAATGATCTCTCCAAAGAAGGATTATAGCCAAATCCTAAAGTTCGGATAGTGTTGGAATCTAAGGATCAACAAATGCATGAATACGCATGATCAATTATAGATTAATCAACAATTTGTTTCGTTTGATTTCAAATTCTATTTTATCTCATACACAACTTATTGTTGTGTTTATGAGACCTTTCTTAAGGTCTTAACATAAGATAGTTAGTTGCAATGTTGATATTGCTATTTTGGTTGTAATACTTTTTTATATCATTTCACTTGGGCAAAGATACTCTTTTTCTGAATATGTGTGAACTCAAAGAATAAGTTATAGTTTATATAATAATAGGAATCATATCTCTCTTAAATGTGCTCTCCAAGGCATAAACATCCTTTCCGCTTTCCCTAGGCTCTCCAAAACTCCCCACCTTGTCAAGTCACAAGTAGACCCAGTCAAAAGAGACCCTACCCAAGAGGTGCCAAGCATCATTTACTTTTTAGGTGATCACTTCCATCTCCTTTTCAACTAACATTGGAAATGAAATTAACAATTTTTGTGAGTGAAATTAACAATTTTTGTGAGCTAATGGCCCTAAAACTTACTACCCTAGAAAAAGCCATCTCTCATTTACACATGTATGGTAATTCATTATTATTGATACATTGGATAACATGGGTGGGCATCTCTCATTTACAAATCTATGGTAATTCATTATTAGTGATACATTGGATAACATAGGCTTTCATCATTCAAAATTTCACCTTAATTCCTCTTTTCCAAGAGATTAAAAAGAACTTCAAAAATTTCACTTTCTTATATTTCAATAGTGTCTACAAGGAAAGGAATAATGAAGCAAACAAGCTCTTCAAAGTTGGATTGGCACTTAGGCACATGGAAGATCACAAACAAAAACACCAACTTTCATCTTAGAATATCGTCGTGACACTTGGCTACAATGAATCAGATTTGGCTTTCTTTATGCTACTTTTGTAGTTGTTGAATGTAAATACTAGCTGATTACAAGACACTCTCCTTATTTCTTTGGTTAATTCTAAGTTTATCATAGAACTATGGGAAACACTACTAAACATTTGTAGTTAGATGTTTTGTTTGCTTTTTGGTTAGTACTAAACATTTGCATATTACAGTTAAATGTTTTGTTTGCTCTTTTGTTAGTACTAAACATACATTTGCAAATTGCAGTCAAATGTTTTATTTGCTCTGTGGTAGCTAAAAGGGAGCGCATTTTTGGGCTTTTAACCAAGATGAATGTTTATGGTTTTGAAATAAAACTTAAAAAAAAAAATATTTGGAAAAAAATTATACGGATTTAATTTTGTTTTTCTGAAATAAAATTTAAAAAAAAATATCTTTGGAAAAAAAAATAAAAGTTAGATGAGAGATGAATATTTTGAGTGTGTTAATGTTTGGAAACCAATCAAGAATGGTCTTGGAATGCAAAGTGAATATACAAAATGTACATTCTTGGAATGCAAAATGTACAAAGTGAATTCCGCAAATGATTTTTTATTAATTCGACAAATCATTTTTTATTAATTCGTGTACAATAAACTCTGGAACAGGGCTCTGAACTTTCATATATGCAGCGGTACGTAAGGCGAACTCTTTATACTATCCATAAAAGATAAAACCACGTGTAACGTAATAAATATAACAAAAAAAATGACGTTTTAAAAGTTGACAGTGGACATGTATGTAGTATTAGGCTGCCAGTTCTGTGGAATCACGTTATTTGCGACGAGCACTTTGCCTGTGGAAAGAGTTGTCAAACGAATAGAGAAAGGACCATTTAAAGGGCCACTGTTCAAAGCCCAATTGGCACCCCATGACCTTTGCATCATTTGCCATGAATTAGAGTTTGCCTGTATAAATTGAAACAAAACATGCAGCAGTCATATCCACCTGTGATCTACACCCAATAGAAAAACAATACAGAATAACCCTGTAGAACACCTCACCTGCTGTAGTTCCACTGCTTTAAGATCACCATCTCCATTTTGGTATTCAGCAACGATCGAAATCCAATTATTTTTGGTTCCAGGGTCAAGGTGGAATGCAATATTCATCCCAGGATATTGGCAAGGCACCCTGAGGGAAAAAAAAAACGTAAAAAAGTTCATCAATTAATTGCAAGAGAAGCTAGCAATCCTTTTCACATTTTTTGGGTTCAACCTGAAAATATTAATCCTATCAAAAGAAATATAATTGTATCAAATTTTATGAGCGGTTTTCCTGGAAGATGAATACCTTTGGAACAAAAGAGGCACCACCCCAGCGTTTCGTAGAGCATCAGCTTTACCAGGAGCTGCAATGTCACCGATGGCAGTGCCACTGAGATCAAAGTGTGGTTGGCCAGATGCGCAGATTCCACCTGGGCATGAGTCTGTAATCACTACAGTCACGCCCGTAGGGTTACACAAATCGTTCATTGTGCACTTTACCTGTTTATACACGACTTGTAACTTTGTAAGCTTCTTCGACTAAGACAAATTCATTTAATAAATACTCTAAGAACGAGTTGAATTGTTTATACCTGATAGCAAACTCCACAGCCTTGTCCTCCATTGAACAGGCCTGGACTTCCTGCAGCTATTTTTGAACCATAAGCCGCATCTTTCAATACACCGCCATAGCCGCAAGCCCCTCCTGTTATATAATGATAGTATTTCTTCAATCAAAGAGTTAAAATAAGGTTTTTTTTTATGTCGGGAGGAATCAGCAATTAGTTGGGCACGTGCTCGCCTTACACGTGGCCGTGTTATCCAACTGCTACCACTATAACCTCCAGGTGTACCCACGAGGCCCCATACGCGGCACACATTGTAAGTCGAGGGGAATTGAACTCGAAACCTCATGGAACTTCATTTTCACGGCACTTGCCAATTGAGCTACCCCAGGGGCTTGTATGTATTTTTTTTAATTAATTGCAGAGTGGTTGTGTTTGGTTCTGGGCCTTCCTTCTCTCTGGTGTATGGCCGAAGCATAGCCCATCCGAAGTTATACACAGTTGGCTACTACTGCCTCTTAACAACAAAGTAAGCCCGGGTCTAAACGAGGCAGCTTTTCGAATTTTAGGGTAAAATTAGTTTCTGGCAGTACAATTCTCTATCCTTCGGAAACGTCAGTATGAAGGGTACGCTAATTTTCATGGGTAGTACAATTCTCTATCCTGAGAAACGAGAGTACGAAGGGTAAGCTAATTTTCATTTACACTGAATTGGAAAAATGATAAATATTAAATTTTACATCGGATGGAATCTTCCATTGCATTTTTATGCTTCACTGTTAATTTTATTGCCAGAAACATTGTCTTGCAAATATTCTGCATCCAAGTATTGCCATGAACGTAACAACAAGCTCTGATAGCTTACAGGTTGTTGTACGAGAAAGTCCACATCGCTTCTCTGTTCCATTGATCATCAGTTTTTTTTTTTAATAAAATTTTATTTTGTTTCTTAAATCCATCAGTTTCTACTGTCCTAATATCTGTAGAACAGCTGGAGTTTGCATGTACGTCAAGAGTATTCTAGTGGGAGAGTATTAGAGTATGAATTATTCATGGAAAGCGGCTCACGAAGCGCTTAGGCTATTTATAATACCTTTTAATAGTCTAGTTCACATTTTAATAAATTTGTAAATTTCAATAAATTTTACTACATGTATATTAATAATATTAATAATATTGTGATATTTGTTTAAAATTTGGTTAAAGATTATTAGATTTTTAGATTTGAGTAATTATTTCTGTATAAACAGTGTTTTTGGAGTTTTTCAGTGTGTTGAATTTATTTTGACATTTAGAAATAAATTTTGAAAAACAAAAAATAATGATTCACATAAATTTATATGGACTGAATCCTACCAAAAAACCATTTCATAGAAGAGTTAGACAAAATATACTCTCTTGTAAACAGAAATGATAAGCAGAATTTACTCTGGTAATGATAAGCCGGATTTAAGCCTGCTGGTCTTGATTTTTGAACATATTTATTATTTTTATTAATAATGATGTAGCAGTAAGCCATTTATTATAAATTAATGGTCATTTATTATAAATTAATGATTATTTATTACAAATTAATAAGATTTAATGATTATTTAATATTGTTTTTGGGGACATTGGTAGGAAATTTAGCGAAAAATTGTTAAATCTATAAATCTGAGTTATTGTTTCTGTATAATTCTAATACTCCAAAAGATTTTCAACATTCATTTTTACATTTACAAATAAATTTTAAATAACAAAAAAAAAGTAATTTCGTGAAAAAAAAAAAAAAAAATTACTTTAAAGTTTAATAAATTTTTAAATAATTAACAATTTCCCCCTTTCCAAACTAATGTTCTATGGTTTATCTCAACTACTTTAACTAATATGGTTATGCTAATGCTAGTATAAATTATATATCAGAAAGGCTTATAGTCTTACCGTCGGTTCCGTCTCCATTTTTGTCGCCATACCATGTAGCAGTAGCCGTTTGCCAACCAGTCCCTTGAGCTTCACAGCATATCATTACGCAAGCTCCAAGTGCGAGCGTATAAGCCAAGGAAAGTCTCAAGCTCCCCATTTCTGAATTGATAGCGACAGAAGCTTAAGCTTATAGTATATAAACTCAAAGCAATTACTCTGAGAATTTGGTAGAACGACCCCCATTTTATAACTGTGAGAACTCACCGAAGATGAGAAAGGAATGTTAGGCACATTTTTAAATTTTCTATAATCCTTGTTTTTTCCTTCGAAGAAAGCGGACTTTAGATAGCTTTTTAGCTTTAGCTCTCACCATCATTTTAGCTGTTTATCTTTTGTAATAATCTGTTTTTTGATTTTTTTAAAGAGAGTTTTTTTTGTATTTAATTAATTAAAGAAAACTTTTCAATATATATAATGAAATAACAAAATTCGAAATCATTATAATATAGTATTTATTCATGTGATTTTATGAGAATTATATTCAGAAAATAACAATCATTCCTTTCAACCATCCAAACTATACTTAAAATATTGAATTTAACCAAATAATCTAACTCAACAAAATTATCATTCCTCAAAATTTCCCATAAACGATCACGCTTTTAAATCAATGTTCTTGTCGCAACCTTCACTTTCTATTAATGTTCAAGGCAACCTTTACTTTCTATTTCCTCAGGGCTGAGTTTATTAGTATGTAAGTTTAGTATGTAAGAATGGATTTTGTCGGATTTTGATCAGTGTTAACGTCCCTTCATCATCTTTAAATTCAAGCACACTGCTGATATGATTCGACAGAGGTCCGCTGACCGGCCTCACTTTTCATTCGGACTCCGATTAATTACAGGATTCGGGATATTTGACTCATTGACAAATGAGAGATGTTTAGTTGGCCAATGACATATCCTATATGATGGAATGACTCGTATATCGTATATGATGTAATGACACTTTTTAATCTTGAGATAGTATCAATAGACATTAAGTTATAATTGGTGAAAACGAAATATTTGTTTCCTTAGAAAAACTTTAAATATATATAGATTTTTTTTAAAATTTATATAAAGATTTTTTTATAAGATTATTATTAATAAAGAAAAATTAATTGTAATGGTTTTTTTTATAAAATGATTATTAATAAGGAAAGATTAATTGTAATAGAAAGTCAAGTAAGAATGTTATTTGCTTCTTTTTGGATAAAAGGTTAAATAGAATATTTGATTTTATGTATGGAAGTAAAAATGCTATTAAGTATATGATTCCAAAGGAAGTAGAGTGAGTAATGATTATAAGGGATATTGTCTTTCTTGTTGATACTATCTAGGTTGAAACCACTTTTTGGTTTTGGAGTAAGTCATTCACGTTAGGTGATGGCACTAAGTTATGATAAGTTTTGTCACCTTCAAATAAAACAAGGATAATGTTCATCAAGTATAAGCATATCATATACCCAAAGTTTGTCTACAATAACCACAAATATTTTGGAATGGACATCCATCATAAGCTAAAGGAGAACTCTAGTGTTCAAAGAAGAAAAGTTGAGTTGCAATTCTAAAAAGATTTTTTTTTTTTTGACAAAGCTTATTAGTACACTTTTGAAGTATGGGGTTTTGGTATTTGTGAGAAAAGTGGAGGAAAATTAGGCAAGTCCATAATTGTTTTATAATAATGTCATAATTAAAAGCACTCTACCTTATCCTTAAGATGATACTCCCCCAACCATCAAGAGTACTTAGGTTATAATAAAGTGTTTGTATAAGATTATGATGATGTATTTATTGAACAAGTATAAGTTAGCTTCATATGGCAATATCAAACATTTAGTAAAAGTTATTAGAGGCTAAAGACATGGTGGTAAAAGAAGGGTGGACTAGAAACGTTACTTCATGTCTCCTTTATTGGTGTTAGTAGAAAAGGATGAAATATCAACACCATTAATATTGACATCCTTATCTAAATTGTAGGTTTGGAAAATTCAACACCAATAGAGTAATGTCAACTCTTGACTTTGAGCCCAAATCTACAATTGAGTTAAATTTGGGGTTTGTTGTCACTAACTTTAAATAAAAACTATGGTGTTACATTGAGATTGAGATTAAGACAAAGTTCTCTCTTTATTGTTGTTATTTTAAAAAACAAAATAAATTTGTAAAAATAAGAACAAACTCTACTTAAACAAAAAGTCAAATAAAACTAAAATACCCTTTAACAAAAATTGTAAAATTTACAATTTCAACTAAGTAAAAGAGGAAAAATAATTTCTTTTAAAATATATAAAGTAGAAACCATTAATATTAATAATAAATTTAATTATTTTAATTTTTTCTACTTCAATAAAAGGTCAAATAAAACTAAAATACCCTTTAACAAAAATTGTAAAATTTACAATTTCAACTAAGTAAAAGAGGAAAAATAATTTCTTTTAAAATACATAAAGTAGAAACCATTAACATTAATAATAAATTTAATTTTTTTAAATTATATGAAAGATTATTTACATAATATTAAGCAAATAGAACTCAAATATTATATTATACTTTGGTTGCTTCAAATTCAAATTGAGTGAATCTTAAAGATTAATTTTGTTATTAATGTTAAGAAGATATCATTAATATAGGTGTCTTTGCAATATATAATATAAAATAGTTGGTTGAATTAGCACTTGAGTATTGTAAATTACAAGTAGGTGGTCAACTTAAGCAATTAAATGTTGTGAATTACAAGCATAAAATCACATGAACAAATTAACCTCACTTAATATCCCAGTTAATATATGATGATGATGATGATGATTAACGTCCACTAAGATCTAATTGGTCTATCGGACCTTAAGAAGATAATTGATTACTTGTGATTCTTTAGAATTTTGTTTCTGTGCTCGAAAAGCATTAAGAAAAACTTTCCAAGATCACTATACTTTTGTTAAGTTAAAAGGATAGGAAAGTTGGTAGTGTGATTAAGTTTCAAAGTTATATATATATAAAACTTAAATAAATATTATTTTTAAATTATTAAAAATTATTTTTTATGAATTGTGTTTATTTAATTTTTTTTATATAGTATAGAAAATGAAAAAATGCTTCCTCCCATCAAACATTTAATATTCTATACCACTTCGCACAGCACCCTTGTAGTTATTGTCACAGGACTCGAGGAGAGGGTGAACACTATTGTCAACACTTGTGTTAATGGGATCCATGGTGAAGCTAGCGATTCTCATTATACCCATTTTCTCGCTACTTCATATCTCTCAATCCTTTATGTTCCTTCAAATGCAATAATGTTGACTATGTCCCGTATGTTGATCTGGTCTCGGCTTTCCTTTTGGAGACCAATATCCAGAGATTCAAAGACAGTCGAATAGTCACTTAGTGCCTCCATGAACCAAGGGATTAAAGGAGCAGTATTAGTGCTCATCTCTTTTCCACGACTGGTGTTACAACTTTGGGATTTGGACCTTTTACCATTCTCAAAAGTTGATCACGGGGTTTCTTGTAGAGACACTCTCATCAGGTTTGTGATGCAACTGAAATGCAAATTTAAATTTTAATATAAGTATATTTTGAAATTTCAAATATAGTTTTTTAAGGTTATATATACATTAATTATAATAATAATTCATAACTAATTGAGTTAAGGTTTTTTTTTTTTTTTTTTTTTTT
>SNQJ01S0001644.1:24928-61216 GCA_010110895.2 Picea sitchensis
TTTTTTTAATTTCCATTCTTTTAGTTTTTAATTTATAAAAAAAAAAGAATTATATTTTTTTGTTAAATATTAAAAAATAGTGTTATTTAACTACAATTTTTTTTTATGTATTGAAGTAAAGGTAAACAATGTGTTAAAAATGGTGTTTTCCACTATATTTTAAAAGTATGGAACAATAAGGTTTAGATTTTGCAGAGGATATTTGGGTTTTCTTCGCTTGGAATGGCGATTCCTCTGCTGAACAAGAAGATTGTGAAGAACCGCATCAAGAAGTCCATAAGGCCTCAGAGCGACTACCGTATCTGTGTTAAGGAGATTGTGCCGGCTGTAGCGGAGAACGACAAGGGAAATGGCGCGGCGGCCAGACTGCCAACGTTCTCTACCCTGAAACCCCATTTGATTGTGGAGGCACCGCATGTTGTGGACACCATAAGCTTCTACCAACGCGTGTTTGGGGCCGAAGAGATTGAGAAGTCTCACCACTCTTAGCGTAAGGCCAACCAAGAACTCCCTCTCATCCTTCACACCCATTTGAAGTTCGGTTCTGCGGAGGTTATGGTCTGTGACGAAGCCGAGGAGGCCGGGGCAGAACTAGCAGCCGGCGTAAAGGAAACTGAGGAGGACGGCTCCGACTCATTCTCTGGCGAGAGCGAACCAACGATTTGGGATAGGATCAATGTTGAGAATAGGCGGAGGGTGTGACAAGTACTAAACCCTAGCCGCTGCCGCCGCCTTGACCTAAAGATTGGAAGCCAGTCAAATAGCCGAGACCTCAGAGTTCTTCGGCTCTTGGGGGATTCTCTGCCTTCGCTCTAGTGGAGAAATCTAGTTAAGAGGAATGTAGGACCAAGGATTCACTTGGAATATCGCGGCAAGACTAGCTCTGAAACTACAAAAAGCTTCCCCCTTTTTATAAAGACCATTGCCGGATCTTCTCTCTGCTTGTAGGCTCAAGACTCAGTTTCCGTTTTTGAACTCAAAACCCAAATCCACCAAGCTACAGGTATTCTGCCTCGATTCCAACGACTAATCTTCGAAGGACGACAGCTTGGAGATGGCTCTCTGCTACGTGACTACGGAAATCTAAAAAACACAACCATTTCTCTCACTTCTAGGTTGCGTGGAGGAGCGCCTTCAGCCACTCATCCAAGCTCTTACAAGCAGGCCGTGAAATCAGGAACTTCCGCTCCTTCGGGGTTCAAGGCTGAAGCTTCAAAAGTAAATGAGCCCTTTGGATCTGCCTTCATTGTGGAGCAGTGCGCAGAACCTCCAACAACAGAATTTGAAGATCCCCAAGTCTATGGCTACACCTTTCTCTACCAGGCCAAAGCCCTCATTTGTCGTTTCAACGGACTTTGGCCCTCGGCCCCTGCGCTAAAGGAATGGGTTAACAAGACCTGGTCGGAGGGGCATGAGTTGTTCTTCTTCTTCAAGGGGTTCTTCATCGTCAACTTCTCCACAGAAGCCGAATGTCAACGCGTGCTAGAGCAAGGTCCTTGGTTCTGGGGCAGATCTGGTCTCTCCATGCAGCGATGGTTCCCAGAATTCAATCCACTGACCATGACAGCCATGACTACACCGGTCTGGGTAAGACTACCCAATCTACCCCTGCATTTCTATTCTGCATCTTTTTTACCCACACTGGGCAATGCATTGGGTAGATTTATCAAGATAGACACAGACAGAATAACGAAAGGATTCCTCACTTTCGTCCGCCTATGCATTGAAATTGACCTCAGTCAAGGGCTTCCAGATAGGATTCTTATAGACTGGGGTGACAGAGATCCTTTCATACAGATGGTTGACTATGAGAACACCGCCTTCAGATGTCGCTCCTGTCAGCAAACAGGGCACCTCCAGGCAACTTGTCCTCTTTCCCCCATCCCTCCCTCAACTTCGGGAGCACGGAAAAGAGCCAATGGTTAGCAAGGACCAAAATCTCACAAAAGCCGCCCGAACCCTTCCTCCGACAACAAGCAACATCACAAAGAGGCTCCAACTCCTACGCCTTCCTCAAGGCCTTCACAGGCCCCAACTCTCGCTAAGCAGCCAACTGTTGACCCAAAACACCAGCCTGCAGCCTCGACACAAAATCCTGCAGACTCAGAAGTCATGACTCCAACTCCCGCAGTTAAGTCCTTGCACCCACCTCACGGAAAGGGGGAAACAATTGACACAATCATGATCACAGCGTCACTCCCAGGGACTCAGAAGCGACCTCATGAATCGGACAACTCAGACAGTGACAAAGAAGCACCCTTGAATTCAATAGCTCAAGATTATGGCACTTCCTTAGACCATCTGGCTTTGGTGGTAAAAGCTGCTGAGCCTACCAGCTCCTCTGGTTGGATTGATGTTCGTAAAAACAAAGGTAGAAAGGATCCTCCCCGGCCAACACAATGATCCGGTCCTTTCTCCTTAAATTGTAATGTTTCATCTTGCTTTGCCCACGCGCTCTATGGGGCTCTCTTTTAGCATAGGCTAGTTTCAAATCTGAGGGGTCTTCTCCCTTCAGCAATTCAATGTATCACTTTGCACTTTTTCATGGATTGAATAGTAGGATTCTCCCCCTTTCTTACTTAATAAAAAAGAAGTATGGAACAATAAATTAATTAAGGAGACACAATTATATGAAAAATAATAACTTCAAAAAAGAAAATGGTAAAAAATATTTTTAAGATTGAAAGAAGCATGGAAAAAAAATGTGGAAACATTCTGGATCCAAAAATTTAAAATATCGAAAAACCACCTAAAAATGGAGAGGGGGTGCTACCGGTAGCACCATTTTTAAAAACGCCGTAAAAAATTGGACCCCCCAAAAAACGATAACTCTATAGAGTTCTATTCATATTTTGAGCTTATCTCAATCATGTGTAACCATGGGAGTCATGTTCATTGTAGATCTCATTAAAAAAGAAGAAATTGTAATATATCTTGAGGTTGTTGTTGAAGGGTGATAATTCTATCAAAATATTATAAAAGCAATAAAGAGACCCTATTTGTGTTATAGGCCTCTAGGAACATGACAATCTAACATGACTTTATACATTGTTTATTATTTAGGTTAAGATGTTTATGATTTGAAGCTTCCCAAGATCCATAGAAGCACAAAACTAAAGGAAATTTTTCATAAACACCACCAAGTATGTTATTTTTAATGAGGTATTGATTGCTCACTTTATCTCTCAAATCATGAGAAAACACATCAAAGACTCGGACCTTAGAGCATAATCGCTAATGCATAAGTTTGATGATAATTAAAATTATGATACCTTCTCCCAAGCTTTCTTAAGAATCCCACCCAACTTCAAAAATGTTGTTCCAAGCATTAATGCTACAAAATGATGTCTCCTTAATCTTGAGCTTGGGATGAGGCACCTGGGAAGAGAGTTATAGGGTATTGTATTGTGAAGTTGATATCAATGTTGCTAGAAACCAGAAGAAGATAGTGAAAGAGTGTGATAGATAAAGATGCATGGAATCAAGAAAAGGGGGATGATCATTTTGAAGAACAAAGGACTGAAGATTTGATGATGCTATAAATTGAATGAACGGAATCACAATTCTCATTGTTGTCATACCATTTTTATGTTTTGTGATGTTGACAAGGCTCATTTTGTGCAAGTTCATATCTAAAATTAATCAATAACGTACAAATTAGAAAATTTTACCAAGCTTAATAGAGTTTTTAATTCCAAACATAATCATTAAGTTGTTTTATGTGAAACAAATAAAAACTATACATTATCTTTATAATGAACTTGTCCAAACTTTTAGAAGATTGGTGAATTGTTGGAAGATTTACATTCAACTCTTAGTTATGTGCTTTGTTCCCAGTATCTATTGTATTAGTAGAGATGCCATGAATCACATACTGAATGGTTGAGAGGCCAACCAATGTGTTGAAATAATAATCATATTATATGCTAAGGCTATAACTATGTCATGGAATTTAATAGAAAAACACATAGCATTATGAAAGCAATAAAATAATTATTAATCAATATCTCAGATACTATTAGTAAGATGGAATATGTGAACATGAAAAGAAAAGATGATTTGAAATTTTCATGGGCTTTTTCAATGTCAATTGTTTGTTCTTCAAAATTGACATTGAGCAAATCATTTGTAATTAAGCTTACTAATAAGCTCCTAATGTCATGACAATTTACATCAATAACCTATGACTAATTGTTTTTGTTTTTTATAGAGCCAATAGTGGAGACAAAGATAATAAAGGAAATAGAATTATGGTGTTTTGGTTTTTTATAGAGCCAATAGTAGAGACAAAGATAATAAAGGAAATAGCATTATGGTGAATGTCGGAGGCAAATATAATAATAAAAAATGGCATTATGGCAAGTGTGGGATTCAAAAACATGAAGTATGTAAACTAAATGTGATGCCAATAACCATATTGACAAAGATCAACATTGTTCATAATACATGAATTCAAGTGAGGATTCACAAAAACAAGGTCTCTAAGCTTCTTTGGGAAGCTTTCATTAAGTGACACATAAAATAATGCATACACCAACATAGTGATGGGATTTTTCTAGGTGTGAGCTATGTGATGTATTTGATGTTATGGAAGGGTACAATGTATCGGGGAATAGATAAGAGCCAACTAGAATAGAAATTATTTTAGTTTTTAGACTCCAAAGACAAGTATTATGTGATGAACCAATGCTTGAAGTAAGGACATTGATAGGTTATTGAAAATCTAACCCTTATTTTGACATTTTATAATATTTAAAGTCCTTCATAAATGACAAGTGATCTCGAAAATTTACATTTTTTAAAGTATTTTTTGAATTACCCTTCTAAAACAAATTGAAGCCTCTTGAAAAAACTAGAAAAAATTCAATTTTGATCATTGATTACAATCCGACATATGATTACACACATATTACCTCTAGTTGCAATTGCAACTAATTTATTGAAATCCACAATCAACATACTTAATAATTTTTCAATTAAAAACAAAAACCACCTACCTCACCTTCTAGAAAAGGTGGTGGAATTTTTATTTTTCACGCAATTAATAAACCAAATACTAGAGCATCTACTTCCCATTTGATTATTGAAATATGAATATCCCATCCAAGATTATTGGAAACCATTTCAGTGAAATTCAAGGGGGAGAATTCCCTCTAATTGGCCTGAAAAAAATACCCAGCTTCTTCAAAATATGCTCGTAAACTTTAGATTTCAGCGAGAATCTTAATTTATATGTTACAGTATTGTCTCTTTTGAAAACGTAATCATATTTTGTTTTGTTTTTTCTTATAAGTGATCACTTTTGTTTTATCTATGGCGAGTTTTGAACCTCGACTTTTACATTTAAGATGGTTCGGGGGACTACATGAGCCTCAGCTTTTACCCGTAACGTGGTTTGGGACAGTGCATGAGAGTTATTTTTTACTTCTGCCTTGAAAGATGAATACTTCCAACACGCCATAGGAGTCGCCATTATATATATATATATATATATATATATATATATATATATTAAACAATAGCTCGTTGCATATATTTTTTTTATTATAATGAAAAATTTATTATAAGTGAGTATGTTAATTAGCATTGGGACAGTTATCACTGGTTGGCAGTCAAAGGAGCAGATTTTCACTCTCACATGTATCTGACTTTTAGGTTGTTAACTTGTTTCGTGTTTTCTTACATCCCAAAAAATCAAACTTTTAAAAACAATTTTAAATCATATTCTAAGACCAAATTCATTATATATATATATATATATATATATATATTTCAAATAATATAAAAAAAATTGTTTTTTATATATATATATATATATATTTCAAATAATATAAAAAAAATTGTTTTTTATAAACTTCATACTTATTAAACACTTTCTTTCTCTTTCTCATTCTCATTGTATCTTGGAACACTAACAGTAAAGAGTAGCATGCATGTTACAAAGGTCTTTGTATTGTTTTTGGTTAAGGATGGGATTATTTTTAATGGTTAGAGAACATATATTAATGTCATAACTTTTGGATATGTTTCAAAGATATATGCTATTTATAATGAAAAATTACAAAATTAGTAGTAATGCTTGAGGTATTTAGGAGCCACTATAATGAGTATAAAATTTCTTTGACTTAACATATAAACAAAGATAGCATGTAATATCACATAGATAACAACCACAAGTTTCTATGAGTATCTGTAATAGAGATCCAAAATATATTTTCATACCATAGCCTCTTCATTTGTCAATCTAGTCATCATCTTGTACTCCTACAATTTGAAAGCAAAAGTCGATGGTTTTGTCACCTCAAGCTTGCATATCTAGTTGTAGTTTCCATCATTGAATTGCCACAAGTTTCTATGAGTATCTGTAATAGAGCTCCAAAATCTATTGTCATACCAGAGCCTCTCCATCTATCAATCTAGCTACCATCTTGTACTCCAATCTGAAAGAGAAAAGATGATGGTGTTGTTACCTCATGCTTGCATATGTAGTTGTTGTTTCCATCACTGAATTGCCTGAAACAATTTTAACTTTTTTCCAAATGTACTCAACCAATACTAAGGCTCGTTTAAATTGGTAATATTTTTATAATCTTGGTTGGGAACTTATTACTTTTTGGTTCCTAAAGTTTTGTCTAAATCCTAAACATGGTCATAAGCCAACCAGATTTTGAAAGTATTTGTCTTCAAAACTCTAAATAGTACAAGTTTTTGATATGTTTTACTATATATTTCCCCCCACCCAGAGTTTGAAAATATTTGTCTTCAAAACTCTAAATAGTACAAGTTTTTGGTGCTATTATTGTTCATGCTTGAACAACTATTTGCAATGTAAATAGCAATTAATAAACATTTATTCTTAAAGAAACTTTTAGAAAGTTATGAGAATAGTATATGTCCACCAACCATCACTAGACTAGGAACTCTAAGAATGATCTTGAAGCAATTTGCAATGTGAACAATACATTCAAGACAAGTATATGCAATGTAGTTATTTTCCACAATTTCCAAAATTTCTTGTTTGAAAAATGCATCTTATCTAATATAGTTTTCAACAAGGATTGGGTTATTGTTTATGTAGAGGAAGGTCGTGCCTTGGCCCACTTATGTATGATTATACAATGTATTATTTTTCATGAATTAGTTCTTGAATTTTTTGTCTGAGAAACATACGTGAAAGAGATACTTAAAAGAGATTTGGATTTGTTTTGTCCCTTTCTTGTATTTTTAGTATCCACCATTTCTATCCAGAAATAAAGAAAATTGCATTCCATCGGTACTAAGCTTGGTAAGGGTTTGGTTTTTAAATGTTGTGTTTGTAGAGGAAGATGCTTCGAGAGTTGTTTTCCCTAGTATGGTGGGTCATCTGAGGCGTAGTATTGTCATGATTGACATGGGATAGAAGAATGCATATGTTGGTGATGAAGCATAGTCCAAAAGGGGTATTCTCACCATGAAATACACAGTTGACCATGGAATCATTAACAATTGGGATGACATAGAGAAAATATGGAACTTTAAATGAACACCGACAACAACTGCAAGTTTTTCAAGTTGTTCCTATAGAATATGCAAGTCCCAATAGAAATTGAGATTGACTCAAGGTCATCCACCCTAGTTATCCACAATTTTGGAGGTCCACCGACTTTTGTTGCAAGGTTGTGATCAAGGTGACATATTGGCTTCCCTACCCAATTTCAAAATCTATTATATGCACCTTATCCTCTTCCTTCAAGGGTTCAAGAATGGTATTGTTAGCTACTATACATCCAAACTTGGTGTATGGGCAGACTTCAAATAGTAATCAAGTGGCACTAACAAAATATATCTAATTGGAGTCTCTTTCCATTTCAAAGTATTGTACAAACTTTGTGGTAATGTGCTCAAGTGTGCAACAAATCATTCAACCATGTAAACTATGAGCCATTACATGTGATCCTAATAAAATGAGGTCACTTTCATTAGATTCATGATTATGGTCAATGCATTGTCAGTTTCTCCCTTAGATATGGTAGTTGCACACTCTACTAATAACTTCCTAGAAGAGCTCACTACATTAATACAAGGTCGCGTCACTAATGTTTTTGGGTTTTGCTATGGAGTTGCAATTCTAAAAAGAAGAAAGAAAACTTTTTGACAAAGCTTGTTAGTACAATTTTGAAGTATGGAGTTTTAGTATTTGTGAGAAAAGTGGAGGAAAATTAGGCAAGTCCATAAATGTTTTATAATAATGTCATAATTAAAAGCACCCTACCCTATCCTTAAGATGATACTCAACCATCAAGAGTACTTACGTTATAATAAAGTGTTTTTATAAGGCTATGATAATGTATTTATTGAACAAGTATAAGTTAGCTTCATATGAAAATATCAAACATTTAGTAAAAGTTACTAGAGACTAAAGATAGGGTGGACTAGAGATGTTATTTCCTATCAAATAGTAGTAGAAGTCACTCAAGGTAAAAGAAGGGTGGACTAGAAATACTTCATGTCTCCCTTATTGAGGTTAGTAGAAAAGGATGGAATATCAACACCATTAACGCTGACATCCTTATCTAAATTGTAGGTTTGGAACATTCAACACTAATAGAGTAATGTCAACTCTTGACTTTGGGCCCAAATCTACAATTGAGTTAAGTTTGGGGTTTGTTGTCACTAATTAAAAAAAAAAAACTATAGTGTTACAATGAGATTGAGATTAAGACAAATTTCTCTCTTTATTGTTGTTATTTTAAAAAACAAAATAAATTTGCAAAAATAAGAACAAACTCTACTCAAACAAAAGGTCAAATAAGACTAAAATACCCTTTAAAAAAATTGTAAAATTTACAATTTTAATTAAGTAAAAGAGGAATTTTTTTTTTTTTTTAAATAAATAAATTACCAAAAAAAAATCTCTTTATCAAAATATTTTTAAAACCACTTTTATTTAGAATATGTTATACCCGTTAAATCAAAGTAAAATGAGTAAATCAAACTAAAATGAGTAATCTTATTTAAGATTATTTAATTTTAAAAACAATATAATAAAACAAAATAATTAAATTTTATTTAATAATATTTAATCAAACAATATTAAACTGATATTACATCACTCTCTATTAACATTAATAATAAATTTAATTTTTTTAATTTTTTTGAAATTATATAAAAAAATATTTTAATTTTTTCCAAATTATATAAAAGATTATTTACATAATATTAAACAAATAGAACTCAAATATTATATTATAATTTGGGTGCTTCAAATTCAAATTGAGTGAATCTTAAGGATTAATTTTGTTTTTAATGTTAAGAAAGATATCATTAATATAGGTGTCTTTACAATATATAATATAAAATAGTTTATTGGATTAGCAATTGAATATTGTAAGTTGAATGTTGTGGGTTACAAGTAGGCCTTCAACTTAAGCAATTAAGTGTTGTGAATTACAAGCATGAAATCACAAGATCAAATTAACCTCACTTAATATCCCTTGTTATATATATATATATATAACTTTGAAATTTAAACAAATATTAATTTTAAATTATCAAAAAATGAATTTTTATGAAATGTGTTTAATTACTTTTTTTATATAGTATAGAAAATGAAAAAATGCATCATCCCATCAAACACTTAATACTCTATACCACTACCACTTCGCACAACACCATACTCTTCCTTTATTAGTCCCTGCCATAGGCATAGAGGGACTATAGCGATTGATAAATCGTTGACCTGGTATTAGATTGTGCATTGACCATAAATATTTCCATATTGTGTATTGTTGGAACAAGGGAAGTGAAAACATCGATTTTTATATAATAAAAAGTATCATGTTTATCAAGATGTGATTGGACAACAGATTGGAGGTCTTATTGCTGCCTTCACTATTCCCAATGTTAAATATGTTGGCATATCCAAAGTATTTGGTAGTATATGGTATTTTTGAATCATATATTTTATTATGCATTGGTCGAAAGTGGATTAATCTAGCATTAGTTCGAATGTTTCCCTTAGCATTTTCTGCTGGGTAGAATACATTCTATACCATATTGCTATGTGTGATTTTTGCTTTATTGTTGCGTGCTTCGAGAGAACAGGCCTGCCACATTGCATATTTTCTTAAATGCTTGACAAGGCCTACGTCCTTCGAGTGTCCTGACAGTCTTAACTGTTTACTTAACAACTTTGGTTGTCTTAAATGTTTATTGTACAGATGCGTTGCAATACAATTTCGTTCATGGTCGACATCGTTGCTTGAGTGCTCTATCCTTGTTTGCTTCTTCGTTCCATGATTCTGGTTCTTGTTTGATTCAACTTTGCAAAGTTGAGGTCTTGCACTTGCAGTTCGAGCTCTTCGTGGTTGTTCACTGGTTTGTTGTTCTTCAACTTTGCAAGCTGTTGGAAATGTTCTTGCGGTTTGCAGTTTTTGGGGGCTGAGCTCTTGTCATCCTTTGTTGACAGGTAAGTTTCCCTGTTCTTGCTGTTTTCCAATGGCGGGAGTTCCTGCCTCCAAATTTTGTTGCAGACCATATTTTTCTGTGCTCTTAGTTTCTGTTACTAGAAACCATGCATCTTCATATGTCGGTTGTCATGTCCACAGGTTTTTTGAAAATTAGAATCTAGAGGGATTTACGAAAAGTAGTTGGGAGCTATCAGAAGAGGGAACCATCGGGCGAGGTGTAGACACAGGGTATGATTTTATTTTGTGGGTCAGAAAACTGCGTCTACCTGTTCTCTTTCTGCTGAGTAAAGTTATGGTTTTATTTATTTGCGTTCTTTCTTCTTTTTGGTTCAGTTTCCAGTGTCGGTCTGTTTTCTTCTCATCTGGTATGGAGAATAGGGGGGATTCAAGTTGAGAAGAAGAAGGTTGAAAGATACATACGGGGATTGGTGCGTTATTTTTCTTTCCTTTTTTTATTTTTCTACCTTTTATTTTTTGCCTTGCTTTTCTCTCTTTTGATAGAAATTGAAAGTATGTAGCAAACTGCTTGAAAATGACAGTTGAAGAGATGAAAGAAGTAATAGATGTTGAGTCGTATGAAATAGATACACAGTCCATTATACATGACAACATTGACGTGGTTTTGCATAAAAATGGGCTTTTTAGATTGGATGCATTCTTGTACATTGTTGGGGATTGTCTTTTCGATACATTCTAGGTTCTATTGCATTTCTGGTATTCGTCGACCGAGCTGCGCAACAGATTGATAGATTATTTCTTGACCTGTTTTAAAAATGGCGATGTTGAGGCTTTGTAGTCTTATGAATACAAACTGGAATCTAATTTTCTTCAGCAGTTGCATGGAATACATGACATCACTACGCATTTTTCAAAGATGCAGTTGTCTCCATCTCCAGTTCTGCCTACACAGCAAAGGGGACTTTGGGGAGATACATTTTGTATACGGTGGCTGTCTAACTGGATGAATATATCAGTTGGCATATGGTCATTGACAAGAAAAACAAGATATATATTATTCAACAAAACCGCATTTGACAATCCATATTGCATCTTGTTCCATGTTGTCAATGCCCTCAATGGCCATTATGAACCACTGTTGTACAAAAAAATGTCCATATGCAATATAGAAGGTCCTCATATTTACTTGTGTGTTATTTTCAAAGACCTTCAATTGCAATGGAAATGGATTTTGCATGGCATAGATTGCCATGGTTTACAGCTGGCAACAAATGTTGTGTCTTGCTGTGGAGATAGTCTATTCAATGCAATTTGTTGTTTGGTGGCAACGAAGTTTGATGTTCAGTCGTTGTGTCTTTACATTGTACAGTCCTTTTGCAATGCGATTATAGGCAGCAACCAATAGGCTTTTAGGTGCTTGCATCAACACCTTTGCCCATATCTCGTACAAAATATGTCGGCAGTTGGAAGTTGGCAGGAATACCTTGTGAACATGGCGCTTCCATATGAAAAAGGGAATATGGAGGGTTGCAGATTTTGTTTGCAATGGTTGTCTATGATATTCAGGGTGAATATCCAGGTCTAGTCGCCCTTACCATATGGCACTGTCCATTCCTCGGTTACCGATTCAAATCACGATCGAACGATTGACATCCTCTTGTTGAAAACAAATACAACACATATCCATTATGAACCTTTGCTTGGACATATCGATAGTTCATGGTTGACTGTCCATGCCACCGAGACGACACCAAATCTGCATACGCGTGGAATGCTTTTTAGTGAAAACGAGACTCCTCCCGGTTGCGATATGGGAAGATAGGGCTTGAACAAAAAAGACATGTGTAAAATTCATGACAGTTATGATGAGGCCATAGAGGGATTAAACAAAAAACGTAGAGTAAGTTATCACAATTTGAAAAAAATTATTCGTCAAATTCGTCCAACTTGTGATAAGGCCATAGAGGCCTTGAACAAAAAACGTAAAGTAGTTTCTGAGAAGCTGGGTGAGAGTGAAATTCATCCCAAATGCCACTAGCTCATCTTTCCCTTGGGCAAGAAACCTAGAGTAAGCTACCACAACTTGAAAAAGGTCATGCGCGAGAGAAAAAAATACATTGCTACACTTCCTTTTAGAGAGAAACTCACATATCACAATGTAAAGAATTTTGTTCGCGCAGAACAGAACATAAACAAGTGAGATCGCATATCCCAGAATGGTCATGCAACTGTACCCATTCGTGGTCTACAAGCAACACCATGCAGTAGTACCAATGAAAACCAGGAAACCGTTTCTACCCATAGTTCACTGCGAAAGAAAAATGCAAGACAGACCTACATGAAACAAATGAAAGACACTCCTTCCATTGCATGTGCAATTTGTGAACAATTGAATTTTTCAAAAAACAGTAAGTCTTTCACGCCTGATTTGCAAGCAGAATACCTCCGGTTGACAGTGCACGATAAACCATTTTCTAGTGGGAAAATTTGTCTTCCATGCAAACGATCGGTTGAAAATGGAAAACTGCCACAGTTTGCAACCCCTGACCGAATAAGATGTAGTACACCACTAGCATATGTAAGTGCACTTACGAAACTTGAGGAGAGACTTGTGTCTCTGCAAATTGCATTTTCTCAAATAAGATCTTGGGGCTATAAACAACCCCAGATGGGCTTAACAGGGTCAATTATTAATGTGCCTGTTCAGTTAGATGTTGTGCAAAAAGCGTTGCCACAATTCATTAACAATACAATTACAATCGTCGTGGCTCTGAAAAGACGCTTGCGATACACAAATGTGTATCAGACAGGCAAAGTGCATGTGCATGCTGTTATGAAAGCATTAAAGGAATTATGTTCCAGGGCCCTATACAAAGCATAGAACATTTGTATAAATGGCAAATGGAACAGTGTTCTCGCAAAAGAACATGCCAACTCTGCAGACACTCTTGAAAATCCTAGTGATTTTGATATAGGTGATGAATCAGAGAATGAAACACCTGCTGAAACATTGGTGCATGTATTCACTGATTCACAGTGCATTCGTGACTTGCAAGACAAAATTGTCGAAATTGCACCTGGCGAGGGGCAACGTCCACTTGGAATATTCAAGGACAAATTTGTTGAGGAAATGAAATTTCCAACACTCTTCTATGGAGATCCACGTGGCACTGATATTACAGAATGATTTAGTTATCATAAAATAGTCTGATGGGAGATGCGACATTCAATCAGTTACTTCTCCTATCACATAACAAATTTGTTTTTCAAAACAATGCACATAATAATAGAGCAAGTTTTGTCCTGCATGTGGGTCCCAATAAGAAAAGGCCAGTTACAAGGAAGAAAGTTGTTGGCCAAGGATGTGAAGTACAAAGTAAACCTAAAAACAATTATGAAATTTGATATTGGATACATAGATTTCAAGTACATCAACACCTCTCCTGACTATTTGCAACAAAAAAAAATATATATTTTTGCAATGATCCGACGATTGGGCCCGCCAACATTTTTCATCACATTTAAAAGTGCAGAGCATTGTTGGGATCCATTGTTGGCTTCCATATCTGACCTGCATAGGAACATGAAACGTAAAAAAGAAACCGATACACTGGAAAATAATGACATTGACTACCTCATAAGAAAAGACCCGGTGACATGTACTCGATACTATAGACATAGAATAAATGATTTGAGACAATTGATATGCCATGATGAATAGGGGAAATGAACATGACCACACACTGTTGTGGATAGAGGGTGCACCGGTCTATGGAGTTGATAACAATTCAGAGATCGAACAATTTGTGGATAAATACATAACATGCAACACAGATCATTTGGATCTAGAACTTGTGAAAGTCCATAGACATTACCATACAAGAAGTTGTAGAAAATGAAAACACTCACATTTTAGATACAACTTTCCCATGTCGCCAATGAGAGCTACAAGAATCATAGAGCCATTTAGTTTAGAGGACAATGTTTTTGTTGAGAAATCTAAATCCTTGTTTGCATTTCTAGAACAAGGAGGATTTGACGAAATGATGAGATTTGATGCCTTCTTGACACATGTAAATATATCAGAAGATGAGTACATCCAAGCCATACAATGTACGCTTAGGAAACCAACACTTTTCCTTAAACGAAAACTCTCCCATATTTGGAACAACAGTTTCTCCAAGGACATGCCAGTTATGTGGAAAGTAAATACAAATGCGCAGTATGTGCTGAATGCATATACTGCAACATCGTATTGTACCTCGTATATGACGAAGATTGAAAAATCTATGACAAGTGCATTCATAAAAATACGCAAAGAACATGAAATAAGTCATATTGATGCGATACAAATGATACAGAAACTTGGCAATACATTGCTTAATCTTCAACAAATGTCTGCTCATCAAGAAGTTCACATTGCCCTTTCCTTGCCCCTCACTTGTAGTTCAAGAAAATGTGTCTTCATAAACACATCTCCACCTGAAAAATGCACATTTGTGCTTAAACCACCGGTTTTGCTGCAACAAGAGCCTGACAATTCATAGGAGGTGGTATGTCACTCTATTATTGATTATTACGTCCAACGTCCATCTCCTATTAGGCATATCTGCTTAGCAGAATTCGTATCACATTACAAAAAAAAATGGTACACCCATATCAAAAAGAAAAAAACCCTCTATGATACGGTTTGTCAAATACAATAAACATTGTGACTATGAAAACTATTGTAGAGAAAAACTGTTGTTGTGCGTTCCGTTCAATGAAAATGAAGAGACATTAATACATAACTTCTCTACATGGGAGGCTGCGTATGTTGCATTTGAGACTATAGTGCACATCAATGAAGCTAGATTTACCTACAATGTTAATCCAACATGGGGCGATCTAGAAGTTGCACTTAATGACCTAGAAAACCCTTTAGATCATGATGAGACATTCAGAAACCCAAAAACAACCAGGACTCCTTCCGAGTCCCATGACTTACGAGCGGATTTGCCTCATCCTCCAGCGACTGGAAGTGAAAAACGTATCAATCTTGGTTTTCAAGTTACAAAACATCCTTTCCTAATTGAAAATAATGAATACCACATAATAAGACGTCTGTTGAATTGCGAACAACAAACAATTCTAAAGGACATTCCTCTTAAAAAATGCTTGAACATGAACAGTCCTGTGCACGTGTTCCTTACAGGCGGAGCAAGAACATGCAAGACATTCACAACGAAAGCATTGTTCCAAATTCTTATACGAATCTATGATTCAAAAAATTCCTATGATCCTATGAAACCAAAGGGCCTAATAGTTGTGTACACAGGAAAAGCTGCATACAATGTTGGTGGAACAACAGTCCACTCTGCATTTTTAATGCCTTTTAACAAGTCACAGTTTCTTCCACTTAGAAAGGAAATGTTGGATACATTATCTAAGCTTTATGAGGAACTCCAACTTGTCTTTATAGATGAAGCATCTTTGATTGGGAGTCGGTTATTGTATTCCATTGACAACCAACTAAGAAGCATAAAACATGTGCAGACAAAATACTTTGGAAACATTGACATGATATTCTGTGGGGATCTTTACCAGGCACAACCCATCCAAGATTCTTTGATATTTGAACAACCTATCGTTAACATGGAAACAATCACCTATGACTTCTGGAGAGACAATATTAAATGCTTTGAGTTGCATACTACAATGCGCCAGACAGATGAAACATTCATTGCAATTCTGAATAGAATGCGCACAAACAACCAAACATATGATGACTTGACCTATATCAATTTGAGGTGCTTACAGCCTGCACCGACAGACCCAACGTTCCCTTACCTATTCTACAGAAATAAGGATGTTGCAAAGAATAATAGCCACATGCTATTGCTCATGCCTGGTGATGATATCATCATCAATTTGATTGACCTGGAAGAACACAACCATGGAAATGTGCCATGTCATGGACATTCAATCACTTTACCTTTGCAGCTTGTACTGAAATTAGAAATGTTAGTTGAAATATATGCCTGTAACTATGATTCATAGGATGGCTTGGTGAATGGTGCAGATGGAATACTGAAAGGCTATACAAAGACAAAAAAAGTGGATGTCCTTTGGATTAAGTTCCATGAACTGCATATAGGTAAGCGACAAGAAAGAAAGTTGTCTTATCTATATAATTCAAACACTGGAAGCGATTGGACACCTATTTTGTGAATATCGAAGCCAATATCGACATCAACAAAGACAGGTCGACTGAAGATTCGAAAACAGTTTCCCATTAAACTTGCATGTGCACGTACAGTACATAGATCACAAGGACTAACACTTGATAATGTTGCATTTCAGCCTGCTGGAATTTGGATACATGGAATTGTATACACAACATTGTCCCATGTCAGAAGCATAGAATCCTTGTATTTACTAAGTCCTCTCACAAAAGATAACTTCAAAGTGAAACATAAAGTTGATATTGAGATGGAACGACTCAGGACCACCGCAAAATGGAAACTGCATTATGATTACCAATCCATACAAACAAATTCGTCTGTATCAATTATCTCGCTTAACACACGCAACTTAATTAATGAACACATGGATGATATACTAAATGACTATGATTTAATGCAATTCGATATTCTGTGCTTGCAGGAAACACACATGGCATTCTGCATGCAGAACAAACAATTCCCAAATCACAATTGCATATCAAGTTACATTACACATGGGGTGACGATACTGGTGAAAAAACATGTACCAATTTTGGACCATATACATATCGAAGAAAAAAATGTTGAACTGGTGCTTGCAAATTTTTTTTCCCATGAAACAAAAGTTGCAATACCGAATATGTATGTTGCTCCCCATGCAACATTCTCCAACATAGTACATGTTATTTTCAATGCATTTGGCCATTTCCATCTGAACGGACCCATTGTACTTGTAGGAGACTTCAATATTGACATGCTGCAAAATACTGGCAGAACAAAAAAATTGGAAAACTACATGTGAAAATACAGTCTCCACTTTCTTTTGAACAACACAGGCCATCTACAAAACACACTTATTGACCATGTCTGGTCCAATGTGCCCATTCCTCAACATAGGATATTTTTCTTAGACACATATTGGTCTTATCACGATACAATTGGTATTGCACTTGACTTATGACATATACATCAAACTTATTGCAAACTCATATTTCTATGTTTCAAAGCATATATGTATCCCTGATTTCTACACATATCGTTCTGGTGAGCATACAGACCGTGTTCTACTCGAATTATAAAATATACATTGTGCCAAAAAAAAAAAAAGGTACATCCTCCCAAAAACTATTTGTGACTCTATTCATCTTATTCTATTTTTTTTTTGTATATGTACATAGTAGTTGCCTTTTTCTTAACATCTGAACTTATGTTCATATCCCTTTTGTTTTTTACTTTTGTTGATAGAAATAGAGAGGAAAACTAGAGGGCGCAAAGAACTCCTACCCAGAGATGTAGAGGAATCCATGCAAAGGTGTATTCTTTTTCTGCCTGTGTTCCATAGTAAACAATTTTTTGTTTACTTTCTCTGTATTTGTCAAACTTGTTTGCAGGTATGTTTTTTTATTTATTTTTATTTTTTGTGCCCAGAGGCTGCTACGCTGCACGTCCACCATCCAACAGAAATGCAATGTTGAGCCAGCCAGCCCACAAGTCCACTTGTCAATATGTATATTGCCCAACTATGACTGCTATTTGCAGGACATAGAACATTAAAGGCACAATGTATAGCCCGCAAGTGCGTGATCCAAATAAGTGACTAAGTATGGAATAAGGGATCTGTGCATATTTGGTATGTAGTGTTCATTTCTGGGAGCCCTCCAGCCTTGGAGTTTGCCCATTTTTATATCGCGGAAATGACTAGAAGTAGAATGTATAGCCGACCAACTCGCAAATCCGCTTGTCAATTGACAAATGTTGAGCCGACCAACCCGCAAATCCGCTTGTCAATTTATTATCATAGGAAATTTGCTAGGCACTGAACAATAGAGGCCCATTTTTAACCCCGCCAACCCGACAATGCACGATCTAGAAACTGTACATGGTCCATAAAATCTCAGCCACCCCGCAAATCTGCTTGTCAATTTTTATATTGCAGAACTGTATGTTCTATTTGTAGAACACAGAACAATAGAGGCCTATTTTTTGACCCCTCCCACCCAAGAACCCGCAAGTATGGAATGCGATATCGATACATGATCTATAAAATCTCATGTCCATACTTTATAAAGATACATATTTAGTTTTTCCTCATTTCTACACACATTGATCTAGTAACCATAGAGTTGGTGTTGCACATGAATTATGAAATGTGCACTGGGACTCAGACGGAGCCCTTTGCTTTGCTTAGCCAATTTTTACCCTGCCATCCCAAGAACCCAATTTCTATATGGCAGAAATCATCCCAATGTACAACCCGCAAGTATGTGTTTCTCGTTTGTGGGAGCCCGCCACCCCTGGAGTAGAATGTTGAGCCGACCAACCCGCAAATTTGCTTGTCAATTTATTATCATAACCTATCTGTAAGGCATCGAACAATAGAGCCCCATTTTTGACCTCGCCAGCCCGAGAACCCGCGATCCAAAAACTGTGGATGGTCTATAAAATGTCAACCACCCCGCAAGTTTGCTTGTCAATTTGTATATCGCGGAACTGTGTGTGCTATTTGTAGAACACCGAATAATAGAGGCCTTCTTTTTAGCCCACCCGCCCGAGAACCTGCGATCCCAAATCTATAAAATCTCTTGTCCATACTTCATGAAATACATATTTAGTTTTGCCTCATTTCTACACGTACTCATCTGGTAACCGCAGAGTTGGTGTTGCACATGAATTATGAAATATGCACTAGTAGTCGGACCAAGCCCTTTGGTTTACTTAGCTAAACAATTCCGACTCATGCTGACACTCAACAGTTTCACCATGCACTTTCAGACTTGGCCATTCCTTCCTTGCTTGCTCTTCCTCATGCCCATCACCTTCGCACGTGTGCATAATAAGAACTAGTGTTTATATATATGTGTGTGTCTTCTTTCTAAATATTTAATGCTAACAGGTCATCGTGCAAGCACCGTCTAAGCTGTCATTGATGCGTGCAAGGCTTGAGAAGTTCTGCCATTAATGAAATTTTTGCAAAGGATTTTCTTATCCCTTCCCAGTATTAATTTCAAATGCCATGGAATGTCATTCGCATGCCGCTACCTTGCTTCCTTCACGAAACCTCCAATCTCTTCCCAATCTTAATTTCAAATACCATGGAATGTCATTCGCACACCGCCAACTTGGTTCGTTCACGAAACCTCCAATCCTTAAATGTTCTTTGTTGTAACCCCCACCTTCGTACTTCTAAGTATGCAATAATTACGCTTTACTTCTAATAGGTCACCATACAACACACATAGATATTGTCATTAATGAGGAGATTTTCCATTCGCACGCATTGAAGCAATGTTTTCGGGTTATATTGTCCCCTCCATTTCTTCATTTAAAGAAATGTTTGGAGAAAACCAACGTTTTCATAAACTATTGGCAGCAGCTCCACAACAGTTTTGTAGAGATACACTGAACATATTCCTCACGAGCTTCTTGTGTAGAAGAAGGGAAAAAGAATTGTAGGGGAGGCAGAGCAACCCAAAATTTAAAGTGAAAACATGGATCTTGACGTTGATCTGGAAAGCATATTCTACAACCTTGATTAGCCCAGAGACGCAATTCAACATGCCTGCTCAATGTACATGGTTGATACCAAATTTTTTTACGAAGATGAATCCTTCGTATTCCAGAGTGCTGCTTTTGAAACCAAATCAAAAAAATTAATCATTGAAAAAAGAGATGTAAAAAATAAGAAAAGAAAACATCGTTCAAAACTTGACCTTGCCAATATGCAGGTGTCGAAAATCTCTCAACTTCACATGGAAACCAGATATGCTCTTCATGATTCTGTTGCAGTTGTTGAAGCCGAAAATGCTAGACTAAAGAACCGAATTAAGGAATTAGAGGAAGCTTTGTTTCCTATGCCATTGCTTGGCAGTTCTTTGGAAATAGACATGCCTGGGACTACATGCACCCCTGCAACAAATCTAAAAGGGTCCTCCAACTTCCTCGCATCATGTAGAGGGTATGTGGAGAAAAATATCAACAAAAGAATGGAACTGATTACTAAGGCCTGGGAAACATCACAGAATATGGATTCCCGAAGGAGTAGGGCACATAAGTTTCTCCTACTTCTGCAGACGGATTTAAAAAATGAAGAAACTTTCTATGTGCACATGGTCATCCCTTTTTCCTTTCATGTCAAAAGCATGCCAGAGACGAGAAGAAGACAACATGATCTCCCGTACAAAAAACGACTCACTCAATTAGAAGCATGTTGGAAAGAGAAAGTGAAGAACATGTATCTCATCGTCCAATCATGTGAGCAAGCAATATCAAAGAAAGAAACCTTATTCAAAAACCTCACCAAAATAGACTTAGCAGGAAATACAAACGACTTCCAGGATCCCAACTTAATCCTCAACTCGCTAGCGTTAACCAAGCAAGCTTTCGATAAACAGGTTGATAATTTGAAGGCCTTGTCTTTAGAAATTTTTTACAGGATTGTTGAATATCATGAAGAAGAGGTAGACAACTAGCTAGTCCAATATTCGGTACAAAATGGAGATATTTATGAATCTCTGTGTAAACTTTCAATTGATCTAAGGGAATTAGAAAATGAAGTTTTTAGCATTCAAATCCGCAATGACATCAACGTCGCCCCCTTGTGAAGTTGTATTGAAGAGAACTTGAAGTGGGTCATCGACAAAATCCAACAAGAAAATGCATAAATCCTATGTTTATCAATCCAATTATTCAAGCGGGCCGCCCACAAAAACTAGCAGGGAAAAGCATGACCAAGAAAATACCAAATTACTTATACGTACCATCCCTGTAAGTGTATAGTGATAGTCCTTTCTTTATCAATCTAGTTATTCCAACTTTTCTGACTAGAAATCTATAGCCAAAAACCGATCTTCCCATTTCTACTTTTTAGGTATTACATTCTACCATGCCCAACTTCTTTCCATGATCCTATTTCTTGTACATATTTTATGTTATGGTCCGCAGGAGCCCCAATCCCAGTCTATATGACAAACACATTTACATTTCCAGGGATATGTAACAAACTATTATTTTTTCATATATTCCAAATAAAACTATTATTTTGTCTCCTTATATATTTATGTGTTCCTAGATTTTTATGTTCAGCTATGCTGAATGTGAACTCATTTTGTTTATTTTATCTCAATTCTCTTTTTTTCTTATGAATTTTTTCTCCGGCCTGGTCATTTTCAAAATAAAGTATGACATAAATGACTCACTCAAATTTGAGATATCATATTTCACATATATATGTATATGTTTCTTTAAATTTCCAGGAATATGTAACACGTTTCATTTTTTTCTATATAAATTTCATAAAATTGTGTTCACTACTTTTTTTGTACTCAAATGTATAGAGAGTATGTCATTTCTTGCATCTTTACCACATGTCCTTCATACTTTTTCCACAGGCCCTTAAAATTAAAATAGTCCACAATTCCGCTCGTCAATTTGTATATCACGGAATTGTGGGTGCTCTTTGTAGGCCATGGAACAACAGATGCCCAATTTTCAGCCCGCCAGCTTGACAACCCGCGATTCAAAAAACTGCCTAGGTATGGAATGAGGGCTCCATGAAAGTCTGGAATGAGGGCTCTGTGCATGCTCTATAAAATCTCATCCCCGTACTTTATAAAAGTACATATTTCGTATGTATAAAAGTAAATATCTACTTTTAAAAATAGCATTTTTGTTATGTATAGTTTATGCTCTCCAGGAACCTATAATTTGATACATTTCAATTTCTTCTATCTAGGAGCCCCTGTTTTAAAGAAAACTAATTCAGGAATGCTATTTATTTGGTCCTCTTGTCCACCGCCCTATGTAACATAGATTGGTACTATATTTTTTGTACATTTGTCCACCACTGTATGTAAAACCTATGTAAAGAAAACTAATTCGCGAATGCTAAAATAGTCTACAGGTCCGCTTCTGAATTTGTATATCATGTAACTCTGGCTGCTCTTTGTAGGCCATGGAACAACCGAGGCCCAATTTCCAGCTCGCCATCCCGAGAACCCACGATCCAAAAATTGCCTGAGTATGGAATTAGGCCTCCGTGCAAGTATGGAATCAAGGCTCCGTCCTTGCTCTATAAAATCTCATCCCCATACTTTATAAAAGTACATATTTTGTATGTATAAAAGTAAATATCTACTTTAAAAATTTACGTATTTGCTATGTATAGTTTATGGTCTCCAGGAACCTATAATTTCATAAATTTCAATTTCTTGTGTTGAGGAGCCCTTGTTTCAAAGAAAACTAATTCAGGAATGTTATTTATTTTGTCCTTTTGTCCATCGCCCTATGTAACAAACATTGGTACTATACTTTTTTCCCTTTTTTCCACCAGCGTATGTAAAACCTATGTAAAGGAAACTTTGAAAAATTACATAGTCAGGAATGCTATTTTTTTTTTTTTTTTTTGTCAACAAACCTATGTAACAGACATTACCACTATTTTTTACAATTCAAATAGTCCGATCTCCGCTTGTTAATTTGTATATCGCGAAACTGTGGATATTCTTTGTAGGCCACGAAACAACATAGGCCCAATGCTAAATTTTTTGGACATGATGCCCTTAAAATTCTAATAGTTTGGAAGTCTGATTGTTAGTTTGTATATCATAGAACTTTCGGTGCTTTTTGTAGGGCATGGAAGAATAGAAGCCCAATTTTCAGCCTGACATCCCGAGAACCCACCATCCAAAAACTGGCTAAGTATGGAATAAGGGCTCTGCTTTGTAAAATTACATATTATGTATGTATAAATTAAGCTGTCCAGGAACCTTTCATTTCATAAATTTCAATTTCTATTGTGTCCACGATCCCTTCTTTTAAAGAAAACTAAGTCAGGAATGCTAATTTTTTTTGTGTTTTTTTTCAACAAACCTATGTAACAAACATTACCACTATTTTTTACAATTCAAATAGTCCAAACTTCGCTTGTCAATTTGTATATCATGGAACTCTGGGTATTCTTTATAGGCCATGGAGCAACATAAGCCCATTTTTTAGCCCGCCAGCCCGAGAACCCGCGATGCAAAAACTGGCTAAGTATGAATTCAGGGCTCCGTGCATGCTCTATAAAATGTCATCCCCATACTCTATAAAAGTACATATTTCGTATGTATAAAAGTAAATACCTTTCATTTCATAAATTTCAATTTCTATTGTGTCCACGATCCCTTCTTTTAAAAAAAACTAAGTCAGGAACACTAATTGTTTTTTTGTTTTTTGTCAACAAACCTATGTAACAGACATTACCACTATTTTTTCTGGTTTTTTCCCACGTACCCATGTACATCAACTTCCTTCCCACGTGTTTGTACTTCGTCACATTTATTCCCTTTCCCAAGGATGGGGTGCTAGTAGAGCACACGCATCGAGCGGAGCAACCAGGACTAATCTTCCGCGGTGCTGACCATGTGACGACCGCGTGCCACTCTCTCCCACCTACCTCATGACTTTAATTTCAGCTCGCTTGAGGCACGACGCCATTACTCTCAGTGCACCCTGCTCTGCTTTCACATCCTTTCGACGGACCAACACCCTCGCTGGTCCTTTACTCTGCGCATGCGACCATTTATGGAACCTCACTAGGTCCCCAACCTATTTCAATTACTCCAATGGCTCCATATGGCTCATTCTTTCCTGGTTTCTCTTCTCAGAGCTCGACCTCTTGGCCAACCTTTCCTTGCTCTTCTTTTGTCCTCTCTTGATCTGTTCCTGGTGCATTTTCTCTCTCCCACTATCCCAGAGATGACCCGACTACGAGGGAAGTCAAAACGTGGGCCAGCCTGGAATCCAATCCAACCCTGCTTGGTCCTCCATCCCCCGCCTGCTCCCTCCCTGTTATCCTCCTCCTCTTAGGCCACCTCGTCCTCCTCCCTGACGCAGTCGACTCAAATTCTCTCTTCTCTCCTGCCCCTTACTGCATCCCTTGCCAATAGAATGGAGAGGCTAGACTGCTTAGGGGCCTCATTGGACTACAACCCAGGACCTTTAGGCAATTTGACATATATTTCATACCCAAGCCCTTTGGCTCCTCCCAACTCTCCGGCCACCTAGTCGCTTCAGGACCAGCCTCACGGCGCCCAATTTCAGATGGATGGTTCGGAGGCTAGTCAAAATTCGCGACAACAACCCCAATCACGAGTCGGTTCCAACGCTGACCCAAAATGCAAGTGAAAAACAGGCCTTGCACTGGTGCAGAGCCTGGTATTCGACTTGCTTCAGGACATGGACGACCTCTGGTTCCGCCTAGAGACCCTGGACGACAAAGCCTCTCAACTCCTGCAGTTTCTCTCCGCATTATAGGGTGCTCATCACCTCCCAGCAGATGCAGCCCAAGTAGCAACAGCCCAACCAGTAGCAACCTCAGCACCAGTGTTGGCACTGGAAACTTTGGTCCATGCAGAGGTAGACCGCGAGGAGCAGAGGCCTCCATCACACTCAGAGGACATCCAGAAGGAAGAGTACGTGCCATCATAGAAGGAGGATGCCATGCAACTGGACCAGACATCGGTCAAGGAGGAGTCGCCTCCTCCTGGGGACACGACATTTCGCGCCTTCTGCATGGCTGCATCGTCGCACTACAACCCATACCGGTGATCTATCTGTTGTTTTTTTTTGTTTTTTTGTCATGTGCATGGCGATCTTTCATGCATATCTCCATGGTTATTATAATTATGTTGTCTACACTTTCCACAGTTGTAATGACCACCATTAGGGGCCAGAATTTTGAACTCTTTTTGCGTCAGTAACAGTTTAGACTTTAGGTATGAAGCGGTTCGGCTGGCTGCACTGGTTTCCCCTCAGGGTAGCTCAATTTTTACAGCTTGAAACCATGGAAATTCTATGTACTCCTTTATTTTGACAGACTTTTATACAATCTTACTTATAAAAAAAAATATTGAATAAAATTTAAATAATTGTTTATACAATTCATTAAGTAAAACATATCATAGCATTATATAAATTACTATAAATCTCCATACAATGTTATAATATTCTATAAATTGCAGTCTCATGTTTATGACAGAATTGTTCGGTGCAAAATGTATTAAGTTTAATAGCATTATACAAATTACTATAAATCCTGGTACAATGTTATAATATTCTATAAATTACTGTCTCATGTATATGATGGAATTGTTGGCTGCAAAATGTATATCACGGAAGTGTTGGGGTATATATTCATCACACGAGCTCCTTCAAATTGAAATAGTTTGCAAGCCCAATTCTCAATTTGTATATCGCGGAACTGCCAATGCTATTTGTAGGACATGGAACAACAAAAGCCCGATTTTCAAGTCCCCAGCCCAAGAACCCGGGATCCAAAAACTAGCTAAGTCGTATAGTTTATGGTCTCCAGGAACCTATAATTTCATAAATTTCAATTTCTTGTGTCGAGGAGCCCCTGTTTTAAAGAAAACTAATTCAGAAATGCTATTTATATGGTCCTTTTGTCCACTTCTCTATGTAACAGACATTGGTACTATACTTTTTGCCCTTTTTTTCCACCAGCGTATGTAAAACCTATGTAAAGAAAACTAATGGGCGAATGTTGAATTTTTTGGACATGAGCTCCTTAAAATTCAAATAGTCCGCAAGTCCGATTCTCAATTTGTATATCGCGGAACTGCCAGTGCTATTTGTAGAAAACTAATTGGCGAATGCTGAATTTTTTGGACACGAGCTCCTTAAAATTCAAATAGTCCGCAAGTCTGATTCTGAATTTGTATATCGCGTAACTGTTGGTGCTATTTGTAGGATAGGGAACAACAAAAGCCTCATTTTCAGGTCCCCAACCCGAGAACCCATGATCCAAAAACTGGCTAAGTCGAGAACCCGCTTTTTTAAAGAAAAGGACATTAGTACTATTTTTTCCGTAACATAACTTTTGTCCACCAACCTATGTAACAGACATTAGTACTATTTTTTTTCTTTTTTTGTCCACCAACATATGTAAAAAGGAAAACTAATTTGGGAATCCCCTTCAAATTCAAGTAGTTTGCAAGTCTGATTGTCAATTTGTATATCGAAGAACTCTAGGTGCTATGTGTAGGCCATGAAACAATAGAAGCCCAATTTTCAGCCCACCGGATCGAGAACCCGCCATCCAAAAATTCAAATAGTCTGCAAGGCGACTTCTCAATTTGTATATCATGGAACTCTCGATGCTATTTGTAGGGAATGGAACATCAGAAGCCCAATTTTCAGCCCGCAACCCCGACAACCCAGAATAAAGCTTCCATGCATGCTCTATATATCTACTTAATCAAATTACATATTTGATTTTTGTAGCCCACGGAACAACAGAAACCCAATTTTCAACCTGCCAGCCTGAGAACCCACGATCCAAAAATTCAAATAGTTCGCAAGATCACTTGTCAATTTTTATGTTGCAGAACTCTTGGTGCTATTTGTAGGGAACAGAACAACAAAAGCCCAATTTTCAGCCCGAGAACCCACGATCCAAAAATTCAAATAGTCTGGCACAAGACTGCTTCTCAATTTGTATTTCGCGGAACTCTCGGTGCTAGTTGTAGGACACGGAACAACATAAGCCCAATTTTCAGTGCACCACCCCGACAACCCGGAATGAAGCTTCTGTCCATGCTCTATATATATCTACTTAATCAAATTACATATTTGATATGTATAATTTCTCCTGTCCACGAACCTATAATTTCATATATTTCAATTTCTTCTATCCAAGAGCCCTTCTTTTAAAGAAAACTAATTCGGTATTGCTAGTCTTTTTATGATTTTGTCCACGAACCTATGTTACATACGTTGACCCTTAAATGTCAAATAGTCCATAGGCCCGATTTTCAATTTGTATGTCGCGGAACTCTAGGTGCTATTTGTAGCGCACAGAACAACAAAAGCCCAATTTTCATCTTGCCAGCTCGACAACCCCCATGCTCTATATATGTACTTAATCAAATTACATATTTGGTATCCAGTAGCCCTTTTTTGTAACATACGTGCTCCCTTAAATTTCAAATAGTCCACAACTCCAATTGTCAATTTCTATGTCGCGGAACTCTGAGTGCTATTTGTAGGCCACGGAACAACAGGGCCCGATTTTCAGTGCACCAGCCCGAGAACCTGCGATCCAAAAAAATGACAAGTATGGAATCTCTTTTCCATACTTTATAAAAGTACATATTTCGTATCTATAAAAGTAAATATCTACTTTATAAAATTACAAATTTCATATGTATAATTTATGTTGTCCATGAACCTATAACTTGATAAATTTCAATTCCTTTTGTATCCACCAACCCTTGTTTTAAAGAAAACTAATTCGCGAATGCAAATTCTTTTGTGTTTCCATGTACTTCAACTTCCTGCCCACATGTCTATACTCGATCACATTTATAGCCATTCCTACCTAGTAGGGACTACGCTGCCATGCAACACTTGTTTGTAGTTATTGTCACAGAACTCAAGCAGAGGGAAAACACTATTGTCAACAACACTTGTGTTAATGGGATCCATGGTAAAGTTATCAATTCTCATTATACCCTTTTTCTCACTACTTCATATCTCTCAATCCTTTAAGCTCCTTCAAATGCAATAATGTTGACTCTGTCCCGTATGTTGATTTGGTCTCAACTTTCCTTTTGGAGACCAATATCCATAGATTCAAACACAGTCGAATAGTAACTTAGTGCCTCCATGAACCAAGGGATTAAAGGAGCATTATTAGTGCTCATCTATTTTCCATGACTGGTGTTACAACTTTGGTATCTGCTAATGAGTTTGTCCCACATTTCTTTGGCAGTTTCTAAGTGCATAACTTTTATAAATTCTGCTTCTGCAAGCCCACTCAGAATAACATTCATAGCCTTAGCATTGAAGTTGAATTCTAGCTTGTCATCCTTATTAGCTAGTACAACTAACTTTACATAACCAGTCTCTACCACATCCCAGACATCTACACCTAAATCCATTATGTAGGTTCTCATCCTAACTTTCCAGAAGGCAACGTTTGTTGCATTGAACAGAGGGGTCTTATTAGTTGAAGTTCCTTCATGGATTGACATGTTTAAGCTTACTGATCTACTTTTAAATAAAAGGAACCTACTTTGATACCAATTGTTGGACAACTGAGGGGTGGGGGGGGTGAATCAGTTGTTACTGTGCTTAAACAATTATTCCCATTTTAATCTCTTCACAGAGCATTCAATGATGATCACAATGATGTAGAGAAGTAAGCAATAGAATATTAAACATCAATCACACACATGAAATATACAGAGACAGATATTTCCTGAGGAAACCCATAAAGGGAAAAACCTCTTCTTCTTGATATGATAAGTAATCTTTATTTTCTTTACATTATCATTCTTATGAGCTCCAACTCCTCTTGAGGCTACAATCTTTGTTTTACAAGAAGAAACTTGCTGAAAGCACCAACTCTCTGGTTTCTCTAGMACCCACTAGAAGGAAGAACCAACTCCMTGAGTGTTCCAACACCAACTGGATGGAAGAACCAACTTCCAGTCACACAGGCACCAACTTGTATAATAGAGAACAATAGTTCTCCCTTGCACCACCCTGCCACCCTGTTTTTTCTAGCTGCAACCAGATGGAAGGGACAACTCCCTGTGTTCAAGCACCTACTTGAAACTTTGAGGACACCAGTCCTCCCTAGCACCTCCCTACCACCCTGAAATATGAATCTTTGCTTTTTATAACTTTATCATAGTGATACAATGTTTATCTATGGCTTACTAGTCTCATCATTGTTCTGCTACACTGCTCTTCTCTTCCTGCATCAATGTCTCTCTCCTTGCATCTGTTGCGCTTTCTGTTCTTCTCTCAGATATGGGTTTCTATTCCTTGCTTCTTTTGTGCTTCATCTCTTGCACACCACATGCTTATACCCATATGAATCACACTCAACAGCCCCAATATCTTCTTTGTTCTATGTTTTTATACTCTTTGTGCATCTTCTGCATGATTCATGCGCTATGCCATTGCATACTCTTCATTGCGTCACTGTTCTACCCTACAACTTCTTCACTGTGACTCATCCTCACTCATGCATGGCTCTCCAGCATAATACACCTCACTTCTCTATTCTGCGTACCTTTCTCATGTCGAGTCATCTCCTAATCATCATGGAAACTCTTCATCTTCTCTGGCAGTTAGCTCCATGCATTCATCATCACTGGGCATTATGCTGAGATTCCTTAGCCTCTTTGGCAGTCGAGACTCTTCGTCTTCTCTGTCACAGTCGAGCTCATCATCTCTGTTGCAGTTATAGACTTTGACACTTTCCCATCTGTCAATTATCTCTATGATGATTTTCCATTCCACTGGCAGTTACCTCGAGACTCTTCGTCTTTTCTGGCGATCACCCCACAACTCCTCAAATTCTTTGGCAGATGAAATCAATCCGTTCTAGCAGTTACTGAGAAAAACTTTGTGCGCTCATCCCTTTAGCGCCTTTTCCCTTACTAAGAAGTCTACATAGTGGGCGATATCTTTTATGACTAAGCCCCTTTCTTTCACGTGACCAGTCGCTGTGACCTGGGGCCAAGCACTAGGGTGCTTAACAATTTCGCGTTTCGCGATGTTCTGCTACGAGTTTCCTTGAATCTCCCAACTCGCAAAATTTGAAATACTCCATATCGGATCAACAGTCCAGATCTTTCCCTTTGATCGACAGTTGTAATCAAATTGCGATTTCACATTTCGTGATTTCCTGCTGTGAGTTGCCTTGATTCTCCTAACCCGCGAAACTTCGAGGTGGAGCCTAGGAACACTAGGTCCTTCCCTTCTCTTCCGCTGATGTGACCACTGGGTGTGATCACATCCCTATTTGAAAAGGCATTTCACAATTTCAACGATCTCTGTTGTAGATCCTAGAGACGTGCTAGCTCCTCCCTTAACCTTCATCAATGTGACCACCAGTTTTGACCAGGGTCCAAGCAAGAGGGGTGCATCGCGATTTCGCATATCGAGAACTCTTTCTATGAGTTTCCTCGAAACTCCCAACTCGTGAAACTATGAAATGCTTCATATCAGATCAACGGTCAAGATCTCTCCTTTTGATCGATGGCTGCGATTAAATTGTGATTTCACATTTCGCGACTTCAAAGGTTAGAGCATCTTCATTATTCGACTCTCGATTTCCCAATACCTGCTCCATATCAACGGCCCATGATCTTCCATATTACAACGGTCTAGATATCTTATTCAAGAACTCAGACTTCATTCTTCGTCATGCCAGATCAACGGTCCACGATCCTTAGTGATTTGACGGTCCAGATCATTTCACAACTTCTCATATCACAAGTTCCTACAACTCTCACCTTTGACTTCTCCAGCTCACGAGTCAGTGAAATTATGATCTCTTGCCACGTGTCCTCTGGATCCAATGACCCAGATCATTTCATGACTTCGCATATCATGATTTCCTACAACTCTCACCTTTGAATTCTCCATCTTGCAAGTCAGCGAAATGTTGATCTCTCTCCACGTGTCCTTTGGATCCAACAGCCTAGATCATTTCGCGACTTCATATTTCGCGGTGTTGGAGGATAACTCTTGGACATTATCCTCTTCGCAGTTATACTGGATCCAATGGTTGCTATTCCTTCATGCTCTAATCCGACGACTAAGGTCTAATCTCCTCCTCTGCGTGCTCCTCCTGTTTGGACTATAATTTGACAGCCATCGTGTATTCGGGATTGTTGATCCAACGACCATGGTCACTCCTCTTGTTGAGATTACATTTCCTCCTGACTTGGAGAAATGTATAAGTGTCAAAGGCCTCGACCTTTGATCCTTCTGCGAGTCATGATGTATGGGATCTCGTCTACGCATCTCATAACACTATCTCTCATGAGCTTTGATCTTTGCATACTGTTTGCTTCTTCACCTGAGCTTACGCTGTTCCTGTTTCGCCATCGATGCACACTCTGTCTGTAAACATGCCAACACAGAGATATATCGAATATCCAATAATATAACAAAAATGTATCAGATATGCAACCATAAACACAGAGATATAATAATACACAATTTTCTATTAATGAGAGAAAATGTACAAAGACTGTAAAAATACAGAGTGAAAGACTCAGTAGAATGGTGGCAGCTTATCTCTGAGAAGAGATGTGATGGCTACTCGCATTCGCAAGAAGATGATTTTAAAATGAGGCTCCAAAGGCCTTTTTATCATAAAGAAAATCCAAAACCCTAACCCCAGAAGATGAAAAACCAACAATTTTGTGGACCTCGTTTTGGGTAGTTTGGTGTATCAACTTCCCCGAGGCATAACTTTGGCATACGATCTTCGTTTGGGGCGCACGATAGATTGTTGCAAAGGTATCATCGAGGATATTAATTTTTGGGGCTCAATCAGATCCTTCATTCATAATTGAGAATCTCGATCCTGAAAAACCTTCATTTAAGCCGTCAAAATGGTCCTGGAAGTTAAAAACTGCTAAAATTAGTAAATTGCCAAAATCGCTAGAAAACTGTTTTGAGTGAGTTGGAAAAGGTGGGTGGCCACAGATATCCACCTAGATCAGAAGGTGAAACCATAGGTTGGGGTAACGTTAATTCCCAACCATCATATCTAGTTGATCGATCATCAACCATCGATCAAAGCCAAGCACGAAAGGTAAGACTTGGGAACTTCGTTGCTTCGACGATCTTGGTTGACGGGCAAAGCCCGAACTCCTGTCAGTCGTCCTATATTATGGGAGGCATGGAAGGATCTCCATACTTGATCGTGGTCACACAACATTGACCGCTTCGAGAGTTTTAAACTTTGATGAACTGCTATAACCCGGAGCCCCACAGCATCGAAGTCCCATAATTTTCCATCGACCGTTAAATGGAAGGGAGGACTTTGAGAGTGTTTCAAACCATCAAATCTAGCAAGGGTGGAAGGATAGTGAAGTTTTGGAGCTTTGGAACCTCTCCACTCCGGATTTCGGTAGTTCGGGAGTATGGGGGTCATCTAGAGTGAGAAGCACTGAAGCCTGAAGCCCGAAGTTAATCACAGTCGTTGGTTGTGGGAGGAGTGTGAGCCATCGATTTCTTTTGGTGTTCGACTATCTGGGAGGTAGCATGTGTTGGACTCAGGAAACTTCCGAAGCCCGGAGCTCTGGAGTCCCAGATTTTATTGATGATGTGGCTTGTGCCACGTGGCAAGGGTATCGTGTGGGGACATGTGTCACCCAGATTCAACACCTTTTGGACCCATATCTATCTGTTTTTGAGTAACACGTGCCATGGGTCGACGTCACCCTAGGTGATGTCAATGTTCCTGTCAGCTCCAAGAGTATGTGACTCTGGGGGTGTCCAAGTTTCTATCAGTGAAAAGTGTCGAATCCCGAAGTCGCAGAGGCATGTAGACCGTTGATATGAGATCCCTTCGGGACCTCTCTCGACCGTTGGATCAAGAAGAGTGAGAAAAGGTGAGTACTTCAGAGGATTGTCACTTTGAGGAAGTGGAAGACTCGGGAATGGAAATATCCTGGAGCCTCGGAGCACCAAATTTTTGGAGTGTGTGAGGATAGTCCGTACCAACACTTGATTAAGTCTTGATTGTTCATTTAATACGTGGATGAACAAGGTAAGTACTTCAGAGGATTGTCACTCCGAGGAAGTGGAATACTCAGGAATGGAAATATCTCAGAGCATCGAATTTCCAAATTAGTTGAGAGTCGTCCGACTATGGATCTCATTGGAGCCTCCATATGGGGGCAGTACCGTCCATTCGACATGAGATTAAATATCTATTGTTTGTTTTTCTAGTGGAGTTATTAAATGCTTCGACGAAGTGTAACACTAGGGGAAAACATAAGTTGACGAGAGAAAACAATTGAAGTCCGAAGTCCAAAGAACTCGGTCCCAACGTCGGTCTCATGCTAAGGTAAAAAGGGCCTAGAAGTAAACCAACCCTCAGACTTGGTGTTCACGCAATATCATGTGTATAAAAACATAGAGCAGGGTTCTAAAGGGTGATTAAACCTATGGTTTCGAGCCGTGGTCATGTGGAACTTGATCTGAAGGAAGTGCCTTTGCAATTTTCAATTTTTTGTATCATCCAAAGGGGCTAAAAGTGGTTTTTCAGGGAGCCCTAACTTTCATCTCCGATATCGGATTGGGGAAGATTTCAGTCGTTGGAAAGTTGATTCAGAGGAGAATGACCTAGAATCAGTCTATTTTGGATAACTGTTATAAGTGATATAATTTCCTTCATGAATTAAACAGAAAAGGTACTTGTAAATTTAATTGATAATTTTTGTATGATATGTATAATTCTAACCAGATGATTTCTTGCGGATTTTGGAAGGATTAGAGGTATAATCAGATCAATTCCATTCTAGGATCAGATGTTAGGGTCATGGAAGAATGACAAATCTTACAAGAGTTGGATGAGGCAATCAAGAGCTACAAAGAAAGTAATTAAAGGTAGACAAAGAACTCAAGAATAATGGAAAAAAAAGTATTAGTCAACAACCAAAGAATCTGAATAAACTACAGGTACAACAAAATCAAGAGTCCTCACATAGGATATGAATCTCTCAGGTTAAATATGTCATGGATGGGCATAAAAGGAAAATTATGATTGGCTAACCTTGAAGGAAGAGAGGTGTAGATAGTTGCAAAGCTTAAGTGTGAAATAAATCCACTTCTAATATTAGAGTTCACAATGGAAGCAGGCTACCAATGTAGAGAAATTGAATGCTCTCTCACTTGAAAAGTGTCACTGAATGAAAATGGACTTCCATTGGGGAATGGTATTAAGTGTAAAAGGTATGATTTCACAGGGAAATGTTAATAAAGTAACCTAATGGACAACTAGGAGTAACAATATTTGATTGAAGAGCGTTGTGGTAGAAGAGTGATGGAATGTTTTGAGCTACTTCATTCCATGGTGTTGGAATGTTTCATAAAGGTAAAGTTGGATATGACTGCCTAGGAGAGGCTTATGAAAATAGAACACATTGGTTGGATTGCAGAATGGCCAAGTGAAACTTGACTGGAAAGTGTTCAGACCAGGGAACCATAGTGCAGATGAGCAGAATGGGGGCACACATGGAAACAAGGATCTGAAGGAGTTCAAGGACAACTGACTACAACATAAATATATAAATAAATAAGTTAATTGAAACATGAATCCACTAGAGTGCATGAGCCATACAATGAAGTTAAAATGCATATGCATTAGTAGGCATACTGACAGTAAATGCTTGGTGCATATGGATGTGTAATTGCACATGCTTGGATATGCATATAAAGTGCTTGTGAACTTAGAATAATTTATTATTATGAAATAATGATTGAGTATGACTAATGATGGATTATGTATTCAGGAAAAATGATATAGCAGGGTTAAGGATGTGGATGTTGTTGTTGCTTATGATTCCCATCTATGTGAAGACCCATGAGGGTGGCATGAATGGTGATCAAAATGATGAATGAGGAAGTCTGTGAGCTTCTACAAATATCAGTTGGTTAGATAGAAACAAGTAGGTTGATAACAACCAAGCATTTATGTATTTAGTTTTTGTTGATGCATACATGTTGAAGGGGATTGAGGTAAGAATTCCCTCAGTTAATTTTCAATATTTAAATTGATATGTAATGGCCAAAGGCCTAGAGTATGTAAATGTTGTTGATGTTAGAATGCATTTAGATAAAATGTTAGTTGCATATTATGTTATGATTGGTTATGGGATCATAACCGGGTTAATTAAGGAGACTTACTCCTTCTATAACAATGAAAATCCATAGAGCTAGTCATGTGTGAGGCCAAAATATGGTTGGATATGGAAGGGCTATAGCGCTATGTGAGTGCTCAAAGGTATCTACTATATATCTGATGTTTGGACTGAAACCTCCTTCCCGACACTGAAGAGCACTTGAGAATTACATTCTTTGTGTTGTGTTTGGGTTGAAAAGGACGGTATCCAGATAATAAGGCAAGCAATAGTGTGTGGATGATGTGTTGAGGCGTTGGTCAGACCTTCCAACTCATCAGGGTGGAATGCATGACATAGTTATGTGGTATTATGTAGCCAATGCATGGATGCATTGTATAGATGTGACCATGGGTATTGGCACATTGATTTTTATTTTATTTAGTAATTAATTGTTGCATTATGAAAATCATGTGGTGCTGAAAATATGTAATGATGGATAGATGCATTATATTTAATATGAATACTAGCTGAAGGTGATTGGATTGTTGTTGTTACAATTCCAAGATCATTTTTTGGAGCTATTAAAAATTTTACAAGTGATAATATAGGAATCATTGAATGCATTTGGGTGAATGCATGTGTATATTATATAACATAGAAATGATTATGCTAACAAATGAAATGATGTGAGTATTTCTAACTCATGAAGTTGAAAACCCTTCATGAACTGTTAAATATTACAACAAGAAAGTTGCAGGTTAAAGTAGCTACACAATGATAAATTACAGAAAATATCTATTGAGGGGACATAGTGATAAAAATATTTCTGGATAGAAGAAAGAAAATATGGGTTGATAATACATGCGTAAAGAATGATAAGGTCATTCCATTCAATATTTGAATTCCATTTAATGTCAACAATTGATAGAGATAATTGAATTGTAGTTGTAAACAATTCTGAGATCACTTGTTACCATGAATATATATATATATATATATATATATATATATATATAT
>SNQJ01S0001644.1:61226-112191 GCA_010110895.2 Picea sitchensis
TATATATATATATATATATATATATATATATATAGCTTGTACATGAGATATTGACAATTTGTTGGGCTGGGAAATGTGAAATTGCAGGAAGAAAGGGTCTTGGATATGGCAGTGTTGTAAACCCATAAAGAAGACCAATGCCTATTGCTACAAGAGCCAAATTATTATGAGCAGAAACTCATGTCTGGAAATTTTATTCTTCCTATATAAAACAATTTTGGGAATTATAATTTAATAAATTACTGACAAATTGTTTTTGCTAAATGTAAATCAAGAAAATTGTAGGTAGAATGATCTTGAATATGGAAAGGATGTAAGCCCATAACAAAGATTGATATCTATAGCTGCAGAGCCAAACATTATGAGCAGAAAGCTCATGCTTGAAAATTTTTGTTTTCATGTATAAAACATATTTGACATTTATGATTGAAAATGGTTATAATGATATCTCATGATGGTTGTATGTGTATAATATAGATGAGATGTTGGATATTCTAGTTGGAAAGTATGGAAAGGGCTATTGTTGTAACATGAGAACCCTATGTCCCTAGAAATCTTCTTGTGCAAGAAATCATTGGTCAGGCAAGATGGATCTCCTGAGGGACTGTATAACAGAGAAGGGGATGCATGAGCTTGGGCCTGGAAGGTGAGTGACCACGAGGAAGATGAGACTTTGATAGTTCTTGTAAACTATTGATTGGAATCATGCACACAATAGGTATGTCAAGGAAAACAATGATCCAAGTTAACAAGACAACCATATGGATGCAGATCCATGAACCACACAAATAATTATTGTACTAGATTATGAAAATTTACTCTTGGATTATGAAAATTTACTCTTAGATTATGAACAAAAACAATTTTTTTATGGAAAAATTGTGAATTGACATGCTCAATGATTTGAAATGTTGTAGGAAAACGATGAATGTTGAGGATATAGAAAAGTACCATACTATGAGTGAAAAGAACAAGGTGAATCCTGAGCAGTTGAATGACAAAGAAATGGAATGAAGAAAGTCCAATGGATTTGTTGTAGCTGGAGTTCTCGAAGACGCAACTCTGAAACTTCCTAGTCGAGTGCACTGGAGCCCTAGAGAGAAGTGGAATAACATGAGGGACTGCATGGCAGAGAAAGGGGATCCATTTCTTTGGGTTGTACAGGGCTGAGAAGGAAGGAGAGATTGTTGGTTGGAACTGCTGCCATAATTATAAATTTGGAAGGTCATTGTACATGTTTTGGGTCGTAATTCCCATGGATACATGTTTAATGTTAGGCCAAAATTCCTATGTATATAAGAATTGGCTAGAATTCCTATGTGGATTAAGGCCAAAGAGCCTAGATTTGTAATGTTAATAACACTGGAATGGTGTTGTGCACTGAGGACAGTGACAAAATAAGGGGAGGGGGATGTAACATCCCAGTTTTAACCCTTATGAAATATAGTGTATTATGTAATTGTGACTTAGGCTAGTGAGATGATAAAGTTGAAAAAGGGCTAGAGTGCCTAGGAAATGTAATACTTCATATACAATAATAAAATACACCACTGGATGCAAGAGAGACAAGGACAAAAGAGATAGGGGACTATGATTCCACGAGAGAGGGGGGCTTGAGGGGCTAAGTCTTTTTATTATTATTTTATTTTACCCATACTTGATTTTATGGAGAAAAGGGATTACATGAGCTTCTTGGGATGGAGGCCATGTGGCTCTTGTCTTCATGTAGTTATATAAACATCCCTTGGGGAATGTTTTGGGGATTGTTCTTCTTCTTCTTCATCTTCTTCCTCTTGTTCTTCTTCTTCTTCCTTTTTCCTCACTCATTCGGGCTATTTCGTGTGCCATTGGTTTGCGCATGGGTACAAATGGTTGTTTGGGTGGCTCTTGGTTAAGTTTTCTTAGTACAACTGCAAATCCTGAGACTCCCAGCATGGAGATTCTTAACCATAAGCATTGGAGCCCTGGAAGGAGATGGACAACCTGAGGGATTGTGTGGTAGAAAAGGGGGTCCATTATCCTAGGGTTTGTAGGATGGGTAGAAGAGGGCTGGTGTACTTTGGATTGTTGTGAGTGCTTGAAGGCATGTGATGGCTTGAGTGCTAAAAATCCTGTTAGTTATAAACTTGATGGTAGTTCGGATAGAACTGTCCATAGTTGAGAATCCTTGGATTTTCCAGTAGGGATATTTCTTGTCCAGTAGCATTGGATCCCTGGAGAGAAATGGGATATCTTGAGGGAATGTATGGTAGAGAAAGGTGTTCATTTATTTGGGTTGTGTAGGTTGAGGGTGAAAGAGAGCTGGAAATTTGGATTTGATGTGTGATTGGGAAATATGAGAGCTAGTTAGCCAACTGTTGTGTCTTTAGACTTGGCCTAGGACATGTCCTTGTGGATTCATATCCCTAGTTTGGGGGTGATATGTTGTTGAGATTAAATGAACAACAATGTCTATGGTTGGGAGGAACGTCCTTGGTCTACAACCAATTGGTGAATGTTTACTTGCAAAGATAAGTTCTCTTTGTGTGTTTTATCTAATGTATATTCCACTGTGTATTTAATTATCTTTGAGATATGTATTTATAATGTGGCTACTAGTTATTTGTTGTGCATGACACATGTTTTGTTGTTTTACGCTGTAGCATGGATCTTATCTTATACATGTGGTTTCCATGCCTCTTTTATTAATGAAAAGTCTTTTTATTTCGAGATAAGTTCAGAGAACTAAGTCGAGGGACTACAACGTTCCCCTCCAGTTGGTGGCTAGGTGTGTTGCAGTTGTATTAAGTGGTGTAGCCCGGCCTAGGGATGAATGGGTATGTTACAGGTCAAGTCTAAGTGGGATGAAAGGTGGGAAGAGATTTCTTGTAAGTCAAGTAATTGTTTCCCCACATGTATAGTACTTCTTTGGATGATTGTACCTGCCCGAGACACAAGTAAATCCAACTTGCAATGATATATGTTAGTATGGATAAACAAGTTAAGCTTGTTGTCCCTAATTTGCAGCAATAGATAACATTTTATATAAGCAAGTAAGACATTCAAATAAGCATGTAAAGCATAATATCTATCAACAATATCATCAATAAGTATAATAATCAAGTATGATCGGAAAAGGGCACTTTAAGGCTGAATAAAGTAGGTTGTTGTAAACATGTGTTTTTTGCATAAAATTGTAGCCTTATGGTTGTATCATTCAATGGCATGCAACAGAAAAATCAACCATGGAAAATTACCAAGAACTAGCCCAAAAGATGTGCCCTAGTTAGTAGAATAAGTGAGAAAAATTTAGGAGTTATTCTAGGGTTAGTTTAGGAGTTATGAGAGTGTTAGTAGCTAGGGCTATGCAGCCCTAATGACTATAGGTTAAAGTTTGTAACAACAATTAGAGTAGTGGGAGAGAGGGGGCGCCCTAGTGGGGTAAGACTCCTCTCAATGAGGAAAATCAACTTCAAGCAAGAAACCTTTCAAAAAAACAAAAAAATGTGTTTCCCAAGGCAATGATTTTATATCTCCAATGCAAAAAAGTATGACTAGTGCCTTTAATATTTATTTAATTGAGTCAAATAAAAAAATAGCTAGAGAAGCTACCTCCTTGGGGGTGTAATCCCTTTTACTTCCCAAGGAAAGTTTCTCTAGCTAGGGTTTAAGCTAAGAGGGTGTATGCCCTTATACTTCTCTTAGAAAACCCTTGTATAATAAAGGTGATGAAGCATAAAATGATGAATAATATGGCCGGGGTGTATTCCCTTATATTTCCCACCTAGTTCCTAGCATAACAATACTTGACTTGCAAAAATGATAGCATAATAGTAAAAGGAAATTCCAAAACAATCCACCATAAGAGATAGAAAAACATCATCCAAGGCTAGTGCCTCACACCACCATCAACCATTAAAAAATATATCCATAAACAAGTGCACAAGAGGTAAAAAGAGCCAAGTGTAGCGCAAATTTCAGATCCAAGTCCTCTCGCAAGAGGGAGAGTTATGTTAAAAATGAGATCTTATGATCTCTATTTATACAAAATGTAGCTAACATAGTTTTTCCACATACTTTAGGGTAAAACAAAATATTAGGGGTTAACAAACCTAAAATTTCCCCCTTTACAAAATATTATTAAACAATTCCTTTAAAATTTCACTTTTGCACAAATAAAACCCTAATTTAGAAGGACGTCACCCCTTTAGGGGATGTTTTTCCACTTTGAGGAAGTCGTTGTTGTTGGAGAAAAATGGGTAGGCCTCCAAAGGCCAAATTTCAAGAATATAAGCACTCTCATCATGGTGAATACCCTCTTCTCCTCAAAATGACCATGTGTCAAAAGAGTGGCACCTCACCACCATGCCCTAGCCCCAAAAACATGACATCAAGCTAAAAAATAGGATGTTTTTCCCCTCCTGGGAAAATTGTTTGGCAAGTGAGGGCTGGGATATGTCGTCCAATTCATCATCAAGGCCTTCCAAGTCTGATCTCTCTCATCCAGCATGCGGGCCCCTGACATCCAACCTGTGTGCTTGTAGCCCCATGGAAGGGCTCATGCCATACAAAGGGTCGTAGTGTCGCATTCATGGGTTCCTTTGTAGAGGCCGTGTGGTACCTTCATTCGCAATGCACTTTCTCCAAGCCCATTAATTGCCTTTTATATTTATTTCTTTGTATTTTATTTCAATATAGCATAAGGAGAGGTTGAAGGTCACTGCCCTAGCATGGTGACCAGATGATGGCAATGCCACCCACAAACACCTAGTGGAAACAAGAAGGTTGGCTCGTGATGAGACCCCATTTCTCTCAACCATGTAGTTGAGAACCATTACCCTGGTTTGGTGACCATATGGTGGAAATGTCATACACTTATATATTCATGGACATGATAGGTCGGTTCGTGATGAGACCTCCTATCCTTCAATTAACCTTTTAAACATTCTTTATTGTATTGTGGGTCCTCTTTACTCAAAGATAAGTGTTTCTTTGCTTTCTTGGGTGATCCCCGGGTGAAGCATCTGGAAGGTTTATATAAGGCTTTTATATTTTACCCAACATCAACCCCTCTAGGCCTTCAACCCCTTCTTCCCATAGAATAAGGGACAACCCCTTGCTGGGTCAATACACCCTAAAATCCCAAGAGATAAGGAAATGGAGGGGAATAATGATGGAAATTGGTAAGTATGTTCGGGAATGGTACGGTGGCTCAATAAGGGATTTCCCAGTAACAGACCCATCCCTAAGGAAAACCACTTACTAGGGCACAATGTCAACCACCAAGGTGAAGCAGGTCAAAGGCATAATGTCCAAGCATATATCATGAAATCTAGATCAATATAAGATACAACATAATCAAATGGATTAAATATTGAAATGATGCTCATCGTAATACTAACTTGTACCTCATGGAGCAAGGCCCACTTCCTTCCAGAATCCAGCTAATGTGGTCGCTGCCATCTGTAAAACTGTGACCATATGTGGTGGTGAGTGTGTTTTCCATCTGTGCAAAAGGGTATTGTTGGTCATGTAGTCTCTCAACACTCCATATCTGCAACTTGGGGGCCTTGAGACATGATCTCTTTAGTTATCCACAAAATGGGGATAACAGGGACCTTTAGCACACTGGTAAAGACAAAGGGAAAGAAACCCATCACGCGGTCCCCACACAAGCATCCCGATCCCTTGATTGTCTTACCGCATATTCCATAGTGGGTGCATGCCACATCAACTCTATTGGGTTGCGTCGAAAGGATAAGATACGTAGACCATGATGTCTGACACCAGTAAATTTCTAGAATTTTCACAATAGGTGTATATGGAGATCCTAGGAACGACGATTTGGAGATCCAATACTGTAGCCAAAGAAATCAGTGGCAGGCTTGGAAAACACAAGGATCCTGAACTTGGTAGAGATTCCCCACTTCGGTAGGGGGAAAGAGGCTAACAACTGCATCAAGCATTTGCTAGCAATCCTCCATGGAGGATTTTTGTGGTTATGTGAACCTGTCTCAATCGATGTAGATCTAATTTCCTTCATCCCATGGCTTCCATCAAATGGAGAGAATCCCGCGTAGTACTTGGATGATAAAACCAAAGAAACGTATCTCACAAAAGAGATGAAGAAGATGTATGGGATGAAAAGAGTCTTGTACAGAATAATTATAAAATGGATCAGTGATGCAGCCACCAGAATGGCCAAAAAATTAATGGCATTCAATCTACTTCGCAAATGACGCAAGGAGGAGGTCCCTGTAGGGGTTTTCGTAGTAGCAACACAGTTCACAAATTACACCATGCTCATTTGGGCTCCATATTTACTAAACCTGTTCCTAGACAACTGGAAGGATGTGTAAGACTTGGGAACAAAGTTACACTACTCTTGGTTAATGATTTTGATAACACTAATTGATTGGAAAGAGCCTCCTTAATCGTATTTCTTTGACAGATTTGGTCGTTTTTGTGCAGCACGATACACGTCGATGGGAAGCACGTCAGATGCCAAGCGAAGAGGTGGAAATGACAACATGTTTTCTTAATACCTCAGTGACATTCAATACAACATAGACAACACTTGGAGGATAACTCTATAAGTCGTAGTGCAGTACCAAGGGATAACAAATTTTAGGGCTACCAGACACAACATGTGGATCCAAGTGCGCAAGGATCCAAAGAAAGAATGGATACAACTTCGATTATGCATCAACGAAGAGGAAGTTGAAATGGAAATGAGAGACTAAAAAGATGATTGGAAGATCCTAATCATCACCAAGGATATGCCCAAAGTAAAGGAAGTGGAAGCAGGGTACTCCAAGACATTCACAGGCGGCAGCGTTGCACGCAAGAAACCAACATAGCAGGGGAAGCCCGGTCAAAATCCAACGCCACAGAAAAAGGGCAATGCTCCAAAGAAGGATGGGAAGACAAGAAATAAGGACAATGCCTCAGTGTAGAAAGAACAAGGAAGGGGGGACACAACAACACAAGAAACCCCATCAACAACTACTCCACAAGAGGCAGGACCAACCAAACGACCAATTATACATACAGGTGGGTCATGCAAGAAGGCCAAGACACATAAGAAAATCCTCGAATATACAATCATCGAGGATGATGTCGATCTTTTCGTAGAGAGAGTACAACATCGTGTAGCGTAGGAGTTTGAAGAGGCCAAGAACCAAAGAGGAAGGATACAGAATGAGTTGGTCGATATTAAGCAGGTCTTAGAACAGATACAAGCAACACAAATACATGAAATGGGAACCTAACCGATCCCCCGAGCGATAGAATCAGAGGATAGGACCATGCAAAATTAAGAAGACACCATCTAGACCATAGCGCAAGCAAGTCCAAGCTTCCAAATAACAACAAATTTCCTGTAGGTTGATGAGGCCATAGCCCAGACACCACTCAAATACCTGGCACAGGTACAGTTGGTATTGGTTAAAATACCAACAATGGAACTGTATAAAGTACAAGTCATTGTCACATAGGAAGTGTAATCATGAGCTAGAACATATGTGACAAAATTGCAAGAAACCAGAAATGGCAAGGATGCCCTAGAACTGGTGGTAGAGTAAGTAAAGTTGGAGACACAAGAGGAGAAGCAATGTGCAGATAACTTGGAGAAGAAGTTGAAGTAAGTATTCACAAGAATTCCATACATCGTGCAGGAAGTCATGAGAAATGTGGAAGAACATATCCAAATCATCACGTAGACGCTCAAGGACTATAAGAAGGAGATCGAGGGACTTAAAGAAAATTTAACCCCAACTACTCCTCCTAAAGTTATGGTTGAAATGGAACAACAGGAATCCCTACAAGTGGAAATGATGGAGAAAGAAGATGAAAAGGTCACACAACTTTTTGATAGGACCACGTAGCTATGGACGACATTGGAGGAATATGATAGGGTCCAAAAAATACACTAGCAAGAGGAGGAAATCAACACTACAATCTAGGAGCTAAAGAAACGACACAATTCCATGAGAATTACATAGTGATTGAAGGGCACAAAGGATATGAAGACCCTGCAGACAGAATTGAAGACTGTGCAGAATAACAAGCAGGCCAGACAAGCTTAGTTGGAACCTCTCCAAGAGAAAGAAATGCAAATAATTGTGGAACTAGAGTAAGAAAAGACAAGAATGGCTTAGGATATTGCCGAGAGCACAGATTCGATCAAGGAACATGTCACAACGTAGAGGGTAGAAGAGCTTACAGGGAAATTTGTGCAAGCTAGAGAAAAAGGGGAAGATTTAGAAGGAAAATTTCACAGCTTGGCAGAGGTTGTTTAGGGAGCATGCACCACCTGAGTGGCTCGGGACAAGCCACATGTCAGTGTTGGGAGCCTGTTGGGTGCAGGTCTATTTTGAGGAAAGACCTAATTTTGGAAAGAAATATCTAATTTTGGAACACGCACAACAATTGGCAAGAAAGAAACATGTAGAAAAAGAAGGAAAAGCAGCATGCAAGAGGAAGAGCAATGTGGCACGCAAGCAGGAAAGCCTAACCATGATAGGGTTAGGGATTTTGATAAGTATTGTAATGGCTATAAGCCTGAAAATAGTATAAATAAGAACCTAGGAGGTCTAGGTTGGGGGTTGGTCTATATTGGTTTCATTGTTGTAGTGAAATAAGGTAGATTCTAAGGGTTAGGTCACAGGCTGAGGAGCCTGGTGTGATCTAGTTTGCCTCACAAAGGTTCTTTAAACTCATTTTGATTGCATGATTAAAGATGTAATGCACGCAGTGCCAGATTTTACAGCAGACTAAATAAAATAGTAGAGAAGCCAGATCTTTGTGGACGTAGCCCCAAGAGGGGGTGAACCATGATAAAACCTTTGTTCTGTGTGATTTTTATTGTATGATTTCTTTCTCTTAATAGTTATATTATGAATGAATGATTAACTAGATGTATTAGTATGCATGCATGAAGCTAAAGGTGAATGAATACTGGAAGTACTTAAATATTTAACAAGGATAATGCATAAAGAAAGGTATAATACACTCCTAGATCCCCACTCGTTCCTAGACTGCAATCACTTGAGCATTGCAGTCACCCATAAAAGATATCTTCGGTGAGACTGTGTAGTGCACAATGTTGCCTTCTGGTTTTCCAGGAGGGCCGATAGTTTTATATGGTTTTGTTGGAAACCTATTGAGATCCAAACCTGGGTCAGCCCAAGAAGAGAAAGAGAGATCCAACCAATACTATCGTCAGACAGATGTGCCTTCAAATTTTAGTTTGATGAGCGTGAAGGGAAACAAGATATTTTGAAAATCTTTTCAATTTTAGAGAGTCTGAAAAACGCTTAAAGAAGACTCTTGGGGGGATTATTTTCTTAAGTAATCTAAACAAGACTGAAAAGAATAAATAAGCTCTCGTTAGATGTTGCTTTCAAAGTTTAAGCGAGCCTGAAAGACAATAAACCATGCTCATAGCGAGTCCCTTGGGTATGATCCAAAAAAGATGAAGAAGAATGGGGTTTCAATGTACAATCATGGCGGGACTAAAAGGACTTCTAAGCCTATGCAAAAAACTCACATCATCAACACCAAAATGTAGCAAAGGATCTACCTAGGGAATCCATGTGAGGAAGGCTCTACCACCTAATTACAACACTTCTAAAGCAACATAGAAGGTTATGTGTCGCACTTTGGTGGGATCGATCCTATGGCAAAGCGAAAAAGTCAACAATATGCAAAATGCAAGGTGGTGAGAACCTAAGCTATATGAAAATGTCGAAAAAAAACTTTTACCACGGGATGATATGAGTGTAACCCGTCTCATGAAAACACCAAACCAATAGAAGAAGTACATTAGAATGACCCAAAGATCTTTAAAAAATAAACTCAAGTACTCACCGAGCCAAGAATAGGAAAAAAGAGGACCAAACTGGGGCAAAAAGGGCCAAAACATTCTATAAATAGAGGTGGACAACTCACTTAAACCATTGCAAATTGGAAAATAACCAAAAAGTAAAAAAACCCTATTTTTTAAAACGCGAATTCACGGAGCTACGGTGGACAAAAGATCCTCAAACCTGAACCAAGTAAGTACTAATGTCCTTTCTTATCCTTTTCATTCATTATTTGTTGCTTATATTATTGTTTGGAGGGTCCACACCCTAGTAAAAGGGTCAGGCCTATGTGTACGCAAGTTGTCCATGCCCAACATGCGTATGTACGCGGGAAAAGTAACACTTAACCCACGTACATACATGATTGTCTTAAAGACTGCCCACGTATATATCTTTTATCTTTCAAAAAAAATGAAACAAGAGGCTAACCTCAAAACAAAATTTGCAACAGGATGTATGTTCACTGGCGAGAGAGGGAACATGAAGAGTTAGATGTCTTGGTAGAGGAGGATCCAAGGGCCATTGCCATGCTTAAGCAGTCTGGTATGTGGAAATTTTTTCATTTTCCATTAATGAGGGCACAATCCAAACTATTGAACCACTTGATAGATTATTGACATCTAGATGTAGAGGCCTTCATGCTAGAGGGCCAATCATTGAATCTGACGATGGAGGATATTTACTTTTTGACTGACCTCTCTAGGAGGGGGGAACTGGTCAACTTGAGGACCTTTCCTCCAAGACTGCACAACATAGAGGATTATATTGGGATGTATTGCAAGGCTGGCACTAAGAAAGTAGGATATTAGGTGTCAATTCACAATATCACAAGCCTCAATCTTCAGATAGTACTCTACATGATTGGGTGGATCATAGGATCAACAACTGCTAGTGGGAAAATCCCCCTATAACTATACTAGGTTTCTAAGTATAGACATAGCTATGAACTCCCTTAAAATACAATCTGATTCCTATACTACCCCAATCATTCCAAAATAGATGAACGTAAAGCAATAGAAGAGAAAATCAGAAGCAGTACCTTTGGTATAAACGTTCGATGCTGACCTCCTCGAGCTTTGTAGATTCCTTGGATGTTGGTCTCCTCCTCAATCTGACCTGCATCAACACTTAGGAAAAAACTACTACAAATATTCTATTTCTACTCATCAATTAAGGTTAGAGATAAATCGTTATGCATAAATCAAATGAAATACATAAAGATATCATTTGGGACAGGAAAAAAGATTCTTTTATTCAATATTCAAAGATTGGAAATTACAACCTTTACAGGTCGACACTCCACAAACCTAGTCTGGGATCCTCTTGACATTGCTCCAAGTGCACCTTCCAAATTCATTCTCTCACAATCAACTGATCACTTCAAGGGAAGGGAATGGATTGTATGGGAGAAAAGGGCTAGAAAGGGAATGTTGAAGAAAAAAACTCAAAAAAGAGGCTGCAAATACTTGGGAAAGGAAGGAAAGGGATTTGGGAAGAGTTTCACTTTTCTAATGCTTGATTTTGGAATGAGACCCCAAGACCTTCTTTTATATGACAAAAATATAGTTATTTGGTTTGGGGACGAGCTACAATAGGCGAATTGGTTGGGAAACCTCCAATAACCCATAAACTCCACTGGATTCTTTACAAATTTTATTTTTTTGCAACTTTTGGAGGTAAACACGGGTTGTTTAGTATGAAGTTAGCGTATGTACATGGGTTTTATAGCGTGCATCTAGCGTATGTACGCGGGAAGTAGTGCAACAAGGCGCACACATGCTCCAAAATATGGCTTTTTAAATAGAGTTCCTCAGTAGTGGTTTGGAAAATTATGCAAGTAGAAAGGCCAATGCCATGTATGCATAGGTGGAGAATTTTAGGGCTATAACAGATGCCCCCTAATGTGTGAGGTCAGAAGAGCAACTGATGGCTGAAATACATTACAATGTATTCACCAGAGGGAATGCACGAAGTCGAGTGAGCCCGAGACTAGAGTTCAGGATGAGCCTGAGACCAGAGTTCGGGACCAGGTGCCATCTGCAAAACAACAATTATGTCTTTGAGGCGGGCATACCCATGCTCAGGATGAACTAATCATGGTTTCCAATCAAGTACACTACAGATCCATGTCATATAAATGTATAAAGTGTAGCTGCAATCAATACATAGCGGATCTACATCTCAAAATTAGTCGAAGATATACAAGTACAATATGTATCTTTAAGAAGCTAGTAACACCTGCAGCTGGAGATGAAAACTTCATAGCTCAAACAAAAAATTCAAGATCTTCAAACTCATGTAGGATTACAATGGGAGTGTAAAACTCACTACCTTGAGGCCTTCAACAAGTCGTCGGGAGAAGACTAGAGGATCTCGATGATCAGGGAGAGAAATTCGTCGATTTCGAATCTGGACTTGACTGGACTCTCGAGATGGCTGACTCATGAAAGTCAAGAGACAAACTGCAGAAAGGCCGACTCGGGTTGGATAAAAATTCCCTTAGAACAACATGAAAGATGATCAGACTTAAGCAACGTAACATTGACATAAGTCTGTGATGCAGGAGGCACTGCAAACTCTCCATATGTTTTGAAGAGTAACCAAACGGAGAAGGACACAACTCCATGTAGCAAGAATAGCTTCCTAAGGTCATACTAGATCCCAATGATTGATGAACAAATGAAAGGATATGCTTTGTCCAAGGGTGACTATCTTTGCTGCCGAAAAAAGAATATATATTTCCCGTCCCCTCTTTTGGGAATATTTGATTTTTTTTTTGTCTTTTTCAATTTTTAAACGAGCTTGAAAGAGAACAAAATAATGCTACGTTACAAAGGAGGAATGAGTGTCATGAGAAAACAAACTAGCTCCAAGTTCATGGAACATATTGATTCTCAAGGCAAGGAGACGTGTGTAGGATAAGGACACATGGGGAAAATTCCTCCATGGGTCAAGGTGTCGAATCGCAAAGGAAAAAAGTGATGCAAGGATTGTGTATAAGGAATGCTTTAAAGGTTCAGTTGAGAGCAACATGGAGCCGGCATCATGCCAAAGAAGCAAAGATGATACCCACAATGCGATTAATCATGACACAACAAGACTCCTTCCATGTAATTTTTTACAATCCCAGAGAAGGAAAGCTCGGTGGTTTTTTCACATTTAAAGAGTCTGAAAAAATGTTAAAGAAGACTCCAGGGAGTACCTTTTTCACAATTAGTCCAATCGTCTTGAAAAAGGGTTAAATTGCACCGAAAGGACGTCTTTTCAAAACCATTTTAACGAGTGTTGACAAATAAGAATGAGAGAGGGAGATGAATGGAAAACAACATTCAAGACAAATGAAGGATTGTTTGAATGGCCGATCATGCCATTTGGGTTGACAAATGCACCGAGCACATTTACGAGATTGATGAATGAAGTATTGAAAGAATTCATAGGAAATTTTGTCATAGTATATCTGGATGACATACTAATCTTCAGTAAGATGGAGAGGGAACACTTAAGACATCTAACATCAGTGATGGAAAAGTTGCAGCAGGAAATTTTTTTGATAAATCTGAAGAAAAGTTCTTTTATGAAGACATAACTCATATACTTGGGATTTGTGATCTCTTCAAATGAATTGAAGATGGATCCATAAAAGGTGAAAACAATCAAAGAATGGCCATCGCCAAGCAACATATTTGAGGTAAGAAGTTTTCATGGGTTAGAAAGTTTTTATAGAAATTTTATCAGAAATTTCAGTGGTATATGTGCACCCATGCTGGACACTGTGAAAAAGAAACACAAGTCTTTCAGTTGGACAGAGGAAGCTGAAAAAAGTTTCAAAGTGTTGAAGGAGAAAATCACATAACAACCAATTCTGGTCTTGCCATATTTTGGAAAAACATTTCAAGTGAGATGTGATGCAAGTGGATTAGCTATTGGAGCAGTTTTGAGTCAGGATAATAGGCCAGTTTCTTATTTCAGTGAGAAGTTGAATGACACCAAGAAGAAGTATTCCACATATGACAAAGAATTTTATGCAGTGATTCAAGCTTTGAAGAAGTGGAGACACTATCTAATTCCTAAAGAATTTGTCTTGTACAGTGATAACCAAGCTTTGCAGTTTATTACTAGGCAAGAAAAGTTGAATCAAAGACATGCTAAATGGGTAGAATTTATGTAATATTTTACTTTTGTTATTAAACATATTGTTGGAACTGCTAACAAAGTTACAGATGCTTTGAGCAAGAGGAGTTTGATTGTACAGGAATTCCAAGTGGAGACCTTAGGGTTTGAACACCTCAAGGATACATATCGAGAAGATCCAGATTTTAAGGAAGCTTATGAAGCATGTAAGAATCCTTTGTTGGGAGACAGAAACCCATGGAATGAATATTTGATCCAAGATGGATTATTGTTCAAGGGAAGCCAACGGTGCATACCGAAATACTCAATGAGAGATAATTTGTTGAAGGAGAAATAAAGTGGAGGTTTAGCTGGACATTTTGGTCATGATAAGACATTTGCACATCTGAGCAATTTGTATTATTGGTCGAGCATGAGGGAAGAGGTGAAAATTTTTGTGAACAAATGCAAAATTTGTTAGTATGCAAAAGGAAGACAACAAAACATTGGTTTGTATCAACAATTACCAATTCCAGAGAGGTCGTGGGATGCAATGAGTATGGATTTTGTATTGGGATTGCCTAGAACTTAGAAAGGGAGTGATTCCATATTTGTTGTGGTGGAAATATTTTCAAAGATGACACATTTCATACCATGCCAGAAAACAAACGATGCTACACACATAGCTAATTTGTTTTTCAGAGAAGTAGTGAGACTACATGGATTGCCTAGGAGCATAGTCTCAAACAAGGACACCAAATTTGTAGGACACTTTTGGAGGACTCTATGGAAGAGGGTGGGGACAAAATTGTCCTTTAGTTCAGCATATCACCCTCATATAGATGGAAATACTGAAGTCGTAAACAAATGTCTAGGAAACTTGTTAAGAAATTTAGTCACTGAGCAAGGTCATAAATGGGATTAGATTATGGCACAAGAAAAATTTTCATTTAACAATTCAGTGAACAGGGGCACAGGGAAAAGTACATTTGAAATTATGTATGGTATACAACCAAGAGGGATTACATAATTGAGAGATCTGAATCAAAATTCAGAAGTGCTGGAGTAGAGGATTTTGCAACAGAAATGCATAAACTCCATGACAAAGTCAGAGAACAACTACAAAACAACAGCCTGAAATATAAGAACGGAGTTGATCAAAAGAGGAGAGAAGTTCAATTCGAAGTTGGAGATGAAGTTTTAGCTCATTTGAGAAAAGAAAGGTTTCCAAGGGGAACATATAACAAGTTGAAGATGAAGAAGATAGGACCATGCAGGATTCTCAGGAAATTCGCAGCCAATGCTTATGAAATTGAGTTGTCAGACAATGTTGGGATATTACTGATATTCAATGTTGCAGACCTATATCCTTACAGGAGAGATGAGTCAAAAGAATCAAATGATCAGAAAGAAGTTTAGTGGGTAGAATAATTGCCCACAACAGAAAAACCTCAGATGGAGAAAATCATTGAACAGAGAGATGGAAAGAAGACCAAGAGGAAGACATATCCTAAGTATTTAGTGAAGTGGAAAGATCATTCAATGGAAGATGCAAGTTGGGTCACATAACTTGATATTTTGAAGCATGGAAAAACAGTGTAGGAGCTCATGGACAGGAGTCCATGAAAATTTTAACCAGAGGAGTATGATGAGGATCATTGCCTTCAAAGTCAAAGACGCAAGCGTGGAGGCAAAGAAATGACATCTCATCATGACAGAGTTTCAAATCAACATTTAACTCAGGAATAAATCAATTTGTTGAGATATTTTTGAAAGCATCTTTTTAAAATATGTCATGTTTGTAAAGTCGTATAGGATTGTAAAGGTTTGCAGATAGAGTGTTGACTCTTATCTGGCAATAACTGTTAGTTATTGTAATAGGACAAAGTAGGTAACCGATAAGAGTTTGATAGGATAGGTTATAGATAGGAAGACGAGAGCTTGTGGAGCCAATCCTTAGATAGTTGTTGTTGTATTGTAAAATTACCAGATGAGATCATGAGATAGAGATAGAGATCAGTAGAACATAAAAGAGTAGAAGAAAGACACACTGGAGAACTGCAAGATTATGTAATTTGTTTCATGAATGAATAGAACAGACAAAATTGTCCCAAATATTGGATTGTGTTCATTTTAATGTGTGATTGAATGAATGTTACATTCTGTGTATGTGATTTATTTCACTTTGTTCATGTATGAGTGTTCGAGAAGTTGATCATATGAGTTTGTGACGAAACTGGATAAGTTTCACTTGTTTCTCTTCTGAAACTCGTATGCAAGGTGTGCATCTCGAACGCAAGGAGTGCGTCGATTGAGTCTCGGATTGACTCAGAGGAGTTTAGAGAGAACAAAGGAAACTTATACTAGGTACAAGGAGTGCACAACATCAAGAAGCGACCAAGCGTTGAAGAACCAAAATAGAGGAACGCCAGGTGGGCGAGGAGAATTTCTTTTCAATAAATCCTTCAATCCGAGTTATCAAAATCCTGAGAACGCAAGGAGTGCATGGGGAGTCGAAATCCTTTAAGGATCAATATTAAAAGGGATATCACTTTTCATAAGTGTTGATGAGATCCAAGAGTCAGACTCGTAGGAGTAGCAAAGGTTCAAAACATTTGAAGACTGAGAAATCTTCTAAGTTAGAAGAAATCAAAATCTTAGGAGGAGGAGTGACAGTGGATGTTGGATCACAGTGCAACAGATCAACAACCATCTAATCAGAGTAAGGTGCACGAGCCTTAGTGCTTCGCACACTCAAGAGAGAGAACTCACCAAGGGTTGAGAACTGAAATTTTCGAAGCCCGAAGAGCCGGAAATCTGAAGTAGAATCTCAACCGTTCGATTAGCCGAAGAAGATCTAAGTCGTCAGATCACCCGAAGTAAATCTCAAGCATTAGATTGCCAAAGTGAATCTGAGCCGTCAAGTTAGCATCTTTGGGAAATTCACTTGAGAGTTTCTCAGTTGAGATTTGAGATTCACGAAGTCCGAAGAGTCGGAGATTCGAAGTGAAACCCAATTGTCCGATCAGTCGAAGCAGATCTGAGCCATCAGATCACCCGAAGTAAAGCTCAAGCGTCAGATCACCCGAAGTGGATCTAAGCCATCAGATATTATGAGTTCAGGAGAAGGCAAGGTTTGAGAGTTGAGAATTCCGAAGATCGAAGTTTTGGAAATCCGAAGTGAATCTCACCCATCCGATCAACCAAAGTGAATCTGAGTCGTCAGATCGTTTGAAGTAAATCTCAAGCGTTGGATCACCCGAAGTGAATCTGAGCCGTCAGAGATCAAGAGGAGATGTGGCATGAATTTTTGGACTTCGGATAAAGTCCCTAAGTAATTCATAGACGTCAGATCAAGAGGAGACGTGGTGTGAATCTGTGGACTCTGGGTAAAGTCCTGAAGTAATTCATAGTCGTCAGATCAAGAAGAGACGTGGCACAAATATGTGGACTCTAGGTAAAGACCCAAAGAAATCCTCAATCGTCAGATCAAGAGGACACACATCAGTGGATTATAGTCTTCGAATAAAAGCCATTGGGAAAAAGAAGTTTGAGATTTGAAATCTCAGCAGTCTGAAACCTGAAGGAGATCTCAACCATCAATTGAGAAGAGGGTCACAAGACCATTGATCTAAGTTGAAAGGTCAAACACTCGAAGTGGAAGTAGGACCGTTGATTGAGTAGGACAGGTGTCTACAGATTGTTAGCTCCGGGAGATTGAAGTACAGAAGAAAGAAAGGTTTGATATTTCAAAACTCCAAAGTCCAGAATCACGAATAGCTCACATCCGTTGATTTAGGAGGGGCAGATATGGTCCGTGGATTTGGAAAGCGCAGATCCGAATCGCTAGTTCAAACAATACCGTCAATATCAGGATATTGACGGTCCCATAAAATTATGGGGACAGGAGTTGCCCATACTTTAAAACATTGAGAGCGGGATGCAATCCATACCGTGGTTTTGCCAAGAGGACATGTGGAGGTTCGAGGATAATTTCGGGCCAAAAATCAGTTTGATCCCAAATCGCTATTGGTCGCGCCCGCAATCTCATGGTCATGAGAGGCCACCACCCAAGGTCATATCAAGAGGGGGATTATCAGAAAAAGAGATAACTCTCAGTACTCTGAGATTTCATAGAAGAGCGAAAGGTAAGGTCGTGGGTGCTATCAAACCTGCACCAAAAGCCGAAAGGGCCTGTGTTTAGATACAGAAGGGAACCATTAAGGTTCTAGAGAGTCACTTGACTCAAGAATCAGAGATCGTTGACCAAGAGGTCATGTAGTCCTATGAGGGAATAGGGGGGTTGCATCAGGTGGTATCAAAGATGATATTGAGTTTTTTTGCAGATAACAGACAAAAGGAGAAAGGAGATAAGTTGGTATCAGTTGTGGTATCAAAATTAAATTTTTGTTCATAGGCACTAGAAGGTGATGCAGTGAAATCATGCCACCCAGAAGGTGTAAAGCGAATGTAGAAATGGAAGAAGAAATGAGGCAACTTTGAATGAGGATGGACACCATGTAAACAACACAAAGGAGAGCACCAAATGCTGGAGATATCAGTGAAGCTGAGAGCGAAGAAATAGAGGTTGAAGAAAATGTAGCAGAGGATGCTGCACAAGATCGCTTACTAAAAGTTGTTTCAAGAATAGGAGCCAGAGCAAGAATAGAGGTACCGATGTATGAAGGAAATTTAGAAGTTGAAGAATTGTTGGATTAGGTACGTGCTATGGACAAGTACTTCGATTATGAATATATCGAAGAACACAAGATGGTGAATAATGAAGTGACAAGATTGAAAGGTCATGCAGAACTATGGTGGGATGAACTGCAAGCCAAACGCAGGAGCAAGGGTAAGCAAAAAATTAAGAACTGGGATAGGATGGTAGCCAAGATGAAGGCCAAATTTATCCCGAAGGACTATCAAAACAATCTGTTCAGAAGATTGTAGAACCTAAGACAGAAGAGCTTATTAGTGAAGGAGTACACTGAGGAATTTTACAGACTGAACATCAGGGCTGGATAGAAAGAGAATGAAAATGAAAAAACAACCAGCTATATCAATGGGTTGAGATATGAAATACAAGAGGAGATCAGCATGATGTCTATTAGTAAAGTCTATGATGCTTATCAAGCAGCCTTGAAAGCTGAAAAAAATTGGCCAGGAAACAAAGCCAATGAAACAAAGGAGGAAGTTCAAGCAGAGGTAAGGGAACCAACAGAGAGAAGTTCCAGAAACCGAAGAATGAAGTTGATAAAGAACATAGTCACCATGAGAAATGTGGAATTTCTAAAGAAGGACAACATGGAGAAAGAATTTCTTTTTCCAGAGGAAGAGGAAGAGGAAGAGACAGAGGAGGTGAAGTTAGATGTTATACCTATGGAAAATTAGGGCAAAAGTCTTGGGAATGTCCCAAGAGAAATAAAGGAGGAGGAGGAAAAGCACACATTGATGAAGCACATAAGCATGTGGAAGCAGAAGCAACAGAAGGAGGAAAGAACCTCATGATGAGGAAATTTATTCTTAAACCAGAGAAGGAGGTAGATGAACCAGTTCAACGAACAAGTCTATTCAGAACTGCTTGCAAGATGAAGGACAGAGTTTGCAAGGTGATCATAGACAGTGGGAACACTGACAATCTAGTATCCACAGAGATGGTGGAGAAATTGGAGTTTTAGACAACTGCACATCCAAACCCATACAAGGTATCATGGTTGCAGAAAGGACATCAAGTAATGGTAAGTCAACAATGCCAAGTTGAATTTAAAATAGGAGTTTATAGGGATGAAATATTATGTGATGTAATTCCCATGGATGTCTGTCATATTTTATTGGGGAGACCATGGCAGTTTGACATAAAAGTTATTCATGATGGAAGAAATAATACTTATACCCTAGAAAAAAATGGTAGGACACATATGTTGTTACCAATAGAAGACAAAGAGCAAAAGAGGGAGGCTAGTTCAAGTATACTTCTCATGAGTGGGAATGAACTCTTGAATGAAGTCAAGAGGGAGAAAGAAATGAAATTTGATGTAGTGAGGAAGCCTAGAGTTATCCTTACAAATACTTATGTGGAAGATTTTCATGAAGAAATCCAGGAACTGTTAGAAAACTTTGTTGACATAGTAGTGGATGAGTTACCACACTCATTTCCAGCCATTAGGAGTATAAGCCATCATATGACCTTATTCTAGAAGCTACTTTACCAAACAAAGCAGCTTATAGGTTGACACCTAGAGAGAATGAGGAAGTCAAAAATCAATTCCAGGAGTTGTTGGATAAAGGTTTAGTCAGGGAAAGCCTAAGCCCATGCATAGTACCAACTGTGTTAAGTCCAAAGAGGGATGGAGGATGGAGAATGTGTATAGATTCCAGAGCCATAAACAAGATAACAATTAGGTATAGATTCTCTTTACCAAGGATGGATGATTTGATGGATTGTTTGAGTGGATCAAGCTATTTTTCCAAGACAGACTTGAAGAGTGGATATCATCAAATAAGAATGAGAGAGGGAGATGAATGGAAAACAACATTCAAGACAAATGAAGGATTGTTTGAATGGTTGGTCGTGCCATTTGGGTTGACAAATGCATCAATCACATTTATGAGATTGATGAATGAAGTATTGAAAGACTTCATAGGAAAAATTTTCATAGTATATCTGGATGACATACTAATCTTCAGTAAGATAGAGAGAGAACACTTAAGACATATGAAATTAGTGATGGAAAAGTTGTAGCAGGAAAAATTGTTGATAAATCTGAAGAAAAGTTCTTTTATGAAGACATAACTCATATACTTGGGTTTTGTGATCTCTTCAAATGAATTGAAGATGGATCCAAAAAAGGTGAGAGCAATCAAAGAATGGCCATCACCAAGCAACATATTTGAGGTAAGATTTTTTCATGGGCTAGCAAGTTTTTATAGAAAGTTTATCAGAAATTTTAGTGCTATATGTGTACCCATGTTGGACACTGTGAAAAAGAGACACAAGTCTTTCAGTTGGACAAAGGAAGCTGAAAAAAGTTTCAAAGTGTTGAAGGAGAAAATCACAGAACAACCAATTTTGGTCTTGCTAGATTTTGGAAAAACATTTCAAGTGAGATGTGATGCAAGTGGATTAGCTATTGGAGCAGTCTTGAGTTAGGAAAATAGGCTAGTTGCTTATTTCAGTGAGAAGTTGAATGACACCAAGAAGAAGTATTCCACATATGACAAAGAATTTTATGAAGTGATTCAAGCTTTGAAGAAGTGGAGACACAATCTAATTCCTAAAGAATTTGTCTTGTACAATGATAACCAAGATTTGCAGTTTATTACTAGGCAAGGAAAGTTGAATCAGAGACATGCTAAATGGGTATAATTTATGCAGAATTTTACTTTTGTTATTAAACATATTGCTGGAACTACTAACAAAGTTGCAGATTCTTTGAGCAGGAGGAATTTGATTGTACAGGAATTCCAAGTGGAGACCTTAGGGTTTTAACACCTCAAGGAGATGTATCGAGAAGATCCAGATTTTAAGGAATCTTATGAAGCATGTAAGAATCCTTTGTTGGGAGACAGAAGCCCATGGACTGAATATTTGATCCAGGATGGATTATTGTTCAAGGGAAGCCAACTGTGCATAACGAAATGATCAATGAGAGATAATTTGTTGAAGGAGAAACACAATGGAGGTTTAGCTGGACATTTTGGTCATGATAAGACATTTGCACAGCTGAGAAATTCGTATTATTGATCAAGCATGAGGGCAGAGGTGAAAACGTTTGTGAAAAAATGCAGAATTTGTTAGTATGCAAAAGGAAGACAACAAAATACTGGTTTGTATCATCCATTACCAATTCCATAGAGGTTGTGGGATGCAATCAGTATGGATTTTGTATTGGGATTTCCTAGCACTCAGAAAGGGAGTGATTCCATATTTGTTGTGGTGGAAATATTTTCAAAGATGGCACATTTCATACCATGCCAGAAAACAAACAATGCTACACACATATCCATTTTGTTTTTCAGAGAAGTAGTGAGACTACATGGATTACCTAGGATCATAGTCTCAGACAGGGACACCAAATTTGTAGGACACTTTTGGAGGACTTTATGGAAGAGGATGGGGACAAAATTGTCCTTCAGTTCAACATATCACCCTCAGAAAGATGGACAAACTGAAGTAGTAAATAAAAGTCTGGGAAACTTGTTAAGAAATTTAGTCACTGAGCAAGGTCATCGATGGGATCCGATTCTGGTACAAGCAGAATTTGCATTTAACAATTCAGTGAACAGGAGCACAGGGAAAAGTCCATTTGAAATTGTGTATGGTATACAACCAAGAGGGATTACAGAATTGAGAGATTTGAATCAAGATGAATTCATAAGTACTGGACTAGAGGATTTTGCAACAAAAATGCAGAAACTCCATGACAGAGTTAGAGAACAACTACATAATAGCAGCCTGAAATATAAGAACATAGTTGATCAAAAGAGGAGATAAGTTCAATTCAAAATTGAATATGAAGTTTTAGCTCATTTGAGAAAATAAAGGTTTCCAAGGGGAACATATAACAAGTTGAAGATGAAGAAGATAGGACCATGCAATATTCTCAAGATATTCGCAACCAATGCTTATGAAATTGAGTTGCTAGACAATGTTGGGATATCACCGATATTCAATGTTGCATACCTGTATCCTTGCAGGAGAGATGAGGCATGAGAATCAAATGATCAGAATGAAGTTCAGTGGGAAGAACAATTTCCCAAAGCAGAAAAACCTCAGATGGAGAAAATCATTGAACAGAGAGATGGAAAGAAGACTAGGAGGAAGACATATCCTGAGTATTTAGTGAAGTGGAAAGACCATCCAATGGAAGATGCAAGTTGGGTCATAGAACCTGATATTTTGAAGCATGGAAAAACAGTGCAGGAGCTCATGGACAAGAGTCCATGAAATTTTTGACCAGAGGAGTATGATGCAGGAGCATCACCTTCAAAGTCAAAGACACAAGCATGGAGGCAAAAAAATGGCATCTCAGCATGACAGAGTTTCAAATCAACATTTAACTCAGGAGTAAATTGAGTTGTTGAGATATTTTTGAAAGCATCATTTTTAAATATTCCATGTTTGTAAAGTCATATAGGACTGTAAGGGTTTGCAGATATAGAGTGTTGACTCTTATCTGGCAATAACTGTTAGTTATTGTAATAGGACAAAGTAGATAACTGCTAAGAGTTTGATAGGATAGGTTACAAACAGAATGACAAGAGATCGTGGAGCTGGTACTTAGATAGTTGTTGTTCTATTGTAAAATTACCAGATGAGATCATGAGATAGAGATAGAGATCAGTAGAACATAATAGAGTATAATAAATACGCACTGAAGAACTGCAAGATTATGTAATTTCTTTCATGAATGAATAGAACAGACAGAATTTTCCCAAATCTTGGACCGTGTTCATTTTATTGTGTGATTGAATGCATGTTACATTCTGTGTATGTGATTTATTTCACTTCGTTCATGTATGATTGTTCGAGAAGTTGATCGTATGAGTTTGTGACAAAACTGGATAAGTTTCAATTGTTTCTCTTTTGAAACTCATATGTGTCGATTGAGTCTCATATTGACTCAGAGGAGTTCAGAGAGAACAAAGGAAACTTAGACCAGGTGCAAGGAGTGCACAACGTCAAGAAGTGACCAAGCGTTGAAGAACTGAAACAGAGGAACGCCAGGTGGGCGAGAAGAATTTATTTTCAAGAAATCCTTCTATCTGAGTTATCGAAATCCTGAGAATGCAAGGAGTGTGTGGGAAGTCAAAATCCTTTAAGGATCAAGATCAAAAGGGATAACACTTTTCATAAGTGTTGACGAGATCCAAGAGTCGGACTCGTATGAGTAGCAAAGGTTCGAAACCTTTGAAGACTGAGAAATATTCTAAGTCGAAAGATATCAGAAGCTCAGGAGGAGGAGCGACAGTGGCCATCAGATCACAGTGCAATGGATCAACATCTGTCTGATCAGAGTAAGGTGCACAACCCTTAGTGCTTCGCACACTTAGGAGAGAAAACTCACCAAGGGTTGAGAACTGAGATTTTTGAAGCCCGAAGAAAAGGAAATCTGAAGTAGAATCTCAACCGTTCAATCAACTGAAGTAGATCTGAGCCGTCAGATCACCCAAAGTAAATCTCAAGCATAGGATTTCCAAAGTGAATCTGGGTCATCAGACGAACGGCTTCGGGAAATTCACTTGAGAGTTTCTCAGTTGAGATTTGAGATTTGCGAAGTTCGAAGAGCTGGAGATCCGAAGTGAATCCCAATCATCCGATCAGTCGAAGTAGATCTGATCCATCAGATCACCTGAAGTAAAGATCAAGTATCAGATCACCCAAAGTGGATTTGAGTCGTCGGATACTGTGAGTTTAGGAGAAGGAAAGGTTTGAGAGTTGAGATTTATGAAGTCCGAAGTTCCAGAAATCCAAAGTGAATCTCATCCATCCGATTAGCCGAAGTGAATATGACTCGTCAAATCGTCCGAAGTAAATCTCAGGCGTCGGATCACCCGAAGTGAATCTGAGCCATCGGAGATCAAGAGGAGACGTGGCATGAATCTATGGGCTCCGGGTAAAGTTTCGAAGTAATTCATAGTCGTCAGATCAAGAGGAGACGTGGAGTGAATCTGTGGAATCCGGGTAAATTCCCGAAGTAATTCACATCCGTCAGATCAAGAAGAGACATGGCACAAATATATGGACTTCAGGTAAAGACTTGAATAAATCCTCGATCGTTAGATCAAGAGGACATGCGTCAGTGGATTATAGTCTTCAGATAAAAGCCATTGGGAAAAGAAAGTTTGAGATTTGAAATCTCAGAAGTCTGAAACCCGAAGGAGATCTCGACCATCGATCGAGAAGAGGGTCACATGACCGTTGATCTGAGTTGAAAGGTAAAACACCCAAAGTGGAAGTAGGACCATTGATTGAGCAGGACAGGTGTCTGTAGATCATCAACTCTAGAAGATTGAAGTACGAAAGAAAGCAGGGTTTGAGATTTCAAAACTCCGAAGTTCGGAATCGCGAAGAGATCACATCTGTTGATTCAGGAGGGGAAGATATGTCAGTCCGTGGATTTGGAAAGTGCAGATCTGAACCGCCAGTTCAGACAGTACCTTCAATATCAGGAGATCGACGGTCCCGTAAAATTGCGGGGACAAGAGTTGTGTGGACTTTAAAACATTGAGGGCGGGCTGCAATCCATACCGTGGTTTTGCCAAGAGGACACATGGAGGTTCGAGGAGAATTGTGGGCCAAAAATAAGTTTGATCCCAAACCACCATTGGCCACACCCGCAATTGCGTGGTCATGAGAGGCCACCGCCCAAGGTCATATCAAGAGGGAGATTCTCATAAAAATAGCTAATGCTCAGTACTCTGAGATTTCACAGAAGAGAGAAAGGGAAGGTCGTGGGTGATATCATACCTACACCAAAAGTCGAAAGGGCCTATGTTTAGATACATAAGGGAACCATTAAGGTTCCAGAGAGTCACTTGACTCAAGAATCGGAGATCCTTGACCTGGAGGTCGTGTATCCCTATGGGGGAGTAGAGGGGTTGCATCAAATACCCATGAAAACAGGTGCTTAATTGAGAAGCTTCAAGATAATTCGAGACATTTGGAATGGTACCCAACCAAACTAGCAGTCCCACATTCAACCCAAGAATGTACAAAGTGGCCATCAAAGGGACACCAACATTTCCAAAGAAAGGAAATGCACAAGAATCCCCTTAGGAAGGGGTTCCTTGGTTGGTATCAATAGGAAATTTATCCATGAGGATATTATGCATAGGTTCTTCCCTTGCGAGATTGTTCAAGTCCATAAAAGTATCACACATTGACTAACTCACTATGGAAAACTAGGGATCACAGAGCACACACTTAAAGTTCCTAAAGGAAAATCAAGCAGACAACTAACTAGTGGGAAGGACAATTATGCCAATCAACACTAGAGAAACTTACTGGTGCAAGTGCAACTCGAACACAGAAGCACCCTCCGGGTATAATCTACAAAGTGGGATCTGACGTCTGCCCTAGGTATCGCGGTATGCCCCCACAGTCACCCGTGTAAGTCTGTAAAAATTGGCAACTAGGTTTCCATCTCACAGTCAGTCACCATGCGGGTACAGTCGATAGTCGCAGTGATTGTAATGAGTAGGATAACAAGTCTGAAGCCATTCAAGGGTGTCTAAATCAATTGGTTTGGAAGACAACTAAGGATTTCGAATAGATTCAAGGTCCACAAGGCTCCGTAGGCAAATGAAATCCATATTTTTCCCAAGAAAGACCCTAAATATACAATCCCCACTACATTTTGTCCAACTTTGGAGGGGTTATATCCTCTAACTTTCCTCACGCGACCTCGTGTTTATCCCTTGTGTTAGAGGGGGTTCCTGGCTAACTCTTACGATGCTGGACTTTAGACACTCCCTATCTCAGACTCCAATGTTTGTTTTAAATGGCCTTGAAGAGTTTCCTCTTCACACCTATTTCAAGTTCCTAAAAGCCTAGACTAGTTGGTGAACCCTACAAACATAAAGTCTAGTAGATTTTATGTTAAGCATTAATTTTATGGGCTTGATTTACACAAAGGATGCGAACATACAACTTATGTTGTTTCAAACTCTTGCAAAAAATGAAACTTATAACAACACTAGCAAGGAAGGATTTCCTTTCTTATTTTTCTTTTGAAATGCTTTTAAGATGAGAAGAAAACACAACACTATGCTACTTTCTTATTCTTTTTCAAATAACAATGCAAAGCAAATGAAAAGAAAGAAATAGACAAGTTGATTTCTTTCTGTTTGTTTTTGTTTTGTTTTGTTTTTTCAAAGAAAAGATAAGATAAAAAGAGAAAAGAACCCAAGATTGACTCACACCCTAGACCAACTACGTAAACACAAGAACTGAATAGAAACCAAAGGAGGATATTAAACTTGAAATTTCACTCTAAACATCTAGGGAAAGCGAAAGAAGACCAAGAAACAATTTGAAAAAGAATCTTTAACCCAAGCTAAGGCCAAAAATAAAGACTCTCTAAGGTCCAAGAAAGCCCTGGGAAGTCTAAACTTCTATCACGAAAGAGAAAGACCTCTCTTTTTCTAAAAACACTTTCAAGACACAAAGATGTGGGTTGTTGCACCAACAACTTGCATATGTACGTGGGTTTTCTATTGGGTAGACTACATATGTATGTGGGATGAGCCAAAGAAGAGCGCATACACCTCTGGGATTTATGAAAAAGAAAAATACTAGGCAAACTAACTGGGCAGGGAAAACTGGTAGGCACCTTGCTAGTGGCTATAGACCCTTAAAAGAGTTAGTGAACTTGATAAAAACTCAAAAGGAAATTAAGAAGCCAATACAAACCCAAAAACCTCCCTCTAAAACCCTAGAAAGACTCCCCAATGGAGTTGCCAATTCTGCTAGTGGGAAAATCCCCCTATAACTATACCAGGGTTCTAAGTATAGACATAGCTATGAACTCCCTTAAAATATAATCTAATTCCTATACTACCCCAAACATTCCAAAATAGATGAACAAAAAGTGATATAAGAGTAAATCAGAAGCATTACCTTGGTCCAAACATTCGATGTTGACCTCCTTGAGCTTTGTAGCTTCCTTGGATGCTGGTATCCTCCCAAAGTTGGCCTGCATCAACACTTAGGAAAACAATGCTACAAATATTCTATTTCTACTCATCAATTAGGGTTAGACATAAATTGTTATGCATAAATCAAATGAAAGACATAAAGATATGATTTGGGACAGGGAAAATGATTATTTTATTCAATATTCAAATATTGGAAATTACAACCTTTGCAGGTCGACGCTTTGCGAACCTGGTCCGAGCTCCTCTTGAAATTTCTTCAAGTTCACCTTCCAAATGCCTTCTCTCACAATCAACTGATTACTTCAAGGGAAGGGAAGGGATTGCATGGGAGAAAAGGGCTAGAGAGGGAATTATGAGGCAAGAACTCAAAAAAGAGGCTGCAAATACTTGGGTAAGGAAGGAAATGGATTTAGGAAGAGTTTCATTGTTTTAATGCTTGATGTTAGAATGAGACCCCAAGACATCCTTTTATATGACAAAAGGATAGTTATTTGGTTTGGGGACAGGCTACAACAAGTGAATTGGTTGGGAAACCTCCAATAGCCTGTAAACTCCACCGAATTTATTACAACTTTTATTTTTTTGCAACTTTTGGAGGTAAATGAAGGTTGTTTAGTATGCAGCTAGAATATGTAAGAGGGATATCTATCATGCAGCTAGTGTATGTACGTGGGTAGTAGTGCAGTAGGGCACGTACATGCTCAAAAAACTGGTTTTTTAAATAGAGTTCCTCAGTAGTGGTTTGGCAAATTATGCAAGTAGAAAGGCCAATGCCATGTATGCATAGGTAGATCATTTCAGGGCTATAACAACAACACTTCATCATTCTTCACATGCACAGATTCATTGTGTAGCTCAGTGTCTAGGTGCCGCTATTTTTGAATGGAGCACTACAATGCTCACATACATGAAAAAAAAACTAAATGATTGTCGAAGAAGAAAGAACAAGAACTTCGGGTTCGAGACCATGTTGTGTGATTTATTTTTTGAGAGAGTGCCATGACTTATCCTGAGGGAGATAGTACAGGGCCATATTTCCTCCTTTCTGACATTATGCAAGTGGGTTACTTTGTTACCTCAACAGGGTGCAGGGTGAGTACATGAGGCCTTTGACGACAATTTTTTTGACTGGCGGTCTCATCAGATTCTTGTGATCGAGGATTACTCCTACGCAGGGATCAATTTCCTAAGGGAGCCTGATATGCCTATGCCCCCTAGCGAGGAGGGACGAGAGATAGGTAAACACATTTTAAAGTTATTTTTTTAAAACGTTATCATTTTTATGGTAATGTCAAAGTACTATCTCAATGATCTTTCATATGCAGATGTGGGACCAATGCAGTCGATCGACTTCTCCCAGACCAGGCGTCATCCTTGAGCAGATGTCGGACCAACAATAGTAGGAGGATTAGTAGCTACAAGAGGACTACCAACCGGAGAGGCTGGAAGAGTTTTTCAACGAGTAGAGAGGAACCTGACAACTCTCACTCATGTAGTGTCGATGACAGAGATAGAGTACCTTCCCCCAACCATGCAGCCACATGTTGTAGGGGTACCCAAGACTTGGGTTCAACTATTATGGCGTCTTGTGAACACCATAGTTCATTATACTAGGGCCAACATTCCTAGGCCATAGTTAGTATTGGACCACATATGTTTCGAGGGAACCTTTTTTACTATATTATGTAGTGAGGACTTAAGCCCATCTATGTATACCAAATCTATTTGAGGCTTTATGGCCCACTTTTGTACTTATGACATTATTTTTGGACACATTATTATATATATATATATATATATATATATATGGATAAAAAATTTGTACAAATGTATTTACATGTGCGTGTATGTGTGTGCTTTTACTTTTATGTGTGAGCAATATGCCAATCTAATACTTGATTAGCCAATGCATTAGTTAGTTGATTAGATCTCCTCAGAACATGAATATAAGTAATATAATCAAAATAGAATTCTAAGGGACATACCCCAAGGAATCGTCAGTGAAGGGCGGGATCGTAGACACGGTATACTCCATTTAACTTAGACATGACCAATTGAGCATCTAGATAAACCCAGATGTGAGAAATACCATGTGATAATACATCATGTAGTAATTCTATTAAAACACCATACTCAGAAACATTATTGGTTGCTTCGCCTAGAAAAATACCTCCAGAAGACATCAACTGAACAAAAGGTGTAAATATCACCCAAGCTGTGGAAGAAAGCCTCTGAGTGTGTTGGCTAGCACCATCCTCGAACCCAACATAGACCTCTGGTTCACTTGACACATGCCACAGTGAAAAAGAAACACAATAAACTACACGTCCATACAACAAAAAGATAATACTATATAAATAAAGCTATACATTATATACAAGAAGTCACACTTAGGCGATCTATATAAGAGAAATACTTCTAGGCTCCGATCAAGTGTTACCCTTGAAATCAACAAGTTGATAGGCACCCTTTTCTAAAACTTTCTTAACAATGAACTTTATGAACCACATGGGCTTGAACTTGCTTGCCCCCAAGGGATATTTATCTTGATCATAGACCGACACAACATCACCTTCGAAGAAAATCCGAGGTTGGATAAACTGATCATACTGACACTTGACATGTTGTTTGTGAGACTCGTTGGCCAAGGCTGCATCTTGATGTTGCTCATTGAGATGTTTGATATATAAACGATGCTCTTCAAGTGGTGTAGTGTTGGGAAGTAGTTCCACTACCAAATTAAGAGAATGGATTTGGAATTCTATGGGAAAGACTGCCTCCAGCCCGTAAACACGTTGGAAAGGAGAAAAACGGGTAGTAGTCTTAACTGAGGTTTGATAAGCCCAAAGTGTCAAGTACAACATCAAATTTGAATTTGACTAGGCTGAATTGATCGTCCACTAAAGAAAAGTATTGAGAGACTTATTAATAGTATCCACGTAACCATTCGCCTGTGAGTAGTAAGGTGACTAATGTTCCAACTTAAACCCTAGTTTTGATGCTAACTCGGACATCATCTTGTTCTGGAAGTGACTGCCATGATCTGTGACAATCTCCTTCAGAATACTGAACCTGGCTACAATATGGTTAAAAACAAAAAGTGCAGTTGTTTCCTTGTCATTGTTGAATGTCGGCATAACTTTGACCCACTTAGTAAATTAGTCTATTGCTACGATGATATAGTGATGCCCCCTAGTTGAAACTGGGTGGCATGTAGTGAAATCAATCCCCCACTTGGTAAAGGGACCAACAAAATAACTGGGAACATGGGAGTTGGGTGTGCCTGCATCTTTCGAGAGAATATCTGGCATGGGTGACACTTCTTGACCGCCTCTACACAATATTTGATTAACAAGGACCAAAAGTATCCAACGCGAAGAATATTTTTGGTTGTTTAAACCCAGACAGGTGACTGCCACATGCTCTCATGAGAAAATAATTTAACACAACTTTTTCCTCTTTGTGAATGAGACATAGAAGGAGAATGCAATCCACTCGTCGACGATATAAAGTATTGTCGAGGATAAGATAGTTCCACGCTTGATGGTGTATTCACCGATGCTCATCATGAGAAGTAGAAGATGGGAACTTCAAAGTTTGAATATACAAAAGTATATCTCGATACCAAGGGTCCGAATATGTAATGAGGAAAATATCCCCATTAACTAATGACTCTTCGGGAAAATGATTACCACTCTTGACCGGAAGTTCTAAGATTAGTTCAGCAAAGACCAAAGACTTTTTAGACTTTTTCAAAACAAAATCCAAGTCAAATTACTGAAGGATGACAATCCATTGATTGATTTTCCCACCGATGATCCGTCGTGTTAACACATATTGAAAAGGGTTCACGACAACTACGACAGTGGTCTTGCGAAGTAACATGTAATGAAGGAATCATTGGACATCATGAACATCCACCAAAGCAAGTTTCTCAACATGTGTATAGTTTAGTTCTGTTCCTACCAAGCCTCGGCTAAGATAGTAGATAACATGCTCTTCAAGCGCATCATCCTCTTGGACCAAGACCATACCAATAGTAGACCTTGCGACAGCCAAATACAACAAAAAATCCTTTCCATAATCCATAGGACTGAGCAAAGGGGTAGACGTCAGAGCACGTTGAAACGCTTCGAAAGAGCATTGAGCCACTTCATCCCAACATAATGGGACCCCTTTTTTCAAGAGACGCGTAAACCCTTTAGTAATCTTGGCATAGTTGGCAACAAAAATCCGAAGAAAGTTAGCTTTCCCCTATAGAATTTGAAGCTAGGGGATTGTACGCGGGGGAGGAAATTGAACTATTACCTCAATCTTCATAGGATCAACCATGATCCCTTTAGTTGACACGATAAAACCTAACAAGTGTCCCAATGTTACGCAAAACCTACACTTATTTGGATTCAGGCGAATTTGATAGTAGCGACACCTCTCAAAGATAATTTGTAAATGGACAAGATGATCGCATCTCTTACCAGAACGTGATGTCGTATCATCAAGACACGCCTCGACTATGTGTTTGAGGTCACGGAAAGAAATGACATGACCCGATGAAAAGTGGCTCTAACATTCTTAAGGCCAAAAGACATTTTTTTGTACGTGAATGTACCCTAAGGACAAATAAATGTCGTTTTATGTTGGTCCTCGGGTTTGATATGAATCTGGTTGTACCCAAAAAAACTATCCATAAAATAAAAGACCTCACAACCCGCACATTCATCGCCAATATGGTCAATGAATGGGGTTGGAAAATTATCTTTCAGGTAATCTTTGTTTAGGTCACGAAAGTCCATACACATGTGGATCATACCTTTCTTTTTGTTGACAGGAACATGGTTCCACACCCATTACATCAACTGCATAGGATATATGAAACTAGCCTTGATGATTTTCTCTACCTTAGCCTCGATCGTAGTTGCCTTGCAGGGATTGATTGGGCGAATCTTCTTTCATATAGGCTTAACATTGGGGTAAGTTGAGATCTCGTGTTCAATGATACGTGGGTCAAGTCCTAGCATCTCTTCATAAGACTAGGAAAATTCGTCGCCAAACTCTTTAAATAATTCAGTGTAGATTTGAATCTCTTTGGGGGAACAATCTACTCTGACGAAGACATTTTCCATGATGCCATGGGTTCTAGAGATGTTGATAGGAATTTTTTCAGCTATACTTGCCATGTTTCCCTTGGCATATATTCTGTGTGTGGCTAGAGGGTTAACAAGACAAGGGGCATTTTCATTCATGGTCGTAATGAATTCTCCTGCCTCTATTCTATTCATCTCAAGTAAGAAATAAGATTTATGGTGAAGATCATCCCAAGGTCTGTCTGGCCCAGTGATTGCTTCCAAAATCACCTCGTCAAAGGGAAAGAATAAGTCCAAAGGATCGTAAGTGGTGACAGAGTCTTGAGCCCAAATAGGCTCGAGAATAGAATCTATCTCCTATGGGAGAGCTGAATCAGGGTTGGCTGAGGCTTGCTGGAAAATACTGTACGCAACCTCAACAACAGATAAGGGCACAACCATTTTAGGGTTCCTTATCCCTTCCATCGAATCCGATGGGGAAGGTAAAATCCATGGGTTGTTAAAGTAACTCATTCTAAAAGACATGACTTGAAAGATCACAACCTTTGGCTAGTAAGGTACAATCGAAATAAACTTGACATCATTAGCAAGTGGTGGATAATCAAAAGTTTTCATTAAAAATGGAAATAATTTGACACCTAAGTTGAGAATACCTGGCTGCGGGTTGTCAATCATCAGGACCGTGGATGCCACCGATGAAGGTTCGATATCGGATAAGGATAACTAATCAACGGTTATGATCCCACCTTCGTGAGGAAAACATAAGACACCAAAAAACGGTGGATACAACCATTGTAATAGTGTAGGTCCAACTCTGGCCTAAAAAAATATTGTAGTCGAGAGGCGCATCGACTACTTCTACTTCAACGCACACATTTTTTCCCTCCAACTGCATGGGGAAGGAGGGAATTATGCCATGTGGTCTAAAAGATCGACCGTCAAACACGGTTAGCAAAGTGGGTGAGGAAGACTACTCAGGTTGGCCAATGGCCTTCCAGCATGTCAACGACATCACGGAAGTCGAGGCACCCTCATCAACCACCATACAAAAAATGTTTCATGTCAATTCTTTTGTGGCATACACCACTACTATTTGAAAAGTGACATGGTGAGGAATACGAGGTTTATAATCTGTAGGGTAAAAAAAATCATTCTTGAGTTAGTAGTCTCGGTCGCTCCCAAGGAAGAAAACAATGATTTCATCAGTGAGGGGCAACTCTAGAGGAATTCTAGAGTAGACATTGTACAAGGAGTTTGTTCCAGATCCTCCACGACAGAGTAATTCTGAGCAACCCTTGCATTCAGGTTGTGAGAATCATTTTTGAACGCACCCTTAGGGATGTGATTCATAGTTTCTCCCACTGTTTTTTCAATTTGAAGAGGAGGCAGTGGGTTGGGGACTTCTTTTCCCTTCTCAGCAGATTTTGGCATTCCATAATTATGAGCCCTGGTCTGCATATTAGCTTTGGACTTCAACATATACAAGTTTTTGGCTCCATTGTTAGCATTAGGCATGGGGGCTCCCTAATTTCCCCCGGGCGCGTTTGTGGATGAGGAAGCTTGAGTCAAATTTTTCCCTTGTGGAAAAAGGGTTGGTTAACACGACAGGTTGTTGTTGTGCCAATAAATTTTGGGCTTCCTCAAGCCAAAGTCATTGGTGAGTCAAGTTCTCATCCATGCAAATATTACACATAAACTTCACCTTCCTCTTTTCATTTTTTCCCTTGCTAGAATTATTCGTGGCCTTCTTATCCTCCTTACCTTTCTCCTTATGCAACCCTTCCTCCTTCCCTTGGTGATATGTTGGTTGCGAGAAGATAATGTGGGATTGATGCACTTGGTGCCATGACAGAGGATCCTGAACTTGGTTCATGGAGTGATTGCCAACAAAGGTTGTAATCCTTTTTATCTTGAAATTGAATAAAATAGTTCATCCTTGTCCCAAAATCCTATGTTTACATGTTTTTTTTAATTTGCGCATTTATATCTATGTATAAACTTTTAAAGTGATCACTAGAGATTGCATTTGTTGTTGCATTTTATTCCTAACCTTTTATAGGTCAGCTTTGGGAGGAGATTCGTGATCTAGGAGGCAGAAAAAATGAAAGAGGTCTACACCAACCGCAATGACTAAAGGTGCACTCATTAACTATATTTCCTTTCTCTCTCGTCATTTTTTTTAGATGGTTTTGGGGTAGATTAAGGGTAGAACAATCTTTTAAGGGAGTCGCCAATTTTGCTACAAGGAAAATCCCCCTACACTGGGTCTAAGGTAAAGGAAGAGCGACAACTCCATTAAAATATTATTCTACCCTTAATCTACCCCAAAACCATCTAAACAAAATGATGAGAGAGAAAGGAAAGATACTTAATGAGTGCACCTTTTGTCCTTTCCGTTGGTGTAGACCTCTTTTGTTTGTTGTCACCTCCTAGATCACAGATCGCCTCCCAAATTTGAACTGCAAAAGGTTAGGAATACAATGCAACAACATATGAAATCTCTACTAATCACTTTAAAATTTTAGACAAACATATAAATGCGCAAATTAACAAAAACATGTAAACATAAGTTTTTGGGAAAATGATGAACTCTTTTATTCAATTTCAATATAAAAAAGATTACAACCTTTGTTTTCAACCACTACACAAACCAAGTAAGGGATCCTTTGTCGTGGCTCAAAGTGCATCAATCCCACATTATCTTCTTGCAACCAACATATCACCAAGGGAAGGAGGAAGGGTTGCATAAGGAGAAAGGCTGGAGGGGAAGGCTGAGGCTAAAACTCAGAATGGGATGTAAATCTTTGGCTAAGAAAGGGAAGGGATTTTGGTAGAGTTTTCTTATTCTCTTGCTCATGTTCATAAATGACTCCCCAAGACCTCTTTTTATATAAGAAAAAGATAGTTATTTGGTTTGGGGAAGGGCTACAAGGGGTAAAATGGTTAGGAAACCCTCCATAACCCGTAAAATCCACTGAATTCTGTGCAATTTTATATTTTTTGTAGCTTTTTGAGGTAAACGTGGGATAACTATCATGCAACATGCATGTGTACACGGGCTATTAGTGCAGCAGGGCGCGTACACTATCCAAAAAATGGTTTTTAAAAGGAAGCCTCAGTAGTATTTTGGAAAAGTATGAAAATGGAAAGGACAATGTCTTGTATGCATAGATAAGGCATTTTGGCCTATAACAAATATGCAAAATGTAAAATGTTTGGTGATACTTTTGTAAAAATATTCAAATTTCTAAGGATTTTGTATAGTTTCTATAAGATTTTGGTGATTTTTAAGGTAATGTAATTTTATTCTATGAAATTTGGGTGAATTAGTTTTAGAAAAAATGGAAATTGGCCAATCGTTTTTTGGGAAAAAACATGGAAAATAAGCCCATTTGGGAAATTTATTCCCTAAAATCATCTATGGAACCAACCATTTTGTGATTGAGGACAACCATTATTGGGTTGTGTTTATGCTAAAATTGTGGTCGGTGTGCCTATAAAAATGGGATGTTTTCCTATGGTGCATTTTCCTATTGAGGAAATGGATCAAGAACCTTGAGAAGGATATCGTGAGAACTCCTATAGTAGTTGAGAGTTCTTGGAGTCCCCAACTGTGATATTATTATCCAATTGAATGCACTATATCCCTGGAGGGAAGTAGGAAGGCATGAGGGACTGTGTGGAAGAGAAAGGGGATGAAATTCCTTGGGTTGTGCAGGTTGAAGCGAAGATAGATTGTGGACTAGAACTGCCATTGGAGTAGAACCTAGGTTTTTGGGTTGTTGAATGTGGAGAGTGAACAACCAATAGGGACAGATCTCCTTGTGCACTCATAGACTTAGCTAAAGGGTGACTTGTTGTTGAGAATTGGAACACCAATCCTATGGCTGGGAGGAATGTCCTATGTACGCAACCAATTGGTTATTTTATAAACAAATAAGTTTTATGTTATGTTTATTATGTTAATTCTGTTATCTAAGTTTTGTATGAATGTTGTAGTGTTTTCTTGAATGGTTGCATTTGTGTTTTTAAATATGTTGTTAGTTGCATGAGAAAATTATGGACATATTTCTCCTTTGTTTATTTTATATGCATGGGGCATTTTTAGTTTCATTTTTAGCAAGTTGGGTATGTTACACGAAATCACACCTTTTAGACACATGACTAAGATAGATGGATTTATATTCACTTGACACATGACATATTATTTCCACTTCCAATAAACCCTTTCACTTACATCTTTATAACAAGGGTACATTGCATAGCAGTTAGTCCTAGTATTTTATTTAAAGTTAAGGTTTTTATATATTATCTCTCCTTTATTATCTTTATGCACATAAAATTCCTTATAGTCCATTAATCATTAATCATGCTCAAACAACAAAAAGAAGATGCATGGAAATAACTATATTTTGTAACAATTTAAGTTATAATGAAAACAAAAAGGAACAAAAAAAAAATTACAATCCATGTTACAATTCTAGGTAGTTAATGTATTGAATACAACTCACCTAGATTTCAAATGCTTCAATCTCTTCTTGACCTTGGTGTTGGAAATATAACTATATTTATTTCATTCATTTACTTTATATTTTGAGTATAGTTTGGCATGCACAAGTCCATATATATTGCATATTGAAACATCTACAATACCTCACCTTACAATGCATGATACTGAGATTAAATAGCTTATTCAAGTGACATGTCAGTTCAATTTTTTTCTAGGATACAACTTTAAACATTCTCAATTTCACAAAATGGTTTCAAAAGGGAAGAAATAAACTATTTGAAGTGAAATGGAGTTGGAGTCACATTCCAACATATTTCAAGGATAGTCAATGCTAGATTTTTTAACAAACCGCAATTTGGTTGAAAATGAACTACTTGAATCCTTGGTAGTTTTCTTTTGATCCTCCTATATAAGATCTACAAAGTGGAGTCCAAAATGACAACCCAATTCCATGCAACAATTATGATGTTAACAATAGATCTATTTAGTAATAAATATAAGGATTACAAATGCTTTGAGCCAAGATCAAGAATGCAAAAGAGAAATTTGTGTTAGAAGTTAGGCACTTTTAGAAAACTACTTAGAAAGCACATAAATTTATGGGTAAATGCCTAATAATGTGATAAGTGACTTGTTAATCAGACCCAACCTTTCTAATTCCACTACATAATTTTGATCTATGGAACAACTCTATAAAATAATGCACCTCATGTGTATATTATTTCTATTGTAAATATGTGCTAGTCAACTCATCATATTCAAAACATAGAAGCACTAGATTTAGGATTATCTAGAAATCTATTTAACTATGTTTTCTTGATTCTCGAGACAACATATGTGTCATCAATTGATCTCTTTGAATGCTTAGTGTGCCAGCTAAAACACATGCATTTCAGTGTCCAGCAAGTTAAATACTAGCTATGGAAAGTAATTCAATAACATATGATAGTAGAGAATAATAAATGTAGATTGTATCCCTAAGTTATACCATACACACAGAGTGTCAAAAATTACTTCTTGCATCAAAATTTTGATTCACTGGGAAATAATAATACTTGGAACAAAGTTGCTATAATTATAACATGTAATTATGTAGTATAATTGTGATAGTGCATTCTACACTAGAAATGATACTAGCATATTATAACACAAACAAAATAGGCACATTCTACACCATAACCATTCAACACTTCTAAAATGTTATGCAATGAATCTCATATTTGCAAACAAACAATTTTAATTCCACCAAAAATGAAGAAACTCTAAATTGGTTAACTAAAAAAATGCAAACCATGAAATAATATACAATAGATTACAAACACCATGGATGTCTTAGTTTTCTATTGGAAGCTCTAATTCACTTATATTTGACATATGCTATCCTATTCAAATTTAATATGCATCATACCTTGTTCCTTGTTTTAGTACATGCCATAGTTATGGGAGTAGGATAGAAGGCGAAAGTTCATGCTAGGTCGTAGGTAGCTCTAGGATTCAATCATAGGGAAGGGGTACCATTCCATGAACCATTCAAATAAGAAAAAAGAGAGTGATGGGCACTCTATTGTGTCGACATGGGGAATTATCACTTTCTGTAAATCATTCATTAAACTCAACCTATTGTAATTGCATCTATAATTGGATCATAGAACTCATGTTAGATTAAAAAAAGGGGCATAATCTACTTTACATAACTCAACAAAAGTGGATGGTATAAAACCAATATTTACAAGATTAGGTGATGGAATTGTGGGATCAAAATAAATAGGTGTCATATTGTTTTGAACCCCACTAATGTTTCAAGGGATAAAATCTTGCCATCTGGAATAGTAACATCACGCTTCCTTAAGCAATGGTTAGTGTAGCATCTCCTATTTTGAGGATAATTTTGACCTACTTCCATGACATACTTATGTTTTCCCTTTTTGTGTACTTCCATGAATAACACAACACTCCTTCCATTAAAATCATAAGTGAAAAGCATAATTCCTCATATATAGCATAAGAATCATAATTATTCAAAGGATGATGTTTGTATGACCGATTAGCAGAGGTCTCGTACAAAGTACCTGATGTCGATTGTAAGGGAACTTGCCTTTAAATAGAGGGTGTCCACTAGGGGAAAAATCACTTATATACTAGCAAAGAAAGGCCCAAACCTAATAAATCATAGTGAACTAGTGGTAGGAATGGACAAAATAGATGGAAACCTAAAATGAGTTATGTAAAGGAATTGAATTGAACTGGGTGTTGCCTTCACATTTGTATCCGTTAGGGACCTAATCTCCCTAACCCCTCACGTAGTAAGAATAATATATTTTTCATGTAATAAAGGCCAACATTATTTAATAAGGCCTATTTAATAAATGGGAACAAGTCAATGTAAGAAGACCTAATAGAAGCTTTTGCTTCTAGAAAAATCTTCCTCTAGAATGTTTTTTAGAAAATAGAATTAAAATAAATAAGAGTAGGAGGCATGAAAAAGACTTGTCTTGAGAATTATTGTAATAGAGCGTTGCTCTGCTATAGGTTGCCCCCTCGAAGAGGAAAGTGAACATTTATTTTTTTCAATAAAGGTATCATTTTGGTGTTGTTGAGTTCTCTACATTTTGTTGTTCTGTTGGTATTTTATGCAGTATTTCTATTTTATGCTGACCATAATAGATCTAGTACCTAACAAGTGGTATCAAAGAACTTTCCTCTGCGGAAACTGTGGGAATTTTTTTCCAGGGTAGAGATGTGTATTGCCAACATATTTAAAGCATAGAGATATGTCATTTAGTGGGTAAAACTAAGGTGGTTAAGGATACACATAAGAAATACAGATGGTTTCATGGGGTTACTTATAAAAATATGCTTCACCTTGTTGGAAGCCTTTATAACCCATTTTGGTACCCTTCGAGTAGTACCGCATCAAACTTAATCTGTACATCACCATCACTCCCACGTATCCATAGGTATATCGAGAGTCCCCTAGGTCTCCTGAAACCAACTTTAGATGAGTCGATTGGTCACCTGACTACTATAGTGACACTAAGAACAGTACTTGGGAAGATACTCTCTAGTAACTGGGTAATTGGGTAGTACGACTAAGGGTGTGGTTGAGCCTCCTTAGTTGGTTCCCTGAGATATTGGGCCAATTAGTACTACTATTCAACCCAACACGCATATCAAAGAGTTATAGCACAGGGAAAACTCTTGTATGTAGGAACCTTGAAAACCCTAACACTTGGGACATGAACAGAACAAAAAAATAAAATCAAAGATCTATTTCCACGCAACCCTACCTCTTGTATTTAGGTTGCGACATTCCTACACAATTTTTCCTGTTAACAATTTGGGAAAATAGTCACTATATTATTATTTAGGCCAGAATATTACTCTATAGAAGTAAAAAAAAAAAGAGTATAGTGGTCCCACAAGCACCCTTATTCAGGACCTATCCCATTGTATTCCTCTCTTAACCCTGATCATCGTGGTACCTATAATTTTTAAGACTTTTTTTCCCATGGACCCAACCCCCTTCCTGACACCCTTATTTAGGACCTATCTCATTCAATTCACATTTTCTCCCTGATCATCATGGTACCTATCACTTGTCAAAAAAACTCTCTATGGTCCCACCCACCCTTACCAATACCCTTATTTTCCACCTATCTCATTTGATTCCTCTCTTTTCCCCATATGTCGTGATACCCCTCACCTATAAAAAAAAAATAGTGTACACCCACCTATCCATTTTTCCTCTGCTCAAATGGAAACCACCCATGCCCAAGAACTCAATACCTTGATTGTTGACAACATCCAGAACAAGGAGGACATCAAGACTCTAAATTCCAACATTAGTAAGCTCAATTCCTCTGTTCAGATCCTCTAGGACCAATGTATCCACATCCAATACATCAAAGACACACTCGACCAATTGATAGGTCATTCCATGAACCCTACCTCTTCTCAACAACCTTCCTATCATGAAGACATTGACTCTTCCCATTTCCAAGGTCCTCATTCCAACCACCTTCCTTGAGACCTACGCCTTCCCAGAATTGAGGTGAACAAATTTGATGGCTTGGAACCCACAGGCTAGGTCACTCAAATGGAACATTATTTCTCTTTGCATGAAATTATTGATGAGTTAGAAAAACTTTGTTACGATATCCTCCATCTAGATCCATAATGTTGGCAATGGTGGCAATGACATAGAAAGGCATGCCAAGGGTATGTTTCTTGGACACAGTTTGTTGTAGAGATTTATAAATGTTTTGACTTCGACACACACCATTTAGGTTGTTTGACCAAGTTGAAATAGTCAAGGACAGTGGAAGACTTTATAGCCACCTTTGAGCACTTGGATTTCAGAACAGAGGGAATGTCAAATGCCTTCTTTTGAGAATCCTTTACCAGTGGAGTAAAAGATGAAATCCATACCCACATCCTAATGGAACGCCCCTTGACTTGGTTGGAAGCTACTCAACAAGACAAGTAAGAACAACATATTGTATCCTCCCAAACTAAAAAACCCTCCTTTTTTCCTCTCCCTAAACCCACCAATTCTTCCCCTCCTACAACTCCCATTAAGATCTAGAAATTAACCCAGATTGAAATGGTTGAATGCCAACTCAAGGTTCTTTGCTATAATTATCATGAAAAATATTTTCTAGGGCACAAGTGTAAGGAACATAATATTTTAATGGCCATGTTTGAGGATTTTTCTGAAGAGGAGACAAATGTTTCCCCTATGGATGAGCTACCCCCACTAGTTGATCTGACTCCAGAGTCCACCCTCTGATCCGATGGAAGTTGAAACAATTATTTCATTGAATTCCCTCACTAGCTTGTCTACTCCCCAAGCCCTCAAGTTAATTGGTTACATTAAGAATCGAAAATTCACCATCCTAGTTGACAGTGGAAGCACCCCTAATTTTATTCATCGCCACATTGCCCAATAAATCAATTTCTATATTCATGCATTCAATAGTTTTCAAATCATGATTGCCAATGGAGGTTCCATAAAATGTGGGGGGAGTTGTGAAAATTCATGACTCCAAATTGGTCAGTATCACCTAAAATCTCATATGTTTTCTATTGACATGGACGATTGTGACATTGTGCTTGGTGTGGAAACGTTATGCACTCTCGAACTCATTCTCATGGATTTTAAGGAATTAACCATGCAATTCCAACAGGGGAGACAACAATATAAGTTCCAAAGAATCAGAGCAGAATCCCTAGAGATCATTGGTTCCCATCGAATGGAAAATATCCTCAAAAAAGGTCATTATGGCATTATCTCCCAACTCCACTCCATTCAATACATTGAGAGACCCTTTGTGCATCCCGACCTCCAATCTATACTCTACCGAAACCAAGTTATTTTTACCACTCCCCAAGCACTTCCACCTTCCTGTAGCATCCATGATCATTCAATTCCTCTCATACCATGATCATTCCATTCCTCTCATACCAGGTTGTCTTCCTCCCATTTTTCTCCCTTATCATCATCCATTGTCTTCCTCCCATTTTTCTCCCCTTATCATCATCCATTTTCCCAAGAAAATGAAATTAAGAAAATTATTCAACAATTGCTCATGGGTAAGTTATATGTCCTACTACTCAGCCCCCATTCTTCTCATGTGGTCATCATACTCAAGAAATAAGGCACCCTATAATGTGTCTTGATTTTTTCACCTCAACAAACTCACAATCAAAGTATAATTTTCCCATTCCTCGCCCATTGATGACCTATTGGATGAATTCAGAGGTGCTCGCACACTTCACCAACTTTGATCTTTGTTCAAGTACCACTGCATCCGTATGAAAGAGGAAGACATTCCTAAGAATACATTTATAACTCATGAGGATCACTATGATTTCTTGGTAGTGCTATTTTTCCCCGCCTAATGCCCTCCACTTTCCAAAAGTCTCATGAATCATGTATTTCTTCATTTTCTCTGTCATAGTTGTCTTTGATGATATTCTTATTTATAGTAAAACTTGAAAATCCCATCTCGGCCCATGTGGATCGATTCCTCCATCTACTCTCTCAGCACTAAATTTCTCCTCAAAACAATCTAAATGCCCTTTGGAGCTTCTAAGTGAGTACCCGGTCATATTATCACATGGATGTTGTATGTGTGGATCTTAAGAAAATTGAAGTTATGTAGGATTGGCCTCACCAAAATACTCTCAAGAGATTGTGGGATTTCTAGGTTTACCAAGATATTATCACAAGTTTGTTCGTAATTATGACAAATTTGCAAACACCTCTAACTACTCTTAAAAAGAATACTTTCAGTTGGACTCAATAGTTGATCACTCCTTCCATGCCTTGAAATATTCTATGTGAATGACTCATGTCCTACCACTTCCAGAGTCTACCCTCTGATCCGATGGAAGTTGAAACAATTATTTCATTGAATTCCCTCACTCTGTCTCTTCTCCCCAGACCCTCAGTTAATTGGTTACATTAAGAATCTAAAGGTCATCATCCCAGTTTTCGATACAGCTAACTCCCCACTTTATTCCATCGCCACATTGCCTCAAGAAATCAATTTCATATTCATGCATTCAATAGTTTTCAAATCATGATTGCCAATGGAGGTTCCATAAAATGTGGGGAAGATGTGAAAATGTCAAACTCCAAATTATCAAGATTTCACCTCAAATCATATATGTTTTCTATTGACATGGACGACGGACATTGTGCTTCGTGTGGAAAACAGCAGGCACTCTAACTCATTCTCATGGATTTTAAGGAATTAAATCAGCAATTCCAATAGGTGGGAAAACAATATAAGTTCCAAAGAATCAGAGCAGAATCCCTAGAGATCATTGGTTCCCATCTAATGGAAAATATCCTCAAAAAAGGTCATTATGGAATTATTTCACAACTCCACTCCATTCAAGACATTGAGAGACCCTTTGTGCATCATAACCTACAATCTATACTATCCCAACACCAAGATATTTTTACCACCCCACATGGACTTCCCCCTTCCAGAGCATCCATGATCATTCAATTCTCTCATACCATGATCATTCCATTCCTCTCATACCGTGAAGTCTTCCTCCCATTTTTCTCCTTATCACATCCCTTTTTCTATAAGAATGAAATTGAGAAATTCTTTCAATAATTGCTCTAAGGTGTTATATGTCCTAGTACTAGCCCCTATTCTTCTCTAAGTGTGGTCATGGTACTCAAGAAAATAAGGCACTTGGTATGTGTCCCGATGCCACACCCTCAACAAACCTACAATCAAAGACAAATTTCCCATTCCTGCCATTCAAGACCCATCGATGAATTGAGTTGTGCTCAATACTTCACCAAATTTGATCTTTGTTCTCGCTACCACCATACCTGTATGAAAGAGGAAGACATTCCCAAGAATACATTTATAACTCATGAGGATCACTATGAATTCCTAGTAATTCCCTTTAGATTGTGTAATGCCCCCTCCACTTTCCAAAGTTTCATGAATCATGTATTTCTTCCCTTTCTCCGCTTTTCATTGGTTAAGGTCTCTTGATGATATTCTCATCTATAGTAAAACTTGGACATCCCATCTCACTTCCATGTGGATCAAGTTCTCCATCTACTCTCTCAGCACCAAATTTTCCTCAAACAATCTAAATGTTCCTTTGGAGCTTTGGAAGTGGAGTACCTGGGTCATATTATCAACATGGATGGTGTACAAGTGGATCTTAAGAAAATTGAAGTTATGCAGGATTGGCGTCACCCTAAAACTCTTAAGAGATTGTGGGGATTTCTAGGTTTAACAGGATATTATCACAAGTTTGTTCAGAATTATGACAAAATTGCAACACCTCTAACTACTCTCCTTAAAAAGAATGCTTTCACTTGGACTCAAGAAGTTGATAAATCCTTCCACGCCTTGAAATAATCTATGTGAATGACTCATGTCCTACCACTTCCCGACTTCAAAAATACATTTTTCCTAGAATGTGATGCTTTAGGGAAAGGAATTGGGGTTGTCCTCATGCAAGATGGCAGGCCTTTGGTCTTCACTAGAAAACAACTTTTAGAGAGACATTTGGGCCAATAAATCTATGAAAAGGAAATGTTGGATATTTTGCATGTCATGGATCTCTGGAGTCCTTATATATGGTGGAAACACTTCCAAATTAAAACTTATTATCAGAGCCTCAAGTATTTTATGGAACAACGAATTTCATCCCTAAAGAAAAAAAAATGGGTGACCAAGCTATTTGGATATGATTATGAGATCATTTACAAGAATGGAAAAGACAATGTGGTTGTCGATTCTCTTTCTCAGAAGAATGGATAAAAAGGCTCCCTCATTTCCCTCTCCTTCATTGTACCAGATTGGCTCCAAGTTGTTCGTCAGGAATGGCTCCAAGACCCCAAACTTTCTCGTATGATCCAACAATTACAACACCATTATATAGCTTCTCTAGGGTACTCTTGGCACAGTGAAGATCTTTGCTACAAAGGTCATATGTATTTAAGCAAATAGTTGCAACTTAAATCCATGGTGCTTTCGGAGCTTCATGCTTCACCCACTACTGGGAATTCAGGGTTTATCAAAACCTATGAACGGGTCAAATGTTCTTTTTTCTGGGATGGTATGCAACAGGAAGTCCACACCTTTGTGGTTGAATGCGATGTTTTTCAATGCAACAAGGGAGAAACAATCAAATGTACAAGCACACTCTAACCGCTTCTGATTCCCCCTGCTATTTAAAGTGACATTTCTATGGATTTCATTGTTGGATTACCTAAATTGAGCAATAATTCAGTCATCATGGTGGTAGTAAATCGTCTTCCAAATATGATTATTATTGTTCTCTTCAACACTCATTCACCGCATCCACAGTGGCTCAAATTTATGTGGATAATATCTTCAAACTTCATGGAATGCCTCATTATATTGTCTCTGACCGACATCCAAATTTTACCAACAATTTTTGGAAAGCATTGTTTAGGCTCCAAGGAACCCAATTTCATATCAACACCGCCTATCATCCCCGGACTAATGGCCAAATTGAAGTTGTCAACAAGTGTCTGGAAGCATATTTGCGATGGTTTGCATCCGACAGACAAAACTAGTGGGATCAATGGTTAACCCTAGTTGAATGGTGTTACAACACATCTTACCATATAGCTACATGCATGAATCCTTTTGAAGCAGTATATTGACAAAATACATCGTCGGTTCTATCATACATGCTAGGTATCTCGAAGGTTCAGGAGGTTGAAAAAAATATTACAATTCGAGAGGCCATTCTCTGTACCCTCAAAGAAACTTTGGTCATGGCTCATAATTGCATGAAGCAACAAGAAGATTAGGGTCATTCTAAACATCCATTTGTTGAAAGGGACCAGGTGTTTCTTTATCTGCAACCTTATAAGAAGACTTCACTTAAAGATGAACATTGTCATAAACTTGCTCCCAAATTTTATGGTCCTTATACAATTATCAAGCGAATGGGGCATGTGGCCTACCAGCTAGCTTTGTCTAGTCATTCTAAGCTACATCTTATTTTTCATGTCTTGTGCTTAAAGAAAGTGATTGGAAGTAAGTGCCAAAGTCAAACCAGTCTCTTCGAGTTGGATGAAGAAGGTCCATTTGGTTGCAGCCACAAGTAGTCTTGGACCAATGAGAGTGTTGTCTCCTTCAGCAAACCATCAAGGAAGTGTTAGTTTAGTGGAAATATACAACTCCAAAATATGCCACCTGGGAGCTAGCCACCATTCTGCAACATTTTTCTCATCTCAAGCCTTGAGGACAAGGTTGTTCTTCAAGGGGGAGGGCATGTTAGGGACCTAACCTCCCTAACCCTTCACGTAGATAGAATAATATGTTTTCCATGTAATAAAGGATGACATTAGTTAATAAGGCCTATTTAATAAATGTGAACAAGCCAATGTAACAAGACTTAATAGAAGCTTATGCTTCTAAAAAGATCTTCCTTTAGAATGTTCTTTAGAAGATAGAATTGGTATAAACAAGAGTAAGAGGCACGAGAAATCCTTGACTTGAGAATTATTGTAATAGAGTGTTTCTCTGCTGGAGGTTTCCCTCTCGAAGAGGCAAGTGAACATTAATTTCTATCAATAAAGGTATCATTTTGGTGTTGAGTTCTCTACATTTTGTTGTTCCACTGGTATTTTCTGCAGTAATTATGTTTTATTCTTATCATAATAGATCTGGTACTTAACAAGGTCAGTCTTGATTTTATAGACTCAACAAGATGCTAATGTTTAGAAGGAAATAAATTTTATAATGCTTAGTGCACCGAGCCTTAACCTAAAGTTAGCGAAGGTCCTAGTAATGGCTAAAGCATAAAGAAAGATAGTTTTGAGGGGACTAACCTAATCATTTTCTTGATCACCCTATATATTTCCCATATGTAACAAATTTTGGTGCTAAATACACATTTGTTTAACATGCCATTATTGCTCAATTGGCATTCAACCCAAAATTGTAGGTTTCCATTCAACACGTAGATGTAGGTTTGCATAAATCGCTTAAAATTGGGCCCATGCATGCATTCAACATATCAAGTAAGTTTTCATCATCCATTTTCCAAATATCACACATGCGTGAATTCATGGATAACCCATGGATGAGATGTTGCACATTTTTCATGCATTAATGGCCTATGGAAGCAACACACTCAACAACAATCTAGGTAGACCAAAGATTAGAATCATAAAACTATGGGAAACCATTGAACAACTAGGGCACCAAGGGAAACTACAATGTTCAAACCCTAACTCTTTCCCCACATGTTTTTCTCATTGATTACCATCCCTAGAATGACCATTGCCTAATCAATCTAATTTATATTTATTATTTATAGGTTGGGTGATTGATAAACAATATCAATTATGATCCCTTGACAAGTGGATTTCCTATGCTTGAATGAAATCCCGAGCTCTGATTAATATACAAGTCTCATCTCAAACCCCTATTGGATGATTTGCATAATATATATCCACCTACCAGCAAACACCCTCATCGGGGTAGCTCAAGCCTTTTTATTTGAATTGTTAGCTAAGAATGCACAACTGTGAGACCAACTAGATTTGTATGTCATAGGCTAGGTGATGATGTATTCATTGAGGGTGTTCACCATATTGTAATTGTTCTTAATCTACCATCTCTTCTTCCTACAACCAAATTGGAAGGTAAAGTTATAAAAGATGCCCTTAAAGCACTTTCCTTGCTAGTTAAAGAAAACTAAGGTGGAGGTTTGAAGTTCAACTAAATACAAAATAAGTCCCAGCTAAATTGAATTAGAGTATGATCTTCCTTGATTATTCCAACCTTGACATGATCATCACATGGCTTCATGGAGGAATTTTTCAAAAATGATTTATTCAAGCGACTAGTCTAGGGATTCAAACTTGTCGAGAGCTATGTAATAAGTCTCTTTGAGTGAAAAAATAGAGGAAATATTGATACCTCTGATGTTGTTTGTTTGCACTTAGACATAGTAAAAGGTGGAATAATGAACACCACATAGGAGGATAACCAAAATGCAATTTTCACCATAGTTCCTACTGAATGTTTTCAAGAATAGTGAAGAAGTACACAACCAAAAGATGAACCATATTGAAGCCGAGTAGAACAACATGAAGAAAACGAATTCTCATTTGGATGTCTTGCATTCTCTCATTCCTAAATCCTATATTCAAAGAGTAATTTTTTAGTCCTGCCATGCTATAAAGAATTATCATGAATAGTGTTTTCTACTCTAATTATAATTGAAGAATCCATTTGCAGTGTCTAGAAGATGTTTCTCTATGGGAAACAATTTGTGACAGCATATGTTTGTCCAAGTCAATGGTTTGTAAATAGGATCATACAAAATTGAGAAACTATGATATGTTGTTCCCTTGCTTCTAGTTAAATTGAAAAGAACCGACATAGATAGGAGTGGATACAACCATTATGGAAAGAGTAAACAATAGCTCAATGGAGCATTTATAGCTGCCACCGCAATGAATGAACTAGCTAGGCCTCCTCAACCAACCAATAGAAGGAGGGAGTTGGGTTTCTAAATCATGACCCAAAGAAGACCATTGCCATGACTCAAAATAATATTGGATATGTTTCTATTGGTATTGATACTCATTTTGTAGGATCTTCTATAGCTACCTATTCTTTGGTAGAGCACAATTCAAACAAACAAAATAAAAGGATAATATGGAAAATTTCCCATCATGGCTATGGAGAATGATGGTGAAGCGGTTGGCTGGACCGATTAGGTGGTGTAGCAAAGTTTGAGTGCATCATGCCATTACTTGAATTAATTAATTATTTTTCTTGATTCAAGAACCAGGTCCAACAACATGTGTTAATACCGCCCCCGGGGTGTAGAACAGTCGGTGATGGAGTGTATTATTAAGGCACTCTGCACACACTCTGTTATGTGAAGTCATCAGTTTGAAACCCTCGACTACCCTTGTGTGCTACATGAGGGGCCGCGTTGGCATGTTTGGGGTTATAGTGGTAGTAGTCAGATAATAAGACCATCTGTCACGCGAGTATGTTCCCGACTAGTTGTTGATTTCCCCAGTAAAAAAAAAAACATGTGTTAATACCCTATGTTAGAGAATTAAGTGCACCTAATTTTTTACCAATGTTAAAATTTGTTTTTTCATATTTTTTAAATATGAAAAAAAATGAGTGCTAGGGGTGAAGCTTCACTGGTAAGGTGTGTTAATGTTTATGTCATTATTATGGTTCTTTGCATTTCAATAAATAAGAGCAACATAAGAACAAGATCACTGAGAAATACACATTCACAACAGACACAACATTTATCCTGGGAAACCCTCTAGGGGAAGAAAACCTAACAAAAACTTCCTTGTCATAAATTGCCAATACAATGTCAAGAGATAACTCAAACCAATACAGAAAGTCCTCTCCAAAAGATGCACCACTCTTCTCCCCCTCTCCTTTGTCGGTAACAGATCAGAACTTGTCTCTCAAATTAAGCAAGTGAGTTGTTTTCAAATGAGGCGCTAGCCTCCTTTATTTATACAAGTTCTGGAATGTGTGAAGTGTCTCTTCACTGGCAGGGCCGACTTCTTAATCTGGGTGGGTAAACCCACCTTTATTATATTTCTGGGTCTTCTTATTAACTGCTGGGGCCAACTTCTTATTCTGCCTATTATAACTGTTTGTTGACCAATCCGCAAAAGGGGATTTGGTCCTAATACAATTACCGACATGATTAATCCACAATGGGGATTAATCCTATAAATAAAATAACAATAATAATAAGAATACTCTTTGCAGTTACATTATTTCAACACTCCCCCTTAACAAGAAGGGTATTCTTCAATAGCATCAGGCGAGAGAGGTTTGCATATTCAGTGGCATCAGGAGGACAATATCGTCAATATCATCTTGGAACATTGGCTGGCATATTTACGAGTCATCAGAAGTTTTCTTCATCGGCAGCATCGTCATTCTCGAAAGAATTCCATCATCATCTGCATCAATATGTATCAATAAAAATGATACCTCATCACAGCACTAGGATGGCACATCACAGTACTACACTGGCTCAATGTCACAGCTGATAAGCTGGTAGCTCAGTGTCAGTCACATCTTGTTTTACATCTAACAACAAAGTTAGAATCAAGGAATCATCTTGCTTTACGTCTAACAACTAGGTCAGAAGCAAGGAACACATCAACATCTCGCTTTACGTCTAACAACGAGGTCAGAAGCAAGGAATCATCTTGCTTTATGTCTAAC
>SNQJ01S0001644.1:116067-136188 GCA_010110895.2 Picea sitchensis
AAACCCTAATTTTTCAAACTTCAATTTTTGAAAATCTGATCCAGGGGATAGATGCGCTGAGCTGAGGCGAATTAGCTGGTGCAGTCGAAATTTTGAAAATTCAACTTTTACCCCCTCAAACTTGATTTGCGGATTTCTGGACTGGTGCTTCTGGTTTACTGGTACTTCTGGTACTCTGGTTTTCTGGTACTTTGTGAAACTAGGGTTTCACTTTCCGGGAGATCTAGCCACTGAAAAGGTGCGCTCTAAGTGCCAAAATGATCCTTAGGGGAGGGCGCAACTTTCTAGGTGGTTTTAGGGATGAAAAGATTCACTTTTGAAAAACCCTAATTTTTAGGTACTGCAACAGTGACATTTTTCCTCTTGTGAAATATGCTTCCTTCAGGTTGGTTCTGATACCATGTTAATGTTTATGCCATTATTATAGTTCTTTTCATTTCAATAGATAAGAGAAACATAAGAACAAGATCACTGAGAAATACACATTCACAAGAGACACAACATTTATCCTAGGAAACCCTCTAGGGGAAGAAAACCCAGCAAAAACTTCCTTATCATAAATTGCCAATACAATGTCAAGAGATAACTCAAACCAATACAGAAAGTCCTCTCCAAAATATGCGCCACTCTTCTCCCTCTCTCCTTTGCTGGTAACAGATCAGAACTTGTCTCTCAAACTGAGAAAGTGAGTTGTTTTCAAATGAGGCGCTAGCCTCCTTTATTTATACAAGTTCTGGCATGTGTGAAGTGTCTCTTCACTAGTAGGGCCGACTTCTTAATCTAGGTGGGTAAACCCACCTTTATTATATTTTTGGGTCTTCTTATTAACTGTTGGGGCCGACTTCTTATTCTGCCTATTATAATTGTTTGTTGACCAATCCACAAAAGGGGATTTGGTCCTAATACAATTACCGACATGATTAATCCACAATGGGGATTAATCATATAAATAAAATAACAATAATAATAAGAATACTCTTTGCAGTTACATTATTTCAACAAGGTGCATATGGTTGACAAATCCTTCATAATGGATTGATATGTCTCATTCAATGCCCATCCTTCCATGTTTCTTGTGCTTACAATCATACTCTAATTCAGATAGTACACCATTAATTCAACATGTATGTGACAACACATATTTAGACCACATATCAAATGGATTCTTAAGATGAATGGAATGGAATAAGCATTGTTTCCATACACAATGCTTTGACAATTCATAAAATATATATTTATAAGTGAGGTGCCTTCATATATACATGGGAATAAGATAAATGAACTTTTCTTGAATGTATTGACTAAGTAAATGCTAAAATGGATTGACCAAAGCAACCGGCGGTTCTCTGTGCATACTTCCCTTAGCCAAAAGAACCTTTGAGAGTGAAGCTACAAGAATAAATGGGGAGAGATGGGGTAATGAGAAGGAAAACATAGTCTTATTTTACCTATGCCTTGTCCATCGTAGCCCATATTCCTTAACAATTTTGAACCGATGTCTCTGGTATTCTTTTTAACTTCACCAAAATTATCTTGAGAAAGGTCTAAGGAAGTTGAGCTTAACAAAGTTGTCTTGGTCATAGTGCTAGCCTCAACAATGGCAATGGAAGGTGGCTCTGCTTCCTTGGTCTCTTGGACAGTTTCTTATAGTTTTTCCAAATATTCTTCCTTCTTCACCAACTCTTGATGTAGTTGAGCCATCATCTAAGTGAGTCTATCCTCCCACTAGTTATCCATATGAATCCCATTCTCTCCCAGTTGCAAAAGATGCACTTTTCTCTTGTCCTAATATACCATGACAATTGTGAGGGAGTCTTGGTGTTCATCAAATCACTTCTCTATAAATGCAATCAATTTTATAGAGGTCTCAAGTTTCTTTTTCAGGTCTACAATCCTCCAGTCCAACATATGAACCTTCTCCTTCAAGTGTTTATTCTCTTTTTGAATCCGCAAATTGATGTCTTGCAGGTTTTCCAAAATTTTTTATCTTCGCTTTACCCATGTTGAGTCGATGTTCTCTTCAAAGTTCTAGTAGCTACGTCACGGTCAAGGATTCAATTGCCTAGATACCTTATGATCTATAAAAGAGGGAATTATATCCCACTCGCTTCAACAACATGGATCCTCTATAGAATTAACTTCTAATATATATTTCTCCGTATTATGAAGAGATATATATCCTTTGAATGACTACAAGGCCTCTGTTCTTAGTGTATCCTACACACAACAACAACAAATAACAATTTCAATAATAAATAGGATTATGAGTGAAAACTTCCATGTTGTTATCACCAGGTAAGCACATGAGGATTGGTTGTGCTTCTTTGCTTCAAGGCTTGATTTTGTTCATGCTTGTAATGCTCCATTCTCAAGAGCCAATTGAATGACAAACCCTTTGAATATGTTTGTGCAAGAACAAGGGTTCAAATCCAATTCCTTGCATGTGTAATGTGTGGACACAAATATCTCATTATTACTTGGTCTTATAATTGTAGGTGTTAAAACCCCACAAAATTGATTATGCACAAAGTTAACTCCAAAAATACACTTATCATCAACAATCCAAAAACAAATTAGGCAAATTAGTTTAGCCTTTAATCCAAAAAAACAATAAGGACAGTGTATCATTCAAACAATGAGGATGAACAAGCTTCAACTTAGAATTTTAATACAATGCAAAACTCACATACATATGCATTGTCTTCTCAATTAAAAGGAGTGCAAAGGATGAAGTTTCATCAGTAAAAGGGAATATGGTTCATTGTAATATCCCTAGATCCGCAGATCTAGATATTAACTTCAACTGCTGACTATATGCTACTGAAACCGATACTCTTTGGGATTTTGCATATGGTTAAGGGTTTATGATTGAGTTTCAATAGTTTTGAGCTTCATGCAAAGCTTGCATGTTTTTCTTTTTTAGTAGAATGGCTTGTTTAGATATTTTGATTAAGTAGTCAATTACAAACAATCGCATGCATGTACAAAAATTCACTCACAACTGCATGCATGTAAATAGTAATCAAATATTTTCAGATAGATTAGATAATAAATGGATCTATGCTGGAAGTGAAACAATATAAACTAGAAAAGTATCAGAAACTGCATGTGATGATAGATCGATGCCATGCAAGGCCTGAAAGATGACATGCAAGCTAGTTGGATGACATGCATGTGGAAAATTGTTGCATGCATGAGGAACTTTTGCATGCAAGGTGGATCTGTTGGATTCCATAGTTGGAAACTGATGGAAGTTGACTCAATGGATGCACCTGCTCCAAGATCAACTGGGTTAGAAGGATCTACTGATATTCTAAGTCCCCAAGGCTGGCGACCTTCTTTCCCTTATTTTCACCCACAAAGTTACACTGCAACTACCATAAATGTCTGGATAAGTTGTCCTGGATGATTCCACCATCATAATATGTTGTAAGCTATCTCAATAGAGGAACCCTACCTCCTCCTCCAATGGGTTGGGAGGAATCTGGCTTAATGTCTCCCTGAATGAGTAGATATGATAAATTGTACTATCTCTATTGTCGGTAAATCCATTGTAAACCCTCACTGCCTGAATATGAGTCCCTGGTGACTAGGATACTCAGAAACCTTCTCTGGATGGTTCAATGGAAGCACCTTGCCCTGATATCAACTGGGTTTTAAGGACTAAGATTCGCTAGGCCTCTTCAGGTGAAGTGACCCGCTCTGTGATTGATTCCCTCCTCTGGAATCCATGCTGAAATTGTTGCTGAAACTGTGATGAAGCAATGGAAAACCTGTATGGGTTTCCCAATTGGATAGGGTGTGTCTCTCAACACCGAATCCAATCAACTGGTGTCTTCCTCCTGGAATCCACAATCCTCCATTGATTCGCCTGAACCTGTGTGTTTTCTCCTCTCAAATCAATTCTCAAATCATAATCCACAATAATGAAGAATTAGGTCATTTTTATCTTTCATATACTCTCCCAACCCTAATTCTTCGTTGACCTCTATAATTAGCTCATTTTACTTAAGCGACTTCTATATTTATCTTTATATTCCTTAAGTCACTTAAAAATAGCTTTTCTCACTTTTCACTTAATGTCACTTTCGAAATATAACATTCCCTAGTGAAATGACATCAAATGACCCTTTTCCCCTATTTCTTCATGGCTACAGTAAAAAAGGGGATGTTTAGAATACTAATCCCTCCTCTTTGAAGATCCTACTCGGAAAGGGACATTACAATCCCCCTTCCCCATATTTCTTGTCCTCAAGCAACATCAACCCAGGGTGTTGCAAAATATGCTCACTCTCTCATGTAGCATCCTCTACTGGAAGTCCCCTCCATCTGACCAAACACTCCCTAATGACCCTGCTCTTCAACCTCCTCTCTCTGAACTCCAATATCTCCTTAGGAACTAACTCCAATTTCCCCTCCTCATCCAATGGTGGGATCTCTTCTGAAGTGATGATGAATTGTCCACTGCTTTCTTAAGACAAGAAACATGGAACATATTGTGAATCTGGCTCCCCTCTGGTAGCTCTATCTCATAGGCCACTTCACCTACCCTGCATATGACCTTGTATGGTCCATAGAACCAGGGATTGAGATTCTTCGCCCTGCTCTTCTACAAATATGACTGCCTATATGGTTGTATCCTATGGAATACTAGATCCCCTACCTCAAAGATATTCTCTACCATGTGTATGTCTTCATTCACCTTTTTCTAATTCTATGCCATATTTAGATTCTCCTTTAGTACATTGAGAATATCCTGAATCTATAATATCCAGTCCTTGGCCTTAGGATCCCAACTATCTCCAAAAACCCGATCATTCAAAGTGGGAGCACCATACCCATATAATGCTCTGAATGGTTTCATACCTATGGACATGTGGAAGGTAGTGTTGTAACAGTTCTCTCCAAGATGTAACCACCTTACTCACACTCTCTATTGTCCACTCACATAATCCCTCAAATATCCCTCTACCCACTTGTTGACTATATTCATCTAACCATTAGTCTAGGGGTGGTAAGTGGTGTTGGGTTTCAACTCTATCCCCGCCAATTTGAATACCTCCTGCCAAAATGTGTTGATGAACTGACGGTCTCTGTCGCTGACTATACTCTGTGGCAACCCATGAAGTCTAAAAATCTCTTTGAAGAATAGTCCAGCCACTTGCACTTCTCTATAGTCAGTAGGAATCACAAAGAAATGTGCAAACTTGGTCAATCTATTGACCACTACATAAATACAATCCTTACCCTGAGCCTTGGGTAGGCCTATAATGAAGTCCATGGATATACTTTCCCATTTCTTCTCTAGAATGGGAAGTGGTTGAAGTAACCCTACCAGAAGTGTCTTCTTGGATTTGTTCTGCTAACAATTCACACACTCATTGATATGTCTCATCACATCCTGCTTGAGACCCTTTCAAGAGAATCTCTCTCTGACCTGCATGTAAGTTTTGAAGAACCCCTGATGGCCTGCTAATGGAGAGTCATGTACTACTACCAAAATCTTATTTTTGAGACTTGATCCTGGCACTAGGTAGACTCGGTCTTTATAAAAGATGATGTCGTCTATGACTCTGTACTTATTGTCCTGTACCTGCCCATCCAATAACTCACAAGCGAACTTATACTTGGAATATTCCATTGACAAGTGGGATATCCAAACTACTGAAATCTCCATCAAGGAACAAGTTGTTGGTCTCCTAGATAGTGTGTTTGCCACAATGGTTTTCTTCCCCTTGACATACTATGTCAAAATAAAGGTCTTGGACCTTTTTCACCCACTTTTGTTGACGCTCGTTAAGATCCTTCTGCTCTAGGAAATAATTCAAACTATTATGGTTTGTCTTGACCACAAATTTGTTGCCCACCAAGTACTACCTGAATTTGGTCAAAGCATGCATGATTGCAATCATGTCCTTATCATAAATACAATACAAATACAATAGGTTGGTTGAGCTTCCTGCTCTCAAATACAATGGGGTGTCCCCCCTACATCAAAATTTCTATGATCCCCTCTCATGATGCATCACACTCCAGAACAAATGGTACCATGAAATTTGGAAATGCTAGTACTGAGCACGTGCCCATGACTTCCTTCATATGATCAAATTCATTCTGCAACTTGTTTGTTCAAATGAAGGCTCCCTGCCTGGTGATGTCGGTGAGTGGCACCCCCAACTATGAAAAACCATTCATGAACCTCTTGTAATAGCTACACAACCCAAATAAATTCCTCAACTCTGTCACATTCTTAGGCGTTGACCAATCCAAAATGGTCCTGATCTTCTCCCGATGCACCTATACCCCTTGTGCATTGATAATGTGGCCCAAGTATAGTAGTTCTGTCATGCCAAACTCACACTTTGACTCCTTGGCATATAGTGACGGTGACTCCATAGTGTTGAGTACCTCATCCAAATGCTTCAGATGCTCCTCACATGTCTTTTTGCATACCAAAATGTTGTCGAAGAACACCAAAACTGATTTCCTCAAGTGATCTCAGAATATATGGTTCATGCAAGACTAAAATGTGGCTAGTGCATTGGTTAGCCCAAAATGTATAACTAGGAACTCAAAGTGTACCTATTGGCATATGAATGTCGTCTTCCCTATATCATGCTCCTGAATGCTAATCTGAAGATATCCATAGCATAAATTAATCTTAGAGAAGAAAACTGCTACATGCAGTTTGTCCATCAACTCGTCAATATGTGAGATACAATACCATTTTTTTATGGTCTTCTTGTTCAAAGAACGATAATATATACACATCCTCATGGTACCATCCTTATTCAAGACTAAGACAATTGAAGAAGCGAATGGACTATTGTTGGGTCTAATGTGTCTCATTGCTAGAAATTTCTTGATTTCTTTTTCTATCTCATCCTTGAACCTCCTAGGATGGATATATGGTGTTGTAATCATGATCTTTGCACCCTCCTCCGTCTCGATGGTGTGCTCAAACCCTCTGTTTAGGGGTCTCCCTAGCAGAATCAGACCAAAAACATGTTGATGTTGACTCAACAAGGTCTTGATCTTTGTCTAATATTGTTGTTGTCTTTCTAAATCTTGTCGCATGGTGATTATGCACTCTGTTGCATATGATACTTCCCCATTCCTGAATATCCTCTCCATCCTCTTCGTCGACATTGTCCTTAGTTCCCCTGTCAACATACCCATCATTACAACCTTCTTCCCCTCACTATCTCTGAACCCCATCTGAAGGGTTTGGTAGTTGGTAGAAATATTTCCCAAGGTGATCAACCATTGGACTCCCAACACCACATCTGTGTCAAATAGGTCAACTACATATAATGTATCTCTCATGGTGTAGTTACCTAAATTCACCTCCAAGTATGGAACTCTTTCCAAACACTCCACCGTGTGGCCATCTGCTACTACAAAATCAAACCCCTCAAACTCCTTTGTCTGTAGTGCTCACCTAACTACCAATGCAACATCAATGAATTTGTGGGTTTCCCCACCATCTACCAAGGAAATGGTTCATTGCCCATGAATAGTTCCTATGATCTTGAGGGTGTCATACCTAGGGAATCTAGAAAGGGTCGCTATGACTCATCCCTTTGTTGGTACTTGTCTCTTATCCTTGTCACGAGGTTGTGGCTCTACCAGTGGTTGGGCCCCTACCAGTGTTTGTGGTAGTCATGGAGGTCATTGCTCTTCCACATGCAATGGCTCCCCCTATGAGTTGGTGGACTCACTGTCTTGTGCCTGAATACCTTGTTCCTCCTCATCACTGTCTATTGCAACCTCAATGTAGTGGATTTATCCCTTTCCCATGCACCTGTGGTCAGGGACCCATGGGTCTTTGTAGGTGAAGCATAGCTTCTTCCTCATAATATCATGTCTTGTATAATCATACAACTTCTCCTTACCCTCCCACTCTCTTTGGAATGGTTTCCTATCTCGGTCCTTCTATGGAACAAAGGGTTTGGAAAAAGTTTTGGTTTTCGACACCGAGTCTGCTAGATCTTTAGTGTGAAGGATATCATCCTGTAATGTGTGAGGTCTGTAGGCCTTCACCCATCCTGTCAAGAGTTATGTGAGACCCTATTTGAAAAGCATGATCAGTTTAGGCTCTGAAATGTCTGTCACTATCACAATTATTCTCTTAAACTATGTGATAAATGCATCAGGGGTACCAATTTGTCTCAACTAGGCTAAGTCCCTGAAGTGGATCTTTGGATCCCTACTGTCAAGCATGTCCATAAGTATCTCTGTGAACTCCCTCTATGAGGTGATGTGACTGTGACCCAACGTCACCAGTCCATGGTGCTACCACTCGTGGGCCTCTCCCTCCAAATGCAAAGTAGTGAAATTGATGGCTTCAGTTTCTATCATCTGGTTGAGCTTGTAGTATGTGTCAAGTTTCTATACCCAAGCTCTAGCAGTACATCTGGATGATCCATCGAAAGATGGTATAGTGAGTTTCCCTACTTTCCGAATGAAATCCATGTTATGTCCTTGTTGTTGTTGTTGTCCTCCCCTCTGAGGATCTCTAGGATGGTTCCTGAGTCTAAGTCTGCAATACTCTACTAAATTCATTTCATTATGAAACTATGGCCCTAGGGATGCATACTCTCTCATGTAATCAACAATATCCTTTGCATGTGTGGTCGATCTCTGTGCTACTAGTTGTTGCTAGAAGTTCCCTCTGAAATCTAGGGAATAGTGGACTGGGAATCCTACTCGATGATGTGTAGGTGCGAGTAGATGAATGGGGCCTACTACTTTCCCCTGATTTCCCCTGTGTTGCATGGAGGGCATTGGATCTTGGAGTGTTCCCTATAGCCAATCTATCTGCCATCTATGCCAAAGACTAAGTCATGGCGTGCTCACTAATCACCAGATTGTTAAGTACCTGCATGAAGGTTGCTTCTAGGTCCATGTGTGATTTTCCACTGCCTTCTAGCCTTTCATATATGTCTCCCATCATCCTCTCTACCTCAAGCTCCGCCTCATGCTATGCCCTTCATTCTGCTTCTCGTTGTGCCTCTTCCTCTTCCTCTGAACTGTGAGGAAAGGGGGGATAATCTGATCTTGGTCCTCTCCTCTCTCTGTTCCTATTGAAAGTGATGAATCTATCACCTATATGCTCATGGCCCCTTGGGTTCTCTATTGAACTCATGGAAACTTTAGTCACGGGCTAGCATGACTAAAGATTTGATACCACTGTAATATCCCTAGATCTGTAGATCTACATATTAACCTCAACTGCTGACTATCTTCTACCGAAACTAATACTCTTTGGGATTTTGGATGTGATTAAGGGACTCTGATTGAGTTTCAATAGTTCAGAGCTTCATGTGAAGCTTGCATGTTTGTTTGTCTGATTAGAATGGATTGTTTAGATATTTTGATTAAGTAGTCAATTAAAAACAATCACATGCATGTACACAAATTCACTCACAACTGCATGCATGTAAATAGTAATAAAATAGTTTTAGATAGAATAGATAATGAATGGATCTATGTTGGAAATGCAAATATATAAACTAGAAAAGTAACAAAAACTACATGCGATGATATATCGGTGCCATGCAAGGCCTAAAAGATGACATGCAAGCTGGTCGTATGACATGCATGTGGAAAACAGTTGCATGCATGAGGAACTGGCACATGCAAGGTGGATATGCTATATTCCACCATCTAAAAATGATGGAAACTGACTCACTAGATGGGCCCTGCTCCAATATCAACTGGGTCGGAAGGATCTACTGATCTTCTAAGTCCCCAAGACTGGTGACCTTCTTTCCCTTATTTCCACCCACAAAGTTACATTGCAACTGCCATAAATGGCTAGATAAGTTTCCTTGGATGATTCCATCATCATAATCTATTGTAAATTGTCTCAATAGAGGTTCCATGCCTCCTCCTCCAATGGTTTAGGAGGAATCTGGATCGATGTCTTCTTGGATGACTAGATCTGATAAATTGTAATATCTCTGATGTCGATAAACCCACTACAAACCCTCACTGCCTGAATATGACGCCCTGGTGGCAAGGATGCTCAGAAACCTTCTTTGGATGGTTCAATGGAAGATCCCTTCCCTGATCTCAATTGGGTTTGAAGGGATAAGATTCACTAGGCCTCTTTAGGTGAATCGACCTGCTCTGTGACTGATTCCCTCCTCTGGAATCCACACTGAAAATGTTGTTTAAAATGTGATGAAGCAATGGAAAACTTGTATGGATTTCCGAATTGGTTAGGGTGTGTCTCTCAACATTGAATCTAATCAACTAGTGTCTTCTTCATGGAATCCACAATCCTCCATTGATTTGCATGAACCTGTGTGTTTTCTCCTCTCAGATCAATTCTCAAATCATAATCCGCAATAATGAGGAATTAGGTCATTTTTCTCCTTCATATACTCTCTCAACCCTAATTCTTTGTTGAGCTCTATAATTAGCTTATTTCACTTAAGAGACTTCTATATTTAGCTTTATATTCCTTAAGTCACTTAAAAATAGCTTTTCTCACTTTTCACTTATTGTCACTTTCAAAGTATAACATTCCCTAGTGAAATGACATCAAATGACCATTTTCCTTTGTTTCTTCATGACTATAGTCTAAAAGGGGATGTTTAGACTACTAAGCCCTCCTATTTAGAGCTCCTACTCAGAAAGGGACATTACATTCATATGGCCTTCACAACGGATTGGTATGCCTCATTCAATGCCCATCCATCTGTTAGAATATAATGGATGTTCTCATTTAACCATAGACAATATAGCAATATTGTCACCCAACCATAGGTTGAAGCCACCCCCGAGCACCTTAACCTTGACAGAGAAACATTCTGGAAGCAAACCCTAGACTGGATAGCCAAACAAAGGTGGCACACCTTTCTCCAAGGATAGTGCATCAAGTAAGAGTAACAAGAGTTTATCAGAGAGTCCAAACCATAACCAAGAGAGAGTCCAAGCCAAAACCAAAATCTGCTAGTTGCAACAGCTGCAACAACAGATCTCCTCCAAACTTGTGCACAGACTGAACAACTACAGTGCGCACAAGTGTTGCTTCTACAATTATGAGAAAACTGGCCAGAATGAAGAATGGCCTCCTGTATTTATACTAATTTTGGCAGACTGCCTGGGCCGACTTCTCATTCTGGGTACCAATTATTTAGTATATAACATTTCCTTTAGCTGACTTCTTCTCTTGGAAGCTAATAACCTAATACAAGTCATTCTCTTGAGCCGACTTGTCTTCTAGGGTTATTAACCAATTAATTAGGGTTTCTTATTGCTTCCCAGAATATTCTATTCTCGTTAGGTTTACAAGTGGAGGTAAATACCTCCCACAACTACCATAATATCAACACTCCCTCCTAGCTAGGGAGGTGTTGAAGGTGATGGTGTTGAGCACAAACATACCATTAACCCGGTAGCATCAACATAGTCATATAGAATAACTCATGATTAGATCATGAGCACCATCATCACTATCAATGTCATCAGTTGCATCATCTCTCGAAACTATACTCCATCTGAGTAATCAGACATGATGTTGGATAAGTCACTCACTCCACAGAGTGACATAAGAGCCATTCTTCTAATCAAGACATATGTCCTAGAAGAATAAATGTCCTGGACCATTTTCCGTCTAGGGAATCTTTGTCCAATGATCATCCATCTAGTTGATAATCATTTCCAACACTACTAATAGTTTTCAAGGCAATCAGAATGATGTCATTCAATAGAACACAACTGTGTCTATCCATAGTAGTACACAACTACAATCCAATGGTACACTGCCACACCAAGTAGCACACAGATACTTGATCGGTGACATATATTCACAATTAGTGGAACACATCCACAATAGTAGTATACATCTACTATCCGAAGACATACAGTCTCCATAACAATCATATCATCTGGTATCAACCTGCACAGAAAACATTGTTATGATATAAACTGAATCATTTGGGTCATTCTTCCACTCACATCTGCGAGATCTGGAAGAGCATCTGCCCTCAGAAGGTAAAACATTAATGATGAGTTATCTGGACTATTCTTCTCATGCAAGGAAGAATAACTGTCCCAATTTCTGAGCCTGGACCATTCACCTATCTGAGCCATTCCTCCAGCACTAAACAAAGTGCAACCTGGAGAGAATGAGTCTTCCCTAGGGAATGCGTGTCCCTGATTGTTGAACCTGGACCATTCACCTATCTGGGCCATTCCTCTGGCACTAAAAAAAGTGAAACCTGGAGAGAATGAATATGCCCTAGGGAATGACTGTCCAGACCATTTCTTAAGGAAATGACTGTCCTGCACCAACCTCCAAAACAGACCATTCTTCGAAACTGCTCACAACTATGAGCTTCGAAAGAATGATTGTCTGGCGAGGCAGACCAGTCTTCTTGGCCACTATTGAGAGTGACAGTCAAGAAGAGAAACTGTCCTAGAACATTCTCCCACACTAGACACAAGGGGAATCGTTGTCTATGGTACATCAACAATCCATCGAACCATTTTCATTACGAAAATGACTATTCGATCTGGACCATTTTCCGAACTGGAAAATGCCTGTCCGTTAGAAATCTCAAACCACTTTCTGAATTGGAAAGGAACTTCTCATTCTGGACCATTTTTCAAACTGAAAAATGATTTTCCATAAATCAATGACACATCAGTTCTCCCTCCCAACCTGGGAGTCATCTCTTCCTTTTTCAATAAGGAAGTCATCTCCACGAGCCCTAGCTTGAGTACACAAACTCTTTCATCTTGGACAGAGGCTTTACCAAAATGTCTTCTTATCTTCTCATCTATGGAGATATGTATTGGAGAACCACTTTCTCTTTTCTGGACTTCATCACGGAGAATGTAATTGTTGATCTCAATGTACTTCGGTCTTTATGGAACAATGGTTTTATGAAGGCTTCATATAGTTTTGATCATTATAGTATATCATTGTTGGATTCATCTTTTGTTTCCTGCTAGCTCATAACATCGTGGCAGGGGTCAAACTGGAACAAATCCAATCGATACTTCTTCTCCCATCATGAGAGTTTTTCATGGATTAGAAATCCATCATCCTGAGCTTCTGAGTAACCATTCTGATACAATATCTCTGTTATAGAAAGTTTTTCATCATGCTTCCGCTATGTATTGGAGGTTCTTTACCAAGTTGTCTTCTTTCATCTGCATACAAAGGTCTCTTCCTGGTATACCTCAAATCCTTGAGGTTATTCTACATACGTTCTTTGTTCAATTATTCTAGAGAACAATCTTTGCATTCATATGATGTAAACTCCAACCCATGGATATTGTGGACGATATAATGGCTCATGTAGAGGTATGTCTGGTTTACTGGAACAAAGAAATCATCATAGTCTTCTCCCTCCATCTGGGAGAACCTCTAGTTCTGGATCTTGCAATGTTTACATTCATAAGTCTTCCATACATTGTTCTTCATCACAACTTTCAGTTCCTCTGCTTGATTGCTTTTAGTGAGCTCAGGTCAGATTGGTAGTCTTGTGATTCTTGATACAATGACTAGTTGTTTTGGATTTTCTTTCTCTCTTGGAATCTTCATGTTTTTCTCTTTAGCTCTTGTCTCCATGGAGTTTTCTATAGATTCCATGCCCTAAAGATTCCAATTTCTTCCTTTCATCATAGGGTCATGGATGTGGATGGACAATCAGGGATACTTTTAGGCTTCTTTTCGAAAAAGGCCTCTTCTCAAGTCAAACTGAACATGTACTGCTTTTCATGGCTGCTACCATGGATATATACTCCATCATCTTCAATGGATCATAGGATTAACTCCCTCCTAATCCTTGATTCATGATTGAATGTATGATCTTCTTTTGGAAATATATCATTGGCTCCCTCCATATAACAGAGTTCATGCTTTTGTCTGCATCCTTATTGACTTCTACAAAGTGTCATAAGTCTTTCTCCAATTTCCTCTTGATTGCTGACTTCTTTCTGCCTTTTCTTCTTGTAGGTTTCTTGAGGATTGATTCTGATTTCAGCTTATCTTGCAGCAATTACTTATGTAATAACTTCCACATGAATTGTTACCAGGGGTTGTTGATGTACTTCATCCTTTCATGTGTATTGTATGACTTGTAGTCATAATGATAGCAATCCTTATCTTGTTGTTCTTCCATAGGTATAGTTTCTCTTGGAACATATTATCTTCTAGGAAATAGGTATGCAAGATATGTACAGAAAACATGGTATATACAAAAACTATGAAGAGTATTGTTACCTTGTCTTAGAAGAAGAAGTTTGTTTCATCCTTCTTAGTCTTCTTTGAAGGTTCCTTTTCTTCGGCAACTGATGCTTCGTGTGTCTCCTTCCTTTTCTTTAGCTCGGGACAATGATTCATGTAGTGACCATATTTTCGATAGTTGAAGCATTGTATTTCTGACATATCTTTCTCTTGATTTGGCTTCTTCCTTGAGCCAAACTTCCTTTTGTTCCTGGAATTATTGAATCTTGTTGTGAAGGCTTAATCATCGTATTTCTTTTGAGGTTTCTCTTTTGCACCAATCCTTGATTCTTCTTGTGCACAGCAAGTCCAAAGTTCTTCAAATGTAGGATACTCCTTCCTTGTGTTCATGCTTGTGGCAAATGCATCCCATGTCTTGGGAAGACCGTTGAGTACTATATTTACCAGTTCCTTCTCTGGAATGATTTCTTCAATAGTTTGTAGTTGATCTCTTAACTGAGAGATTCTCACAAAGTATGATGTTATGTTGTCATCATCATTCATCTTCATGTCACAGAGCTCATTCTTCAGACTCATTACTTGTCCAATATTTCTGACTGAGAAGAGGTTTGTTAGGGCATCATACATCTTCTTAGATGAATCAAGATGGGAGATGTAGGGTATCAAGTGGTCTTTTATAGAATCCACTATGATACTCATGGCATTGATGTCATTGTCTTTGAACTTCTCCATAACTGCAACGTTCTGCGGTTCCTTCTCTTTTCCTTCTTCAAACTCTGGTTCCACGATCTTTCCTTTCATGATATCCAACACTTTATTCTTGGCAAGGATGAGATCAATCCTTGTCTTCCATGCTCTGAAGTTAGAAGCCCCTTCTAACTTGTTTTCTGACTTCATAGAGTAAGTCATGGCTTCTTTGACTTGGTCAACCCTAGATTTGACCAAAAACTCAAACTTGACGTCTTATCTTGCTGAGAGTACCAGGAGGCGCGCTAGGCTAGGGCTCACTAGTCTATCCTAAAATTAGGTCAATCCCTTCACTTAAGGTGCCTCAACGAGAGGTTTAGGGTTTCGTTGTTGAAACAAAAACCGACTGCAACTGCAACTGCAATTGAGCAAATCCTCCTAATCTATCTTCCAGTGGTTAGACTATCCGAAGATAGTGTGGGCCCATAACCTATTAGAATATAATGGATGTGCTCATTTAACCATAGACAATATAGCAATATTGTCACCCAACCATAGGCCGAAGCCACCCCCGAGCACCTTAACCTTGACAGAGAAACATTCTGGAAGCAAACCCTAGACTGGATAGCCAAAAAAAGGTGGAGCACCTTTCTCCAAGGATAGCGCACCAAGAAAGAGTAACAAGAGTTGATCAGAAAGTCCAAACCACAACCAAGGGAGAGTCCAAGACAAAACCGAAATCTGCTAGTTGCAACACCTGCAACATTATCTCTCCTCTAAACTTGCGCACAAACTGAACAACTGCAGTGCGCACAAGTGTTGCTTCTGCGGTTCTGAGAATACTAGCCAGAATGAAGACTGGCCTCCTGTATTTATACTAATTCTGGCAGACTCCCTGGGTCAACTTCTCATTCTAAGTAACAATTCTTTAGTATATAACATTTCCTTTAGCCGACTTCTTCTCTTGGAGGCTAATAACCTAATACAAGTCATTCTCTTGAGCCGACTTGTCTTCTAGGGTTATTAACCAATTAATTAGGGTTTCTTCTTGCTTCCCGAAATATTCCATTCTCGTCAAGTTTACACACGGAGGTAAATACCTCTTGCAGCTACCATAATATCAACACCATCCACATTTCACATGCTTACAATCATGCTTCAATTTAGCTTGCACACCATTAATTCAACATGTATGAGACAACAAATAATTAGACCACATATGAAATGGCATTGGAATTACATACGTATCATTTCCATACACAATGCTTTTACAAGTCACAAAATATGTATTTATAAGTGAGGTGCCTTCATATATACATGGGAATGAGATAAACAAAATTTGCTTGAATGTATTGACTACGAAAATGCCAAAATACATTGACTCAAGGTAGGCATGGCTCTGTGTGCATACTCCACTCATTGGCCAAAATACCCTTTGAGAGGGAAACTATGAGAATAAATAGGGAGAGTTGGGGTAATGGAAAGGCCAACAAGCTTCACCTTTCACTTCCCATTCCTTAGTCTTTTCTCTCGTATTTTCATTTTCTATCTCATTTAATTCTTGTTTTTCCTCTTTTTTGTCTCATTTACTTTTACATTTACATTGTGTTTATAGTTTATCTAACATTCATTAATTACTGAATTGCATTTGTGAGTATTGATTCTTACAACCATTCACTTTTTTGAATCCATTTTGGTTCAAGTATTTGGGTTTTTTGATTGATGACATTGGGACTTACACAAATTGTGCTAAGGTCAAAGTTTTGAAGGAGTGACATATTCCCACCAATGCCATAAATCTCAAGATTTTGTTAAGAGGAATGAATTTCTATGGGAAATTCATCCACCATTGCTCCCACATTTTCACCCATTGAATCGAACCAACTATCAAAAACACTTCATTAGGCCCCTAAAGCAAATTAGGTAATTTGGTAGTTGAGGGATGTTCTTTTCTCTACCATAATGCTTACTTTTCTAGGTATTGAGACAAATGTTTCCCAACATAACAAGTACGTGTTATTCTTAAGTAGGGAGGACACCGAATAGTGTACCATTTAAAAACCTTGAGCTCAATTACAAAACTTAAGATAGGTGTTTTATGCATAAGTTCAAGCGTTCAAACAACATACATACTACATCCTTGGTAAAATCCAAGAACAAAGACATTTAAAATGGGCTTCCTACATTCAATCAATTCATTCAGTCATTAAATATAAGAAGGGTTCCTCTAATGAAGTGGGTGACTTAATCAAAAAATCTCCTTCCAAGGTCCTTCACATCTTAGGTGAAAGATATCCAACCTAAGAGGATTGAAAAAAATAGTACTACAATTATCCTTGTTTTGGTTATGTCATGAAATCTATACAACAATCCACAAAGGTTAATTAGACCCTTTTTCCCACATTACACAATATGGGACGATTTCTTGTACCACTAGAACCAACTTTGTGTTTCCACTAGCCTACTCACCTTCTTCTTTTCAAGAAGAGACACTCTCCATCTTATGGAGGGCACTTTGGTATGCAAAATCTTAAGAATCCTTACTAAACTATGAAATCCATCTAAACACACTAGAGCCTCTAATACACATGATGTGAGTTAACTTCGATTATTATACACGGACACAATGAGTGAATAAATAGATATAATTTTCATATATAAAATGTGCACATGGTTATGCTCATAACAATTTAATGCCATTAATGGAGCAAATTAAACCAATTATTTAGTCATGAAGACAATGTATCATCGGATCTCATATGTTTTTATGTTTACTGACCGTTAGTTTCTCTAAGTAGCTTATCATCGGATCTTATATGTTTTTATGTTTACTGACCGTTAGTTTCTCTAAGTAGCTTCCAATAATATTAAGGAGATCCTGAAAATCTTACGAGACTGACAATTAAGCTTTCAATTCTTTCCTTATCATAAATTCAAGAATTATAAGCACTGCAAAAATAATTAATATGTGAGATTGCAATGTTGATAAAATTTCGAGAAGAACAAACAAGATCAACTTAAACGAAATTTCATGTTGGCCAGACACAAGGAGATTTCGGATAATTAATTCAGAACCCCGTCACCCATAGTTTGAACCTAAAGTAACTGGCAGTGCAAATAGGGTAAGTAAGGTTGATGCGTCCATCTCTGTGAGAAACTCCCTGGATCAAGCCGGCCAAGACCCGCCATCCGATAAATTGCAGCAATATACACGCCATCCGGTAAATTGCAACAATACACCCGCGATCCCGTAAATTGCAACGATACACCCGCGATCAGAGCCGCCGGATTTAACCGTTCACTGCCTGCCACCAGAGCCACTGGATTTAATCGTTCGCTGCATGCCACGTCGCCAGATCTGGGCCGCCGAATCTGGCCGTTCGATGTGTGCCACGTGGCGAGATCCTAGTCGTCGGATATGGCCGTGGGATGCATGCCACGTGGCGAGATTCCAGCCGCTGGATTTGGCCGTGGGATGTCTGCCACGTGGCAATATCGTAGCCGTGAGATTTAAACGTGGGATGCGTGCCACGTGCCGAAATCACAGCCATTGGATGCTTGCCACATGGCAAGATCATATCCACCAGATCTCGCCGTTGGATGTGTGCCACGTGGCGAGATCGCAGCTGCCGGATCTGGCCGTCCGATGCATGCCACGTGGCGAGATCGCAGCCGCAAAATTTAACCGTCAAAAGTTTGCCACGTGGTGAGATCACAGGCCCCTGATCGATCCGTCAGATGTTTGCCACGTGGCGATATCACTGCCGCCAGATCTGGGCGTTGGATGTAGGCCACGTGGCGTGATCGGCCGCCGAATCTAACCGTTGGATGCACACCACGTGGCGAGTTCACCGCTGCCAGATCTAACCGTTGGATGCACACCACGTGGCAAAATCTTAACCGCTGGATCTGGCCGTTGGATAGTTGCCATGTGGCAAGGTCACGACCGTTTGATGTGATCGTTGGATAGTTGCCACGTGTCGAAAATCGGACGAACCGGTTTGCCGACCGTACCACGAAAATGGTACGGTTCCAGCACGATCCCAGCGTTGGATATCTACCACTTGGCAAGTGCAGAGCCGTACGATGTGACCTCGGCTGTGGCCACGACAACGAAGGGATTTTTGTTGGAGCTCTGGGCCGAGGCACGCTCTCGTTTCCATCTCAATTCGGAGCTCTATTCAACAAACAATTTTCTTACTGTTTTGTCGACCGCTAGTTCCCTGATCTTCGGCACCGTTGCAATACCCAAACATGCAGTTTTTACACCGCTCTTGAGCAACCCGAACCCTTACATTCCTCTTACACTCCTCTGAAGGTAATGAATGGAGGCGATGAGCGGACCCTCATATGAAGATTTTACATAACTTTACTATGTACAATGGCTTCCAGAATAAAAAATTAGGGATCTATAATAATTGGAGAGGAGTACGCAGAGCAACTGTAAAACAACGGAAGTCGATTAAAGAAATACAGAGGTGTGTCGCCTTGCAAGAAATACAGGGAAGTCGATTGCCAAATGGCCGTGTGTCGCGGAAGTCGATTGCCAAGGTTTTCTGCAGGAGTGATGACGGAACGAAAAAAAAGGAACGTTTCCCACAGTACAAATGCCTGCAATCGTTTGAACTTTCCGCATTATTTTTCTAATAACTGGATTATTGGATTATTTTCTTGCTTTAATGAATTTGAAAGAAAAAACTATTAATTAATTCAATATTTCTTTGCTAATCGTTTGAACTTTCCGCATTATGTTTCTCAGAACTGGATTATTGGATTATTTTCTTTCTTTAATGAATTGGGAAGAAAAAATATTAATTAATTCAATATTTCTGGATTGTAATTGATATATACGTTGTTAAATTTTTACAAGATTATTATTTGTAAAATATTATCATATCAATATTTAATATTTAGATTTTTTCAAATTTTTTTACTTATAATTTGATTCGTTTTATGTTGTTTATGGTCTTGTTATATACCAATGTAATTGTGTTTTACAGAATACAATGAACAACCTACAACATAAATAATGTATTTTTTAAATTTGTTTGAGTTTGTTTAATATTGTGGTATGTATAAAGATTGCTTTGTTTTAAAGATTTGCATCTTTCAAATTCTGTATATACGTAATTTTATTTTATTTAAAAAAAGAATTAGTAATTTTTTTTATAAATAATGTATGGAAATATCATAGCTTTTAAAATCTAAATTATATATATATATAT
>SNQJ01S0001644.1:137491-161000 GCA_010110895.2 Picea sitchensis
AAGTTTTGAAGGTTATAGATAGCTAGAATCAATGTTGATTTTCATTATTGGTATATTTGCTTTCATATTAAACATTTTAATGTTTATAATTCTTGTATTCTTTCTTTCATTATTTTTTAGTTTTATTATTTATTTATTTTTTATATAAAAAAATTGTAATTTTTTATTTATAACATATTTTTTTTTTAACATTTTGAAGATGTACAAAATTATTTAATAAAAGTTAACAAGATGATCTTTCCTACATTTGATAATTTAACATAAGAATAGATAGGGAAGCACAAATTTTAAGACAAAAAAATGACAACTTTTCTCTTCATTTGGCACTTCTAGAGATGCAATAGTCACCTTTTTAAAATATTATTTCTTGCAATTTTTCAATATGTTAACCTTTATTAAGAAAATTTCCATCTTTTTTGTTTTGTCTTGGACACTTTTTCCTTGGAGGATGAGCTTCCACATAGGGGCAATAACCTTGTAAATATCATGTTTGTAGAGAGATGTACAACTATAATGTTGCATTCTCATTCTGAGTCCATCTAGTTTTATCCCATTTCATAATCATCTTGTCTAGAAGACCCTAACTAATGCCTATCTCAAATTCTTTCAGTGATCAAAGAGACCTGCAAAATAAGAGGCAACCAAATCTTTCTACTTCTACTAGATCTTGTTAGGTAAGAACTAAATCTATCTATACCCGATTTAACTTAAGCATAGACACTATCATGAACAACATAGTGAAAGGAATAGACCAAGTTGATATTAATGGAAATCCAATAAGAAGGCACTTACAAATCACCTGTGATGTTGCAACAATTTTCTCCAAGCTCTCCAGTACAACCCTTGCATGAATGTATTGTGATCAAAATGATGATACTTCAAATGAATTCCTTCCCCCCTTCACCATGGAAATGCTCTCAGTATATAGGATTGGGAGGCTTAACCACCATGGAGAAGGTCACTCACTAGATCTACTAAATTGGGATCTCCAAGATTTTTATGGAGAAAATATCTGTCAAGGATTTAAGGGAGAAAATATCTCTCAAGGATTTTAAGGAGGAAATATCTCTCAAGATCCACCAAATTAGGATTTTGGTTTGAGAAAATCTCTCAACCATCCATGAGATTCTCAACTTCTCCTTGAGATTAAGAAACTAAATGTGAGGTGGATTCTCACACTAACTTAATTTCTTTTTTTGAATAATAATGAATAATATATGTGCACATAGTATTTTGGCCTTCATATGATAAATTTCTCCTCCACACTGACTAGGGATTGTGAAAGATGTTCTTTCATGGTGTCAAGGTGTTGCAACACTTTGTAAAGTGCATGTGAAACTTAGTAAGGTGCATACGACACTTGACAAAGTGCATGCGACACTTAGTAAGGTAAACATGACACTTGCGACACTTAGGTGTAAATAGGTACAACACTTAAGTGTGACATTTTGGTGTGTAACACTGTGCTTTATTGAGAATGTTAACAACAGTTTGAACAACTTCTCCCCAAAAGGTTTTGGGTACTTTTGATTCATCAAGCATGGCCCTGACCATTTCTTGAAATATTTTGTTCATCCTTTCTACTACTCCATTATGCTGAGGGGTTTTGACAATAGCAAATTGTCTCTTGATCCCATGCTTTTCACAATAACTGTTGAATTCATCAGATGTGAATTCTCCTCCTTTGTCTGATTTGAGGCACTTTATTTTTAAGTCCTTTTCATTTTCAACCTGTGCTTTGAAGATTTTAAATTTTTCAAAAACCTCATATTCATGCTTCAAGAATCCAACCCAATTCATTCAGGTATAGTCATCAATCAAAAAAATTAAATATCTTTCACCTCGAGGTGATTGTGTACTAGTGGAGCCACAAAGATATGTATGAATCAACTCAAGAGGTTGATTGGTGGAGTGCTCTCTTTCCTTGAATTGAACTCTTGACTGCTTTCCAAATTGACATGACTTGCATACAACATTCTCAAGTTTGTAAATTCTAGGCATATCTCGTACAACATCCTTTCTTCCCAGCTTAACAAGCTGATCAAAACTAAGATGACCTAGAATTTTGTGCCAAATCCAACTCTCATTAGTTTTACCAATACAACATTTTTCATTTCCTTCTTCTAGAACATATACATTCCATGAAGTTCTAACTACCTTTACAACAGTCTTCCTTATATTTGCATCCATTAATTTACAAACTTTTGAATGAAAGAGAACATTGTGTCCTTGGTCACACATTTGACTTACACTTAACAAGTTATGTTTTAGACTATCTACATACAACACATTATATGCTTTGGTCTTTCCCTTCTTATCTTCATCTAGTACAACAATTCATTTCCCTCTAATTCCAGTTGAAACATTGTTTCCAAAGGTAACATTACCACCTTTTTCTTTAGTTAGGAATTCAAATTTACTCTTGTCTACTATGACGTTCTTGGAGCATCCACTGTCAATATACCATTTATTTTCTTGATTTTTGGCATATAGAGCCAATCCACAATTTTCTTGGTTTTTATTTTTCTTCCTCCAAATCTTGGTAAAATCTTCTTGTCTATCTTGCTTATAAATAGGCAAAATCTTGCTTCTCCATTCACTTTCCTTGTGTCCAAAATTGTTACATATGCGGCATTCAAGGTCATTTAGTAGAGGAGAGAAGGCATTATTGAAGGAATTTTGATACATAACCATTCGAGGTTTATTGAATTTCATTCCTATATTTATGTTATGTTTAAAATTCCATCACCTCACAGCCTTATGTCCAAAGTTTCCACAAGAGAAACATTATCCAAAGAAAAAAATTGGATTCCTTGGAATGAAAATCTTACTTATAGGAATCATTCTTTGTCTGTCGGGTTGATAGGATTCAGGCACATGTTGCTTCCTTGCTTCATAGTTGGGCTAGTCCATTTTTTACTACTTCTTATGATATTTTGACTTGTTAAGCTGACCCTTAAGATCATATGTATAACTTATAGGTTTCTCATTAGTTGGCATGCTCATGCTTGATTCTCCTTTGACAATTTTCATACTTTCCTTATATCCTAGCCCTGTCTTGTCATATGGTGATCTCTAATTTCTGAGAAAGTTATCTATATTTTTATATCCTTTTATGAATTTCATTTGAGTTTTGGATTTCTCTAGATCCCTTCTCAAGGAAAGTATTTTTGCATCTAGTTTGTCACAAATGTTTTCTTTTTCTTTTATCTGATTTAAAAATATTTCTTCCCTTCGTTTGGCTTCTTCTAGATGGATTTTTAATATTACTATATCTTTGTTAATCTCTTTGTCTTTTTCTTTATAAAATTGTAACTTTTCTTTTCTTAGTTTATTATTTTTCTTGAGTCAGGAAATTTCTTCTAGAGCACTAATAAGTTCCCCTTCCATGTCTACTACAACTTCACACTCTTTTGTGTCTATTTTTTCTTGATTAGAATTGTGTTGTTCCAGATCCATCATAATTTTTTCATGTAGAGTTGTATCTGGCTCATATTTTTCTTCTTCAATGTCTGAAGAGCTGTTATTATCCTCTTTTGAATAAAAATTGTTCCTTTTATAAGACTTTTTCTCCCTAGGTTTATCCTTTCCTTTTCTTTCTTTTTCATTAGTGTTGTTTTGTTTGAAAGGACATTTAATGAAAAATGACCAACTTTACCACAATGAAAGCATTTAAATGGTAACACACCTTTATATTTTCTGTAGCCCCTCTTCAGTTTCCTTACAAAGTTGGCTTCTTCTTCTTCTTCTAAGAAGTGTTCTCATGAATCATGATCTTGAGATTTTGATGATTTGAATGATGCCTTAAAGACTGTGTCCTTTAGATCTGGCTATTCTTTCCTCGTCCTCATCTCATAAGTAGTTAGAATTTCATGGAGCCTATCCATAGTCAGTTTATCCAGTTCATGCATTTATTCTATAACATAAAACTTTTCATCAAGTCTTGAGGGAAGAGATCTCAGAACCTTCTGAACTACTATAGCTTCTTCAATATTCTCACATAAACCTTTCATAGTGTTTACAATCTCATTTACTATAAGAAAGAAGCCCGCGACATTTTCATCTTCACTCATTCTTAGGATTTCAAATTGCATTATCAAAGCTTCATGATTGTTTTCCAACTTTACTTTCTCATCTCCTTCATGATTGTTTTCCAGTTTTTCCCATAATTCCTTTGTGGATTCCAACTCCATTACTTTGACAAATTATGTGTCTACAAGTCCTCCTTGAATGGAATTCATATCTCTTGCATTACTGTAGTAATTTTTCTTACCAACTTCATCAGTTGGAAGAGTAGTTGGGATTTTATAACCATCTTCCATAATTTTTTAGACTTCCATCCCAAGTGACATCAAGTAGGTCTTCATTCTAATTTTCCAAAATGAAAAATTTGTTCCATTGAATAGAGGAGGTCTGGTTGAAGAAAAATAATTTTGACTTTCCATACTTTGTGTGTGATCTTCATTCTACTCAATGGTGTCCTTCAGGTCCATCAGAAACCATCTTTATGATTTCCTTGAGAATCATTCGGCTCAAAGCTAAATTCTAAGTGGATATCCAAATTATCCTATCTTATAGATTTCCAATGACTTCTTTCGTGCTCAATTTTGAGAAAAAATTTATAGGCAATCGAATATTGTCAATTTACCCTTTTAGTGCACCTTTCTCCTTAGTGAAAATAATCTCAAAAACCAACTTTGGCTAGCAACTGTTATAACCCTAAATTGATCCATACATGCATACCTGACATTTGGCCCTCTTAATTGCTATTTTTGCCAAGCCATCACTGAGCAGATCTTCTAAAAAACATTATTTTTTAATATGTACGCTCCCTGCACCACTACTGCCCATGTACACACATTTGCTGCACCACTATAGCACATGTACGTACACTATCTGCACCATTACAGTCCGCGTATACTCACAAAAGTTGCAAAAATTAAAAATTTGCAAGGAATTTGTTAAGATTACGGGCTATTCGGTAGTTTCCCAACTGTCCCACCACCTATAGCCCGTCACCCAATCGAATAACCATCCTTTTGTCATATAAAAGGAGGTGTTGGGGTCTCATTCCTAAGATAACCATAAGAACAGTGAAACTCTACCCGTTTCACATCCCCTCCTTGCCCCAAGAATTGTAGCCACCTTGTGAGATTTTCATCAGAATTTCCCATTCTTGCCCTTTTTCCTCCATCATAATCCTATGCCATTTCCCTAGAATAAGTGTGAGAGGATAAAGATACGTGAAGCACAGTTGGAGCTTGGTGAAGAGAATCCCAGACCAGGTTCGAGGAGAAATCGTTGATCTCATTATAAGTAAACACTGTGATATCAATAAAAGGAATACTTTTTCTGTCCCGAAATATGATGTGCCATTAAATTATATTTGATTTATGTCTTACACTAACATCTAACCCATGATTTATATATGATATGCATGTTTGTAGTTCCCTGTTTATCTGTTTTTGAATGCAGGCCAACCTTGGGAGGAGGTTTGTAGTTAGTGGATCAATCGAATGTGAAAGGATCAACATCGGACGCAGAGTAAAAGGTAAAGTTACCTGATCTTTTCACTTTTTCTTTCATATATGAATGTGGGGTATATTCGGGGTAGTTAGAAAGGTAGGAGACCTTTAGATGGTTAGATCTTCCTACATGTTGAACCCTAGTGTAGTCCACAGGGGGGTTTTCTTGCAATAGCAGAACTGATGACCATACTGGGGAAACCTCTAAGGTTTTAGGGGATTTTATGGGTGTTTGATTGGTTTTTACCTTTTGAGTTTCTTTCTGAGTCTATTGAGTCTTTAAGGGATTCTGATCACTTGTTGGCATTATACCAGTTCTCCCTGCCCTGTTAGTCTACATGTTTTTCTTATTTTTTGAGGAGTTACAGAGGTGTACACAACATGTAGTGGGTCTGCACGCGTACATAAGTGCCCTGCCTTTAGACAACCCACGTACATACACAGGCTTCTTAAGCACCAGTAGTGTGCCTGTGTCAAGAAAGTTTTCTCTTAAGAAGGGGCAATCAACCTCTTCCCTGATTGAAGTCTAACTTCTCAAGGTTTCTTGATTAAGTAAAGTGTCTCTGCATTTACAGTCGAAGCCTGGGTTTGATGTCAGTTTGGTTATCTTTTTAAAGATTTCTTGTGTTTAGTTCGGAAGGGTTTTGGGCAAGTCTTCGAGTCTTTTTTATTAGCCTATTAGGTGTCTTTAGGGACTCCCTGCAATCCGCAATGGGCCAAAGGTCAGTTCTCAGTCTTGTCTAGTTGTTTTTCACTTTTTCCCCTTTCACTTGCTTTAAAGAAAAAGAAAAAGAATTTATTTCAAGTTTCTTGTTTGAAGCATAAAAAAAGAATAGAAAAAGTTTTCATTTCTTAGTTTGGTTAAGTAGTTGGGTTGATTATTTTGCTTGTTAGGAGAAGAGTTATTTTCTTAAGTTCTTTATCAATTGCTTAGAACATTAAGTAGCTCGTAGTTGAGTGAAATTTCATTGTAGGTTTTCCTTTAAAAGATCTTAGAAAAAGTAGTTATGAAAAGTTGGTTAAAGAGTTAGTTACAAATCTTTATTTGTCAAAAAAAAAAAAAAAAAGTAATTTTGCTTTCAATTTCGTTTGCTTCTCCTTCTTCGTCTCTCAAAACACACCACTAGTTTCATTATCATTTCCTTGACTTAAAATAAGGCATTTAAAATTAACGCTAATTTAAAATAAACTAGACTTTATGTTTATAGGTTCAATCAACTAGTCTAGGCTAGAGCCTTGAATTAGGTTGGAGAGGAAACTCTTCAAGGCTTACGGACAAACAATGGAGTCAGTGCTAGGGAGTGTAAAATTTCCAGTAAACGTGAAAGTTATCCGGGACCCCCCTATAACACAGGGGCTAAACACGAGGTCGCATGCAGAAAGGTAGCGGAGATAACCCCTCCAAAGCCAAACCAAGCATAGTGGGGAACACATATAGAGGACTTGTCATGGGATACTTTCGGTTATATTTTCCTACGAAGCTTCGTGGATCTTGAATCTGCTCGAGGTTCTCAGTTTTCTTCTGGACCACTTGCTTTGATTCCATCGATAGGTTTCAGGATTGATACCCTGCTCATTGCAGTCCACCCGACTGTCAACTGTACCCGCCTGGTGACTATTCGCGAGCTGGAAACTTAGTTGCCTTTATCCTAGGGACTTACACAAGTGACTGTGGGGGTATACCACAGTACCTAGGGTAGACGTCGGGCCACGCTTTGCAGATTATACATGGAGGGTGCTTCTATGTTCGAGTTTCACTTGCATTGGTAAGTTGCTCTAGTGTTGGCTAGCATAACTGTTCTTCCTACTAGATAGTGGTTTTCTTGATTTTCCTTTAGGATATTTTAGTGTGTGCTCTGTGCTCCCTAGTTTTCCATAATGAGTTAGTCAGTCATTACTTTGGGTCTCTGACCTAAGGTGGTAGACTTCCCACTCCATCGGTCGTGAGGAATTTTTTGGTCTTCCACTTAGGAACGTGGAGCCGCCTCTCTATAGGCGTTGTTTTATAACGTTGGGTTGCCAAAGTCAGTGTGTGAGACTTTTTCGGGCTTGAACGATCCCGCAAGGGGAGAAATTGTGCATACAATATTCATGGAAAAAGTTACTGATTATACCAACCAAGGAACCCCTTCACAAGGGGATTATTGTGCTTTTCCTTTCTTCAGAAACGTTGGTGTCTCTTTGATGGCCTCTTTGTACATTCATAGGTTGAATGTGGGACTATCGGTTTAGTTGGGTACCATTCCAAATGTCCTGAATGCTCTTGATGCTTCTCAGTTAAGCACTTTATGTCATGGGCACCATGTTGATGTTCCTTCGTCAGCAAAGTCTTATCCTCCTCCTTCTCCCACTTCTGGTGAAAGTACAGTTACTAGTAACCAGAAGTCTAAACGAAATAGAAAGAGGAAGAATAGGAAGAATAAATCACCAACCTCTGTGAGTCATGTTGGAGATAGGTTGTCAACCTCTGCAAGTCATATTAAAAACCAACACCCAGCCTCTGCAAGTCATGTTGGGGGCAAGCACCCAGCCTCTGCAAGTCATGTTGGGGGAAAAAGTCCAGTCACTGCTAGTCATACTGGTAATAGGTCTATAGCCTCTGCGAGTCATGTTATCGACCCATCACTAACCTCTCAAAGTCATGTTGGAGATGCACAACCAACCACTTCTAGTCATGATGGGGGCATTGATTCTATTGAGAAACCTAGACGGATAGGATGTAAGCCTAAGTTCCCTTGTAAGCTTTGCAAGGGAGATCACCTTACTCATTTATGCCCTGGCCTTCTAGAGGTACAAAGATTGTGGTCCCTATTTGCAAGCTCTTCTGATTCTGAGTCTTCTGAGGTTTCCTCACAGTCTATTCAGGCATTGGTTGAGAAAGTGGTCATGCCGATGTAGTCATCGACTGATCCCACTCCTCTTTTGGGGGGTGAGGTTCCTTTAGACCATGTAGTCTTGCAGCCTATTCAACCATTGGTTGAGAAAGTGGTCACGCCGATGCAGTAATCGGCTGATCCCACTCCTCTTTTGGGGGTGAAGTGCCTTTAGACCATGTAGTCTCGCAGCCTATTCAACCATTGGTTGAGAAAGTGGTCACACCAATGCAGTCTTCAGCTGATCCCACTCTTCTCTTGGAGAGTGTCGAGTCTACCAAAGTGGTCACGCCGTTGCAATCTTCAGTTGATCCCACTCTTCTCTTGGGGAGTGATGTGTCTACCGACTATGTTTTTAGCATTTCTAGTTCAGTACTTTTAGAACACAGGGGCATTCCGCTCACTTTGAGCACACCCCCTCCAAGCCCTAGGATGATTTACTTTGATTGGAATGACCTTGTTGAGCCTTGTCTTCCTTCTTTTGCACCTTTTCAAATAAGGGTTGAAGTTAATTCAACAAACATTTATCGATGTATTGTGGATGAAGGAGCCTCTGCAAGTATTTTATCCTCCTCAGTTTGGAAATTCTTGGGATCTCTCGAGCTTGTGTCTGCTTCACATGAGATGTTGGCTTTAGACAGACGTTCTAGTGAATATTTGGGGGTTCTTCCTTAGTTTCCTATCTCGTTAGGTGGGAAGACTGTCCTTGTCAATGTTATAGTGGTGCAAGGCCTATTAGATTTTAATATGCTTCTCAGGCGTGATTATGTATATGCTATGAACGATGTGGTGTCTATGCTCTTCCGGGTGATGCATTTCCCTCATAATGGAAGCATTGTCACTATTGACCAGCTGGCATATGATAATCACCATCCTAATTCAGTGTTATTTCAAGATACCCCTTTATATGTTCCTAGTGTTTGTGTAAACTCTACCCCACCAAGGGTTAATTATGTGGTGTCTTATCCTCGGTGTTTAATTACTCCTGAGCAAGAACCTATGCAATCATGTTTTCCTTCTCGAGACTTGGTCTCAACAATGGATCCTTTGGTTTATCCGATGGGGGCATGGGAGCCCTTGCTTCCCCCTCTTGGTATAAGTGATCTCATCGAGATTACTTGAGAAAAGTAACATTTTGGAGTCTCCTTTAAGCCCTTTTCAGACTCTCTAAATATGAAAAGATTGTTGAGCGATCTTGTTGTCCTTCACGCTCGCCAAACTAAAACTTGAAGGCACATCTGTCCAATGGTAGTTTACCCCTTTTTCGGTCCGGATGGTCATTTGTATGAACAAAGGTATACTCTATGAGCTTCAGCTCGCTAGAAGAGTATTCTCAAGTATAAGTTTAACCCTTTTACGGGCCTAAGGGACTAAATTTACGAAAAAGGAATCCCCACGGAGTCCATAGTTAAGCTCTTTTTAGACTCCCTAAAATTGAAAATATTGTCGAGTGACCTTGTTTCTTCACAATCGTTAAATTGGTCCAGAAGAACATCCCCCATGGATTCCATAGTTAAGCTCTTTTCAGACTCCTTAAAATTGAAAAGATTGTCGAGTGAACTTGTTATTTCACACTCGTTAAATTGGTACAGAAGAACATATATTGGCATGATTTTACCCCTTTTTCTAGCCTGTAGATTAAGGAGGAAAAAGGTACACCTCAGGAGATTTGTTTCACCGGGAGAGTTCTCCTAAGTAAATTTTATACTTTTTTGGGCTAAGGAGACTAAATCCAGAAAAAGGTTGTGAGTCCATAGTTAAGCTCTTTTTAGACTCCTTAAAATTGAAAAGAATGTCGAGTGATATTGTATGTGTCACACTCGTTAAAATGGTTCTGAATAGATGTCTTTTTGGTGCAAGTTTACCCCTTTTTCTAACCGACTAGACTATTTTTAAGAAAGGTACCCTAGTGGAGTCTTCTTTTACATTTTTTCAGACTCTCTAAATGTGAAAAAACCACCGATTTTACCTTCTCCGTGCTCATGAAAAATACATTGAAAGGGGTTTCATCGTGTACTGCTAATCACATTTGCATATTTACGTCTTTGGCCTAATGTCGGCTCCATGTTGCTCTCAACTAAACCTTTGAAGTATGCCTTATACGCAATCCTTGTAGCACTTTGCCTCTGCGACCTAACACCTTGACCCATGGAGGAATTTTCCCCGAGTGTCCTTTTCCTGCACATGTCTCCTTGCTCTGAGCATTAATGTGTTCCTCACGCTAGGAACTAGTATGCTTGTGACACTTGTTCCTCCATTGTAATGTAGCATTCTTTTATTCTTTTTCAAGCTCTTTAAAAATATTAAAAAAGACAAAAAAATAAAAAAATACCCCAAAAAGAGGACGGGAAATATATTTTCTTTTTTTGGCAGCACAATGAGTCGCCCTTGGACAAAGCACATCCTTTCATTTGTTCATCAAGCATTGGGATTTAATATGACCTTAGGAAGTTATTCTTGTTACATAGAGAAGTGTCCTCCTCAGTTTGGTTATCCTTCCAAACACATGGAGAGTTTGTGTTTCCTCCAACATCGTGAACTTGTGTCAATGTCATGCTACCTGTGTCTGATCATTTGTCATGCTATTTTCCAAGGGAAGTTTTACCCAACTTGAGTCAGACTTTCTGTAGTTTGTCTCTTGACCTCATGCCCGACCATCTCGAAAGTCCAATCAAGTCCTTGTTCAAAATCAATGAAGTTCTTTGCCTGATCACCGAGATCCTCTTGTCTGTTCTCGACGGGCCATCAAAGACCTCTGGGTAGTGAAGTTGTACATTCATATTACACTCCTACCCGAGTTTTGAAGATATTGAAGTTGTTGCTCGAGCTCTGAAGGCCTCATCTCCAGCCATCAGACGTCGTTTGCTTCTTGAAGATGGATACTATACATGTATATCTTTGATTTCGAGATGTAGATACGTTGTGTATTGCTCACGACTACACTTTATATAGTTATATGACATGGATATGCATTGTATTTGATTGGCAGCCATGATTTATTTTATCTCGAGCATGGGTATGCCTGCCTCGGTGAGACAATTGTTACTTTTGCAGATGGCACCTCCTGAACTCTGGTCTCAGGCTCACTCGCTTCGTACGTTGGTAAAGATTTTGTAATGTATTTCGGCCATCAGATTCTCTTCTGACCTCACACATTAGGGGGCATATTTTGTAACCCTAAATTGCTCCATACATGCATACCTGGCATTTGGCCCTCTTACTTGCTATTTTTTCCAAGCCATCACTAAGCAACTCTTCTAAAAAACACTATTTTTTAAGATGGGAGTGCCCTGCACCACTACTGCCCACATACACACACTTGTTGCACCACTACAATCCATGTATGTACGCTAGCTACACCATTACAACCCGCGTATACTCACAAAAGTTGCAAAAATTAAAAAGTTGCAAGGAATTCGTTGAGATTATCGGCTATTGGGTAGTTTCCCAACTATCCCACCGCCTATATCCCATCACCCAACCAAATAACCATCCTTTTGTCATATAAAAGGAGGTGTTGGGGTCTCATTCCTAAGATAAGCATAAGAATAGTGAAACTTTGTCCGTTTCACATCCCCTCCTTGCCCCAAGAATTGCAACCACCTTGTGAGATTTGCATCAGAATCTCCCATTCTTGCCCTTTTTCCTCCATCATAAGCCTATGCCATTTCCCTAGAAGAAGTGTGAGAGGAGAAAGATATGTGGAAGCACAGTTGGATCTTGGTGAAGAGGAGCCCGAACCAGGTTCAAGGAGTAGTCACCTATCTCATTGTAAGTAAACATTATGATATCAATAAAAGGAATATTTTTTCTGTCCCGAAATATGATGTGCCATTAAATTGTATTTGATTTATGTCTTATACTAACATCTAACCCGTGATTTATATATGAGATGCATGTTTGTAGTTCCCTGTTTATCTGTTTGTGAATGCATGCCAGCCTTGGGAGGAGGTTTGTAGTCAGTGGAGCAATCAAACGTGAAAGGATCGACGTCGGACATGGAGTAAAAGGTAAAGTTACCTGATCTTTTCACTTTGTCTTTCATATATGAATGTGGGGTATATTTGGGGTAGTTAGAAAGGTAGGAGACTTTTATACGGTTAGATATGCCTACATGTTGAACCCTAGTGTAGTCCATAGGGGGGTTTTCCTGCTATAGCATCTACAAAGGTATATCTATTGAGAACAAGGAAATTTTTCTACATGATACATATGATATTTCTAACACTGAATTCAAAACAACTCTCATATTTTCCAACTGATGCTATAATCAAAATTTGCAACAATATGGAAATGAAAACTTTTCTTTGCACTTTCTTCTGACTTAGCAATTTTATCATTGTTCCTGCTTCCCTACACCAATTCCTTTGGGATTTTGGAAAAATGTCAATCCTATATGCCCATGAATATCTTTTGAATGATATATCACAATTTCACCCTTAACCAGGCTCCAGACTATTAGTTACAACTCGCAAAAGTTTTCATTGTTTTACATTTTTATCCTTGTATGCTACATGTGACTTCTTTCTCTTCCTGCACATTTTTAGATACCTAGATTCCAAATATGGGTTCAAAACTGTTTTCTATGGTTCATAAGATTTCCATAGACTACTCTTTTTCCCAAAACAAACTTTTGAGCTAGGAGTTATGCCCTCTAGAAGTAAATTGGTCCTGGAATTTTACCTTAACTGGAATTTTGAGATAGGAGTTATGCCCTCTAGAAGTAATATGAGTTGTTGATCTGAGCGCCATCGACGATCGGTTGATTGGAAATTCTCACTACCAAATGAAGTTAGATTTATTTCTATTATTTAAAATATGCAATAGAAAAGATAATTATATTATTTATTTATTTGTACGAAAAGAGAAATAAAACTTTTTAATTGTGTTTTATTAAAAATATTTTATTTTTCTAATGTGTTTTTTCTTATATTTATATGTTGTATTGCAGGTTTGATTACATGAATGACTCATAATTAGGGTTTTGCTCAAAATAAATATGAATGTACTTATATTGTTTCGTTTTTTGAATATTCTGTGAGAGTTATGCGCATACAATTATTAATAAAGTTATTTTTTTGTGGGAGGGGTTAAAACCCCTTCCAATTGCTCCAAAGAGGGTGGGGCCCCATACTTCTTGGAGTAGTATAGTTTTTCTTGTGTGTGATTATTTTTATCTTTTCTTAAGCTCACACACATTACAATACATTTTTTAGAGGCATTAATTTTGCAACATTCACATTTAAAGCACACAATCCTACATTTCAATCTTCATCCCACTCATATGATAACATTTGTCACAATTATATTTAAACTAATGCAATCCTACATTTCATTTTTTTTTTTAAATTTCAATTCATGCAAATTATACAATACAAGTCAACACAACAAACACAAGCATTACAAATTCATGCATAACTTAATACACCAAAAACACTAAATACCTCTTTAATAAACAAACCATTCATATTTTTTTTTTTAATATTATTTTTTTATTATTATTGTTTTTAATTATATTTCAGTATTTAATTATTTTATGTATGTAATTTAATTATAAGCCATTTATTAAATTTTGAATTGTATAATGTATGTTTTCTTAAGTGAAATATGTATGTGTGATTTTGACCATGTTTATATTTTGACTTAAAATTGTATAATGTGTTTACTTATTTGAAATTGTATAATGAGTGTGTATTTGAATGAATTTTTATGTTGTGTGTTTACTTATTTTAAGTGTCATATGTATGTGTGTGAGTAGTTTTAATAATGTTTGTTTGTTTTTGTATTTTGACTTGAAATGGTATATTGTGTGTTTGCTTATTTGAATTTATATTTTGTATATTAGTTTATTTAAAAGTGCATATATATGTCGGTGTTTTTTTTATCAATGTTTGTTTATGTACTTTGTATATGATTTGAAATTGTACATGATATTAAGATTGTAATGTGTGTTTGTTGTGTTGAAATTGTATGTTTATTTGAAATTATGTGTATGGATAGTTTTGTCAATGTTTGGTTATGTATATTGATTTGAAGTTGTGCATGAATTTGTAATGCTTGTGTTTGTTGTATTGACGTGTAATTGTAATGAATTTGAATGTGTATATTTAATGTAGGTTTACTTAAGATTTATATTCCATTTGATTTGAAGTTGCATATTGTATGTTTATTTGAAATTGTGTGTGTATGAATAGTTTTGTGAATGTTTGGTTATGTATATTGATTTGAAGTTGTGCATGAATTTGTAATGTTTGTGTTAACTTGTAATTGCGATGAATTTGAATGTGTATATTTATGTAGATTTGTTGAAGTTTTATATTCCATTGTATTTGAATTTGTCTAGTGTATGTTTGTTTATTTGAAATTGTGTGTATGTGTATGACTAGTTTTGTATGTTTGATTATGCATATTGATTTGAAGTTGTACATGAATCTGTGATATTTTTGTTTGTTGTGTTGATTTGCATATTGATTTGAAATTATAATGTTTGTGTTTTTTGTGTTGATTTGTAATTGTGATGAATTTTATTGTGTAAATTTGAATGTGTATATTTAATCTGTGGGATGAATTTTATTGTGTAAATTTGAATGTGTATATTTAATTTAGGTTTGCTTAAGTTTTATATTCCATTGCATTTGAATTTGTATATTGTATTATATGTTTGTTTATTTGAAATTGTATGTGTATGTGTATGAATGACTTTGACAATGTTTGGTTATGTTATATGTTTGTTTACTTGAAAATGTATGTGTATGTGTATAAATGACTTTGACAATGTTTGGTTATGTATATTGATTTGCAAATTGATTTGAAATTGTAATGTTTGTGTTTGTTTTGTTGAATTGTAATTGTGATAAATTTTATTGTGTATATTTAATGCAGGTTTTCTTAAGCTTTATATTCCATTGTATTTGAATTTGTATATTGTATGTTTGTTTATTTAAAATTGTATGTGTATGAATGACTTTGACAATGTTTGGTTATGTTGTATGTTTGTTTATTGAAATTTTATGTGTATGTGTTTTCCTATGAATGACTTTGACAATGTTTGATTATGTATATTGATTTGCAGATTGATTTGAAATTGTACATAGAATTGTAATGCTTGTGTCTTTTGTGTTTATTTGTAATTGTGATGAATTTTATTGTGTAAATTTGAATGTGGATATTTGATGTAGGTTTTCTTAAGATTTATATTTCATTGTATTTAAATTGTATATTGTACATTCATTTATTTGAAATTGTATGTGTATGTGTATGAATGACTTTGTCAATGTTCGATTATGTATATTGATTTGCACTTTGTGCATAAATTTTTAATGTTTGTATTTGTTATGTTGATTTGAAATTGTACATGAGCTTGTATTTATTGTGTTAATTTGTCATTGTAATTAATTTTAATATGTACATTTGATCTAGGTTTTTCTCAAGTTTTATAATATTATATATATATTGTATTATATTTTATATTTTTTTTTCTATTTTTTTAATGTGGTTTTTCTTGCATTTTGCATTTTGCATTTTCCATTCAAACACTTAAAAGTTCATTTGAACACTTCAATAAACATATTAACTCATTTTTAATAAAAATCACAAATATTATGAATAGTTTTTTAATAAACATTGAAAAATAATAATGATATAATTAATGTAAAACTTTATCATAATTTATTTTCATTAATGCTAATAAATCAATATGCTTAAAAAAATCCACTAGCATTATTAATCATCTTACATAATAAAACAAAATAATTAAATCATCTTAGTATGTTGGTATGTTAAAAACCCCATATCACCAATGTACATAAGTTTTTGGGGAAAATAAGCTTCTATCTTCACATGATTGACCCTGTTAGTAGAGATTTTTACAATCTCGAACTAAGAGAAGATCTTTTATTGTTAATACAAATCATTATAATAAATATTAAAAAATAACCATAATAAATAATAGATATTTTCCAACCATAGAATGTAAATATCACATAAATTGTAACCATTTCAATATATAGCAATTCAAGCTAATGAAAGTGAATCAAACACTACATTATTCAAAAGATTTAAATATATACTTAAGAAAATATTAATCCCATCAAATCTTTTCTTAAAAAAATTGGTTTTCCCTTAGGAAAAAGGTGGCAATCACACCCAGTTTAGTATCTTTGCACTTGAATCAAGATCCTAGCCATCAACATCTTATTTTTGATGGCATCCATGCCAATAGTTATAATGACTTCCAATCAAACATGATTTTCCAAGTTCTAAAGCAATTAAAATAGTATAATTCATTTTGGAAACAAAACATTTATTTACCACATTTACAAAGAATTACTTGATATAATACACTTTCAAAGGTTCAACATATGAGGCAAATATATCACATATTGAAACCTTATTTAAGCTTCTTCTAAGCTAAAACCATTGCTTTTAACATTTGATATCATTTAATCTACTTTTTTTTTTTTTCTTTCAAATAATTTATTTTTCACTGCGGTTGAGTTTCACTTACCTCAAGCCTAACATTTGAATTTGTTATATATTATTGAGATAATTTATTTTTCATTGTGGTTGAGTTTCACTTACCTCAAGCCTAACATTTGAATTTGTTATATACTATTGAGATATGGCTTCCAAACCCAATGAAATAATGTAATTTTTTGCACACATGTAAATGGGTAGAAAAAAGCACCTTAACCACAACAATGACAAAATAAAACCAATTGGTGCATTTTCTGATAGCTCGATGAGTTGCATTTCTCATTTTTAATCATTTTTTCATTATTTTTATTTTATTAGTTAAAAATATGTATGCTATGCGACTTTAAATAGTTTTGCATCTACAATATATTGACAAGTATTTTAAGTATCATAATCAATTGTAAATTTGCATTTCAAATTTCATATTAGATACTTAAAACCTAGTTTCACATATAACACTTAATGTGTAATCATTCTTCATATGTCCAATTAAAAAAGAAAACTAGAATTATATCATTTTAATGTATAATAACATATTGGCTAACATAACATCCTTTATAAATAATAATTTGAAAGAACAATTGTAACAAAACATTTTTTCCACTAAAGGATTAGGTGTTTTTCACAAGGCCAAGAATTTCCTTAATTACAATAATTCAATTTCAATAAATTACTAACCACCACATTCATCTTTTTTGCAAAATACTAATTTAGTGTTAAAATTACTAATAAAAATATATTATAAGCCTAAAAAAATTGTTTCATCTTTTGTGTAAAATACCAATTTAATGTTAAAATTACTATTAGACTCATATTATAAGCCTCAAACCACTAAATGTTACAGGGACTTAATCATTTATATCAATCCATCCATAAATAGAGATATCAAAACTAATAAATTCAAAACAACGGTAATAGTCAAACAATCAACTCGTCTTAGAGCCACCATAGATGCCTGGCAACAAAGCATACCCAATCAGATATATAAACACATTGAGAGATATTATTTATTAAGAATGATTTAAAAACACCATAGGCATAATTTATAGTATAAAACAAGCTTTTATGATTTTGATAGTATGCCACGGGAGTTTTCCAAAAGGAAAATCACATGTATTCTACATGAAAAGGCATAATAACTGATTTCCAAAGTTTGTTAAAAATTCCAAAATTCTTAACAAATTGCAACCTCGACTAAAAATTTATGGTTCTCAATATGGTTTTCGATACAACTTATAAAATCCACCCCAAAGGTGAAGGACCAAATGAAAGACCAAATGAAAGGAAGATTTCTTCCAAAAGTCATACTTTGATAAAATGCAGCGATCCTCAAGCTCCTTTCTAGAAAATATCAACCTTTGTTGGTCAAGAGGAATCCCTTCTTTGTTTGTAAGTTTGGCCTTGACATACTCAATTGTGTCAAATATCTCAACTCCAAGAATAACAATCTTACTGGTCAATATGTTGAAAAAATATGAATACCACCACATAGAGGTAGAACAAGGTGGAGGGTCGATTCCTTCTAAATATTGTAATCTACAAGAGTCCTTCCATATTCAAGTTGCTTCCCTAGAAATACCAATCTCTGTTGATATGGAGGTATTCCCTTTACCCTAAATATTTGCCTTGACATTGTCAATTATGTCAGAAATTTCAAATTCAAGTGACATTACTGCCAATCGAAGTCTTAACAAAAATTTGCATACCACCATGCAACCGAAGAACAAGGTGGAAATTTATTCCTTGTAAATATTTTATATGAAAAACTCCTTCCATGTTCAAGTTACTTCCCAACAAATATCAACCTTTGTTGATCTAGAGGAGTCCCCCCTTAACTTGAATTTTGGCCTACCTCTACTTCGACACACACGGTCTTCCCTGCTAACTGCATGGGGAAAGAAGGAATGATACCATGTGGTCAGAACAAACGACAGTCGAAAGCGGTGAGGAGAGTAGGTGACAGAGACAAAACGGGCTGGCCAACGGCCTTCCAACATGCCAATGACATAACGCATGTCGAGGCGCCCTCATCAACCACAGTGCGAAAAATATTCCGAGTAAAATTTTTCATGGGATAAGCCACTACTATCTGAAATGCTACGTGGTAAGGCAGACGAGGTTTTAAGTCGGTTGTATCCAACATGATTGTACCTGGATTACAAGTCTCGGTAGATCCTAAAGAGGTTAACAAGGCTTTCCTCTGAGAAGGGCAGCTTTGGAGGACCTCCAAAGAGGACATCGCACAAGGGGTTTGTGATAAATCTTCCACCACAAAGTAGTTCTGGGCAGCCCTTGCGTTTGGGTTATGAGAAGCTTTTTTGAATGCGCCTTTGGGACCGCGTGTCATTGTTTCGCCCAATGTCTTCTCAATCTATAGAGGAAGAGATGGGAGTTCAACTTCTTTACCCTTCTCAGAAGTGCTTGGTTTACTATAGTCATGCGCTCTAGTCGATATAAAAGCATCACCCTTCACCATATATACGTTTGAGGATACAGGGTTGTTCGCAGGCGGAGGGGGTTCTTGGCTACCCCCTTCTGTGCTTGCAGAGGCTTGGGTTAGATTTTTCCCATGTTGAAATGGATTGGTCAACACAGCAGACGGTTACTGCGTCAAAAACTTTTGGGCTTTTGCAAGTCAAGGACATAGATGGGTCGGGTGGTCTTCCGCACACAAGTTGCATGGATACCTCGCCTTCCGTCTCTTAGTGTTGTCCCCATCAGCATTATCAGTGGGTTTCTGATCCCCCTTACCCTTATTTCATTGTTTTTTCTTTCCTTCAGGCTGTTGGGTGGCCTTTGGATTAGTCGATTACACTATGTGTACATCTGATGTTTTGGTAGGGGGAGCAGACACAAAAGTAGTTTGGTTGGTTGTTGTGTGTTGTATCAACAACTGTTGCAATTGCTGCATCAGTTGCTCAACGGGCTTTGTTTGTGTTGAACCATCAATACCATCGGCATGTGGTCCAGCTCTCTGTCTAGTTTTATCCAATATTGAACATGGCGCATTTGGAAAGATGTTGTATAATAAACCAGACTGAGAATAGATGAGCTCAAACTGTTGAGCCCTCATGATGGTGTCTTCTTTAGAGAAAACTCATGACGTCGCAACATCTTTGGATAACTGTGGGACCAAAGACTTAAGGAACCACTCAAGCAGGAATGATGGTGGGACTGGTACCTTGATTAAACTCTTCTGGTGTCTCCATTCTCGGGTGTGATCAGAGATATGGTCCGTTGTTGTCTGTTCGAAATTGGCGAGCAGCTCTGTGCCAGTGTCGTATCTCACAGGTAACTAGAAATGGTTCAGGAAAGCCATCGCCAGTTCGCCAAAAGAAGAGTATCTTGAGTGATCGAGCTCAATGTACCATTTTGCGGCACTCCCAATGAGAGTACGTTGAAACAATCGCAACTGTACGGAGTCATCTTTCAATGAGTTAGATGAGCACCAAAGATGGAAGGTAGTCACATGATCTCTTGGATCTTCATTAGGCTTGGCTTCGAACTTCAGAATGTCCGAAGGAAACTTCGTCGGCATAGGAGGCCAATGCGGATCATGACAAATAGGGTCATTCAACAACCTTGTCAAATCTAGCAAGTGTAAAGTCGCCAGGAAAGGTAGTTTGGGTTGTTGTTGATAACCTGGGAAAAAGGGGCCTGGAGTTTGACTGGCACTAGGTTGCTAGGAAATGTTTGGTTGTTGGCCCAGATTCTGGTAGAAACCATGGCCCTGGCCAGCGTAAGGATTTTTCATATGTGGAGACATCATCGGCTGGTTTCCCAAATAGGACATAGATGGTTGGGAATGCATTATATTCGAAGGACTTTGGGAAGGATTACCCCATGTCGGTCCCGTGGGGATAGGCATAGTAGTTTTTCCGGGGTTCCATTGATTGTGGAAAGAAATACCCCAGATCAGCATTTCGGATGAGGGAACGGATCCCTGCCCTGAATTCCAAGGTCCTGCTAGGTGTTCCCCCTATGCAGGAATAATACCCTGCATAGGAGTAGATTGTCCAAAAATGGGGTTGCCCTCAGTCAGGAAAGCGGCTAACGAGAAGGTGTTGTTACCAAACATCCTGTTCCAAGAAAACGGTGTCAAACCTACCGGCATACTATGCGAAGGTGGTCCTTGACTCCCCGCTCCAAATAAACTATTGTGTGTAGGTTGCCCGGCAGATTGCGGATGCGAGCCACCGAGTGAAGGGGACAAAGGAGGGATATGACCTCCTCCATAAGGGAAAGCGTTAAAAGGAGTAGGAGTGCCCCCCATGTGACCTTGCATAGGAGCGCTAGAGATCCCTACCCCCAGACCCAAAGTTTGTAAAGTGGCGTAGGAAAGTATAGGAATAGTACCCAAACTAGGCATTCTGTATGAGAACGGAGAGCCTATCGCACTAGGTGTGAAAGTTGTTGTGGCCACCACCAAAGACGGGATCAGACCATTGTGCGAAGTAGTTGCGGTCGAGACCATGGTGGCTCAGACCGACGATGGTGGGTTAGGAGATGAAATCTCTCCTGTGGTGACAACCGAGGTGGGAATCAAAGAATTCCTAGAAGGAGTAATAACATTTGTTTCCATTGATGTGTGCAACACTGTCTGGTGCTCATGAAATTGAATTGGTATAATGAAGGGTGCCAAGAGATTAGTGGTTGGGGTTTCAATCGGGTCAAGAGTGGTTGCTTCAAGGTCCAAAACGGTCGATTCCTCCGGGGGTTGGTCGGGCACAATGGTTTGTAACCCGGTCGCTTCAAAAGACCCTTGTTGGTCTATCTTTCGCCATAATGGTGGCGGGGGTGGCTCCAACGTAACCAGCGGTAGGCCAAGAAGCCTTCGTGACCGACGGAGCTCGGGATCCTCCACTGTGTGAAAAGATCCAAGACACTCTAAAGGTAGTCTAAACGTTCAAAAGTAACGCACACTAAAAAAGAATCCCTAGAAGATAAGACATGCAAACACTAAATTAATTGGAAGAACAGTTACAACAACCAACACTAGAGCAACTTACTGGTGCAAGTGCAACTCGAACACGGAAGCACCCTCCGGGTATACTCTGCAAAGCATGGCCCGATGTCTATCCTAGGTACCGCGGTATACCCCCGCAGTCACCTGTGTATGTCCCTAAAAGGATTGGCAACTAGGTTGCCAACGCGCGAACAGTCACCAGGCAGGTACAGTCGAAATTCGGGTAGACCACAATGAGCATGGAATCAAGCCCGAAACCTGTCAAGGGTATTGAGAGAAAATGGTCAGGAAGACAACTGAGGACCTCAAACGGATTCGAGACCCACGAATCCCCATGGAAAATGCAAATGACGAAATCCCAAAACAAGCCCTCTATATGTGTTCTCCACTACGATTGGTCCAGCTTTGGAGGGGTTATCTCCACTACCTTTCCGCATGCGACCTCGTGTTTATCCCCTGTGTTAAAGGGGGGTCCCGGATAACTTTCACGACACTAGACTTAGACACTCCCTAACTCAGACTCCAATGTTTGTTTTTCAGATGGCCTTGAAGAGTTTCCTCTCCAACCTAATCCAAGGCCCTAATCCTGAACTAGTTGGTGAACCCTACAAACATCAAAGTCTAGTAGATTTTAAATTTAGCGTTAATTTTATGGATTTGTCTTACATCAAGGGGTATGAAGGTGAAATTGATGATGTGAAAAAGACGAAAGCAATGAATGAATAAAAAAGCTAGAAACAAAACTTTTACTTAATGCAAAATTTCGACAACTTTTCAAAAAAAATAAAAATTAACTTTTCTAAGATTTTGGACAGCAAACTCAAAAGAAATTTCACTTGACTACAAGCTACTTATGCTCTAAGTAAACTGCAAAAAATTATGAAATAAATTACTTTTCCCTGGCTAATGATGCAGAAACACACTCTTCAACCAAATACGAAAATGAAAAGAGATTTTTTATTATTATTATTTAAATGCTAGTAAAGCAAGAAAGGAAAAATACCGACAAGCAAAAACCAAGAAAAAAAATTCTGGCCTAATCGTAGATCGCAAAGAATCCGGTCAAAAACCACACACTAGCAATTTTCTTTAAAAACAATGACTCTCACACTTGTCTAAAAACCTTAAAAGTTCTTTCATTTTTATGACAACTTTTTAACTGAGAAAAAACAAGCTAAGGGTAAGATTAATCCTAAGCTACTGACTACTCAAACAGAGATTCAAACATCCGAGAGGAATAATTTTTATCAAAGGAAAGGATGATTGCCTTACCTTCAACAAAAAGTGTCATGCACAAGCACGCGACTGTTACTCAAAAAGCACACGTGTGAACACACGCTGGATATAAACAGAGGGCGTGTACATGCGGGCTAACCTTGTACAGGCCGCGTGTATATCTAAATTCTGAGAAAAAATGAAAACAGACAGACCAAACTAGGAAGAGACCACTGATATTGATAACCAGGATCCCTTGAAGGCTTGGACACTCTTTTTGACAGAAAAACAAATAATGTAAGAAAAAAATGATAAGGAAAAAACAATCTGAGATAGGACTGCTAGCAAACAAGACTCGGACAAAATTTCAGAAAACCCCCTGAGAATGTGTGATTCTGACAGGGAAGAGAATGACTGCCTCTGAAGTTCTCTAAACTCTACACACTACTGCTACC